>CM055891.1:16142500-16645000 GCA_029582165.1 Portulaca oleracea
TAGTTTTAAAAATCGCACTAAAAACATTTCACTAAAAGTTAGGGTACCCCGAAGTAATCTGTTGGTTATATAAGGGTACCAGTAGCAGCCGGAAATCCGGAGTACAAGGGATCGGGTCCCCTGAATGTGCTGGTTATGATCCATTCATACTACTTCTGTGAGTCTGTTCTGTGAATGATCCCTCCTTAAACTTTTTTCAGTTTTAGACGCTGCATTTCTCTTTGGTTTTCTATTTTCTTCCTCTATCTCTGTTGGTGGCAGCATCCAATTGAAGCATGTCTCTCATACCCGTGGATGCCCTATCATTATCAAGCTCCATCTTCATCAAAAAAATCCCAGAAGGCAACAATCAATTTGCTCAACTGCCAAGGAATAAGCGAGTTGGGTATTTGAATATCAATGAAAGGTTTAACCTTTCTCGTGGGGCTGGGGTTTCTGGGTTTAAGCTTCTAGCTGTTTCCAATGACGATTCCGCTGAAAGTAGCCAGGATCCTCTTCCTGCCTCTCACTCTCACAATGGCACTCCACACGTTTCACTCTTTGAAGATCTTCCTACTGTTGCTAAGGTAACAAAACTATTATGATGATGCTTTACTCATTCTGGAGTCTTTTTTACCAAATTCAATGGCTGACAAAGAATGCATTGTGATTGACGAAAACAATTAATAAAATAGTTTCAAGGGTTTCCATGAGTGTTTGATACGGATGAGGTGGTTGCAGTTTAGGATGTCTAAAACATTGGAGGGTGGGATTTGGCAAACTTGTCTTTCTCTCCGTTTTGTTTGAGTCCTTTCATCTGATCGCAGAAGCTTAGAGCAAGTAGTAGTAGAGATAGTTCATCTTCTACGGAACCTAGATTTAAGTTTTGAACTGTTGGACATAGTTTTAGCAAGGAAAACAAGAAGAAGTAGTTGTCTTATTGCTCATCATGATTTTGAGCACAAAATGTAGCTTCTGTTTAAGAATAGAAGGTTGTTTAACTATGGCTGCTTGATTGCTCCACTGCTTTCAATGACCGATTGCAGTTTGCCATGAAGAGGGTTTTGGTTAACCCTCGAATGATTGGTTCATTACTGATCCTGCCTGATCAAAATTTGAGGGATAATAACTCTTTTACTCTTTGTTTTAAAATCTGGTGGTGCAGATGAACATGCCCACATTCTGGATTGATGATCAATCTTCATGTTCAACATGGCAACAACAGTTGTCTTATGCCAGTGTAATGTTTTATTGAATGAGTGTAGCTAACTTGAAGTAGAATAATGTTAGTCTGCAAAAAGATATATCAAATCGCTGCAACGGCTATGTTGTGTTGTCATCTTTCACATTATGAAGGCTAATTCAAGTCCGAAGAAAGCTTCAACCAAAGCCTTTGGTAATGCCTCAAAGATTGTGACTCCGAAGACGGCAGGATCAGGAAGTGGATCAGGAGGAGGAAGCAGGGCTGGACTATTCAGAACACCCATCTCTGGTGGTGTTCAGAGTGCAACATCTGCCCACGGTTTACCCCCACCAGCTCTTGCTGTTCGCAATCTTATGGAACAAGTAATTTCCAGCATATAAATCTTTGAGAAGTATATCAAATAAAGGAAAGGTGAAAACTGTGGACTGATTGCTGTAATTGTGTGTAGGCCAGGTTTGCTCATTTGTGCACAGTCATGTCTCTTATGCACCACCGAAGGCAAGGATACCCATTTGGCTCATTGGTGGATTTTGCCCCCGATTCCATGGGACGTAAGTCACTCAAATTTAACACAACTTTCATATGATGTAGTTTATTTGTTTTGCCTTGTTGAGATTAAAATTGCATCATGGAGAGTAGTAATATGTAGATCTTATTTTATTATTATTATCTATAGGGTAGTTTTGCGATTCATTATATTAAATATATTGCTTACATGGGTAGATCATTACGTGAATCATGGTGAAAAATTAGAGAGAATGAAATGTATATTCTGTGTATTATGTAAACTGGACTGAACTGATTATTCTCGATTTATATGTGGCCTAGATATGTCTATAACCTAGCTTACTACTACCTTCGTTCCATATTAATTGACATTTAGTCCACTGTCATGGTCTCCAATGTCTCTTTTATTGGTAATTTCTCATATAATATTTTATTAACAATTACAATATTATACTTTTACAATAGTATTTTCCGTTACAAACCTAATGGTTAACAAGTCATCATATATATAATATATTAATAAATTTATGGTCAAAATTTTGATTGTTTGACTGCACAGTTTCCAAAGATGACAATTAATATAGAGCGGAGGGAGTACTTATGAGTGCTGAGCTAGTTCATTATCTTCTAACCAACCTTCACCCCCCCAAGTTCAGAGTTAATGGAACACTCATCAAACCCGACCTTGAACTGAGATAAATGTGTTCAAGTGGCTTGGTCATTATATCAGCAAGCTGTTCTTTTGAGATTGCATGAACCAATTTCAGTAAAATTTCAACCCATTTGTCATTTGTATAAGTGGCAATCAATTTTGAGATGTTTGTGTTTTTTCATGAAAAACTGGATTCTCTACAATGGCTATCACAACCTTATTAGCAGTATGCAATCATTGAAATGTAACAAGTAGGTTCTAGGTAACTTTCAAATGTTGTGGAAGTTGTTGCGGACATGACCCCGTATTCAGCCTCTGCCACATGTGCAGAAGACTTAGCCCCATAGCCGATCTTTTGTTTCCTATTCTAAATGGTCTTCCATGAAACTAAAGCTATTAACTGCCCCATGCTACATGAGAATATGCCTGCATGTGCAAACTTGAATCTCTTGACAAAACATACCCTTGTGACCCATTGTTTAGGATACCTTAACTCATAAAAGTCTGCATGATAATGAGATTCTCTTGAAGCTTGTGAGTAAGATGACCACGTAGGAAATGTGTGCTCTTTTTGGGGTTAGATACAATGGGCTTTCAATAACCCTCCTGATTTCTCAGGATCCGACATCAATTCTCCATTGTCATTAGGCAACTTTAACCCATTGAAACGAAGAAAGTTGTTGCTTTGTCTGTTCTGGGTCCTGCATTACTTAAATATCATGTATGGATTTCCCTTGGTTTAAAAGAACCAGAAGCAGACCTAGGTATCTCTATTCCAAGAAAGTATGCTCCCAAACAAACCAAGTTTTTTATTTTTATTTTTTATTTTATTATAATTTAAATCCTAAAAGCTGCATGTAAATGATTTTTTGCACTTGTAATATCTTGTGCATCATTTCTAGACAAATATGTGAGTAAACAATCTGCTCTTCCCCTTAACAAATATAGAACAATCAGCCTTTGATTGAGGAAATCCAAGGGTTAAGAAACTTGGTCAGCGCTAAGTTCCGTTGTTTGAATGCTTGTTTCAACCCATACAAAGACCTTTCAAGCTTGCAAACCTTCCTCTGTAGGCACTAGTGTATCCCTCTAGAGGTTTCGTGTACACTTCTTTCTCATTTAATCCATGGAAGAAGGCACTATTCATAAAAAGGCCTTTCAAGAAGGCACTATGAGCTACTTCACCTTCGTGTATGAGCCCATTCTTCAAAGGAGTGTCTATTCCTCAGTATACATTCTAGCAGCAATCCTCGTATTCCCTCTGCTTTGCTTCATCTCTGTGGCCTTCATACCGATTTGGATAACCCAATCAAACAATGCTCTGTAACATGCCCTGCCTTTCGACCATGAGAACAAATCTTGTTCTTCAGTGTTTAGACAGATTTCGAGCAATCAGTGCATTTGCACTCTCCAATTCTGCACTCACGTTAGTCGTTTCATGACTTTGAGTTCAGGCGACAATTTCTGCGCGTGTGTGTGTCTATATATCCTATGATTACTTTCTGAGTGATGTATCTGATTTTTCGTTGTGTGCTTGCAGATCCAATATTTTCCTTTTCACCATTGGCTATCCATACTAGAAATTTGTTAGCTGATCCAAGATGTACACTTGTTGTACAGGTTTGTGCTTTCTCCTTTAATCATGTTGCTCAAAGAACTACTAGTATAAGTTTTCCATTTATGGATTTATTGACCATTAGGATTCATAGATACCTGGCTGGAGTGGCTTATCAAATGCAAGAGTAACTATTTTTGGCGACGTCTTCCCTCTTCCAGATGATCAGCAGGTAATCCAAGGATACTTAACTGCTTGGTTCTCTTTTATTCTTTTTTTTTTTTTCTTGGCAATGGGTCCTGGACCAGCCTCCAACCCGCTGGACCTGCCCCATTTAGGTGGGTTTGGGTCCTATATTTTTGGACCCGTTGGCTCTAGGTCCACAAAAAATTGGCGGGTCTGGTCTGGGTTTAGACTTGGACTCACTGATCCGACCCACAGGCCCATGAATGTAGATAAGATTATGATATGAAAAACATTTAAATTTGAACAACCACGAACTTTGTTTATTTATTTATTTTTTGTATTTCAAGTTTCATAGATTACTTGACGTTTGTAATACTTTTATGTTTGGCTTTGTTCGTACACTAAACTTAGTGGTTAGTAGATCATGGTGATGCCTAGGCGTCTTTATTGTGTTGAAAATAATTGCATTTAAGACTGAATTCTCAGTCTTATACAAGTGTGCAAGTAGAACATAATCTGAAAAGTTGGTAAACTGATAAAAAATATATTAGAATGTTAGACCCATGAAGGACCTGTGGACCCTCGGACCTGGCGAGTCTGGGTCTAGTATGGTATTTTAGACCCAGTGGGTCTGGGTCCAATTGACGAGTCTGGGTCTGGTCCAGTTGAACCCGCCCCATTGCATTACTACAACGTGAATGTTGTCTTTGTTGAAGTGCATCAGCAGTCTTTGTTGATGTTGACATTGGGTCTTCATTTTATGGTATTTCTGATGAAATACAATACTACAAGATGAATTTTGTATTGAAAGTTATTTGTTTGATTGAACATTTATTTGATGATGAACTTGTTTTCTTTTGTTTCCAGGAATGGGCTCATAAGCAATATATAAGAAAACATCAACAAGGGCCTTCTCAACAGTGGGGAAACTTCTATTATTTTAGGATGCAAAATATAAGGTCACTTTACTTTTCAATCTTGGATAAATTGTTAAATCCTCATTTTTTTCAATGCTTGAAGATTAATTCATCCAATGTTTTATTGTTCATAATGATATAAACCTTTCATCTACAGCAGGAAAAATAACATAATTAGATCTACTTGCTCCTCTAGTCCTGTTTCTAACGGCAATGTTCATTGTTCACAAGTTGGTCACAGTTCTTACTGATCTGTAATTGAGCAACCACTAACCAAATTCCCCAACATTAACTCAGTACTCAAGTTTGATTCTCATGGTAACTGTGTCTTTAATATGGAAATGAAACATGCTTAGCTGTAGTTTGCCAAACAAAAATCACATGTTTGCTAATTTCCAAATATGAGCTTCAGCTATTTGAGACTAAAAATGGTTGCCTATCCATAGAAAACATCTTGGGAGTTTATTTTCTGGGGTCTGGTCATTGTTCTTCACCTATTACATAGTTTTGCTTTAGTAGTTTTAAAGTTGGCAAATATTAACCTGTTAAAAGTTGTGAAAAGAATCAGAAAAGATAGATTGGTGTCTCTAAGTGGTTTATGTTGTTTTAAGCCATTCACAAGTCGTTACTGGCCTTTTCTTTCCTCACAGCTTTGGTTGATACGATAATTTGATAGTTGGGCACTAAAGCTAATTGTTGTTAGCAATGACATGTGGATCAGGGCCAACCGAAACTGACTCAAGTCCATGTATGTTTATGGTTGTGTTCATTTACTGCCACCCATCCCACCCTCCCAGCACTCTCCACCCCCAGGAAAAAAGCAAGAAAAGAAAAGATAAAGCTCCTCTGCTCTGGGTGGGATTTTGGGTCAGTTTGCTTCAAAGATGGTGCATTGTATTTAATTGATTGTTCCAGTGCCGGTATGGTTAGAATCAGATTGCAGAAAGAAATCATGCCCATGATTTTCCTTTGCCTTTTTTTGGGTTGCAATGGGCTTAGTGAGAAGTTTGTGTAATGTGAAATCAAGGGCCTGGCTCCTCTGTCGCACTGCAACAGCATCCGACACTCGTGCATCTTCTGGTTTTATCAGACCCAAATGTTTTCTTTTAATTTTTTTTTTAATTTTAGGTAAAGTTTTGCATAGTGTTGGCCTAAAATGAGGCTTGAATCAAGCCCATGTGAAAGCTCAGGTTATATGGTTTTCATCTAAGAAGCACGTAGACCGACTCCATGATTTCCAAGGCTAAAATCATAAAGAAAGTTGTAGATGCATAGTTAATAGAATAAATTTTCTAATAATTACGTGTCCAATATATGTGTTGCATTGTACTTTTAAGGGGTCATGCTTCCACTCATCAGTGCAACAGACTTGCAGTGTAGTTTCATGTCGTGTCATGTCTTTGCCACATGAGTGTCAGGGCTTCATAGGATGTTATAAGAGCATTTGAGAAGTACTTAAAAATGAAGAGTCCAACTAGTCCAGAAAATCGATGTAATCTCTAGTCCAAACTACTCTACTTGGTGATGTTTTATGATTCCCTTGTATTTGCCGTGTATTGCGTTAGTGATTGAAAATTATGTGTTCCACTCGTCTTCCTTACTTTGATTTCGTGGCTCTAATATTGTTGTTGATGGTTCGAATATTTGCAATAGTGATATCTACTTCATTGGCGGCTTTGGTACTGTTGCTTGGATTGATGTGAAGGAATACGAGGAGCTTAAACCAGATAAAATAGCTCTTGAGGGAGGGGAGCAGTATTTGAAGGCAAGTGTGTAAGACTACTTGTTTCTTTTTTGTATCATTCATATGTTGTGATCCTATGTCAGTTAGAGTAGTTGTTTCCTCAACTCCTATCGAAGTAGATGTATTTTGAATATAAATTTGGTTTTGGGGCAGGAATTGAATGCTATGTTCTCAAAACCGTTGAAAGATGTTTTGTCGAGTGAAATAGAGGTGGACGATGCTGCTCTGATTTCAATAGACAGTAAAGGAACTGATGTACGGGTTCGTCAAGGTGCTCAGGTATTGTTCTCAAGTTGATGACTTGTAGTTTGCTTGCCATGTTCCCTTTTGATTTTCCGCTCCACTTTGTGGTTCATAAAGGTGAAATGAAGAATACTAACAGTTGAGTTTGTGATATGCAGTTCAACGTACAGAGGATATCATTTGAAGAAGGTCAGGAAGTTGAGACTTTGGAGGAGGCAAAGGCCGCTCTCCACAGACTAGTAAGCAGAGGCAGTCTCAACAATTTGCACAAATGACGGCGCTCAGTATGCTTCATGGCTCTATAACGAATCCCGACTCTAGTTTTTTTTTTCAGATACAGCCACTTATTTCTTCGTGGATCGGTTTTGCACAGAATTTACAAGGATGTTTCCTTCAACTTTTATGTAATGTATAAAAAAAACATTAAGTTTCATTCATCTACTACATACTTTCTGTGGTTTGTATTGAAATCAAAGCCCTCCCATTCAATCAACTCTTGTTACCTTTGTCCACTCCACTGGCTGGTTTGGTGCCTATCATTCTACATCAGATGTAAGCTCAGATTTCTGAATAACTTGGAAAATTGCTTATGTAATTTCTGCCTAGTTTTTTTTTTTTTTATTAGGTGCGTATAATAATACAGTTTTAGTTGGCTAAAGTGGCATATTAGGCTAATTTGATATCATGTGTAAAAATCTTGTTGCAAGACCTTCCATCTTTTGCTTCTTGTAATTCCTTCACAAATCACAACTTGCTGTTTTTTCTTGCATTTCATATTTTGTTATTGTTATCATAGTCCAGCGATAGTCTCGATTACTTTGAAATGGGTCATTTACACAATAAATAGGTTTTTGATGGTTTAAAACTTGGGCCACATGATGTGAGATCACTTAACTTCATCGTCTCAGGTTTCTAATCCAATTTCTAGGTACTTCATACTTCAAATTTTTTTTCTCAATCCTTTTCCTTTCCAGCATATCATATCATTTTATATCTCAAAATGAATTTAATAAATTCTTCTACTTTTTTAAACGTTTTTTTGATAGCATAATTTGTAAAGCTTTTTTTTTTAAATTTTAATTATATTTCAGATGCTCAAAGAAGTATATGAATCTGAAATATTATCATTCCATAATTATGTTCTAGTATAAAAGATTTAATTCTGATATGTTTCGGTTTCGGACAATTTGCAATTTCTTCTTTATAAACACTGATTATTTCTATAACTTAAAATTTTATAATGAAAGTAAATATATTTAATATGTTTGGTTTTTAGATTCATGATGAACAAAGATCTATGTTATGCAATTTTAAAACTTTTTTTTTCTGGAAATGCAATTTTAAAACTTATAATATAGTTAAATAGATTGATTATTTTGGCCCTAACCCCCTTGGAATAAACGCATAGCTTCATCCTTATGATAAGAGTGGTGTTGAAAAGACGAATTCAATATTTCATATTTTAATATTTTGGCTAAAAAGAAAACATAATTAAGTGGAGTAAAGAGCAATCCAAGAATCGAAGCCAGTAAAATTTATTAGAAAGTATAGGTGTAAAGGTTGAATTACAGGAGATTGTGAATGTGGAAATGTTGAAAACAGTGTGATTGAGCAGTTTGATGGTGATGTTGGACATTGAACAAGGTAATGAGTGCCTGAGTGTTGGCTAACTCATATTGAGCTTCCATAATAGTTTCCCTGAGTTGAGTTATAATACCAACACAACCATGAACTGGGTCTTCAACCCTCTTCATTGCTTCCCACACCATGCTCTCTGCTGCCTCTCCTCTTCTCTCCTCTTCTACTTCCTGCATGCATTCAACCCCATTCATACATTCATTCTAACCATAATATATATGTATAACTATACTCTACTTATTTACACTTAATCATGATATATATATATATATATATATATATATATATATATATATATATATATATATGTGTGTGTGTCTAATCTCATCAATTTTCTCATTTCTTTCAACAACACTTTACTGCTACTCCCAACTGCTTTCTCTCGAAACTAGTTTGATAATATATATCCCCATAATAAAAATTTAACATCATTTAACAATTTCTCACCACTTGAGCATCTAAAACTAATTAAGACAATTTCTTAACATTTTCTTCAAAAAATTGTCATGCAAGTTAACACTCTTACAGCTCAGCCAACAACAACAAGATTAACACAAGATTTTAAATAAAACAAATACCAAATTCTAGCTTAAAAACTAGCATAAACAAATATAACCCATACATTTCCATCAAATTATCTTATATATATATATACATTTTATTACAGATTTGAGGATGATATAGGCTAATTATTAAAGTGAGTACCTGTAGCATCTTGGCAATATTACTAGCTCCAAAGATTTTGTGAACACAACCAAATCTCTCAAGATTTGATGGAGGAAAATATGGAGCAAAGAAACAATCTTTAGGACATCTTCTTCTCAAATATTTGCAAGCTGCACATCTTCTTGGTTGTGACATGATTTTCTCACACTCTAAAATCTTTCATAAAATTTCAACTAATTCCACAAAAATCTTGCTTGGATGTTCAAAATCTTAAATAAGGAAGGTTTATAAGAGATAAAACAAAAAATTAGCCAAGTTAAAATACACATTTGCCATGTAATAGCTTAGGCCATGTAACGGCTAGTTGGATATTCATGAGGTAAAATCTTTATTATTTTATCAAAAACTTTATTACACATTTGCCATGTAATAGCTTAGACCCAGAAACTGATCCATATATCTCCATTTTTAATTAGGATCTCATAATTGATTAATGTTTTTCCTGGCACTAGCAAAAATTTAGGATGGATTGAACTTTGGTTCCATCAAATTAGTCAATATTAAAATTTATACCAATTTTCTTTTTTTTTTTAATAGAAATTTTTTGTTGTTAAAATTCTCTTCAAATTGTTGTTATTATTCAAATTTTTTTGGTCAGACTGAGTCAACAAATTTCAATTGATCTAAACTTGAATCAAAATTTAGTTCAAACAAAATATTAAGGAAAAATATCATATTTTAATTTCAGTCAAATCACTCTATGTTGAAACTCATAAAAAAACTTTAACAATACCAATTTTTTTGCCCATCAAACAAAAAACCTTTTTTGGAAAATTGGATTCTAATAATCTTTGCTTTGACCAATGCCTAAATTTTTTTTTGTATTCAAGTGGTCCCAAAAAAATCATAATTGTATTTCAGTGGTACCAAATTTACTTCCATATTTTTTAATGTTTTTCATTCTTTCACTCATAAAGCTTATGAAGTGTACTTACTACAAGAATTTTTAAACTAATTCTTTGAGAATCCGAGCAATTAATATGTTTTTTTTTACAGAATAAAAGGGGGAAATATTAAAAATTAGAAATTTTTTTTGAAAAAATTTGGGACAAATATTGTAAATTAATCGTTAGAAAGTGTTGTACTAAGTTTCGTAGCAAACACAATTCAAAATGACAAAATCCACGATATTTCGGATATATACACTCGTTGGTGACACCACTGGAATACAATTTTGATTTTTAATGGATCACTAAAATAGAAAATAAAAAGTAGAAATTATTAATATAAAATTGTCCAAAATAGAAATTATTAGAATCCAATTTTCAATTTTTTTCTATGGCAAATTCAGATACTTAAAACAAATAAAAATTTTAGTGCACAAACAAGTCTTCCTTTGTTATATTATTTGAAGAACTTTCAAGATGATAATTTCATTCTTTAAAATGTTTCAAGTTACATGTGATTAATTGTGTCGCTTATATAAATAGGACTACTTAAAACCATCACAAGCATAATTCAACGTATATATAAGTAGAAGTTTTAACTGATAATACACAACTAAAAATATGCGCATTACCAACCACTTTTTTCCAATCCCCTATTTAAATGGTTGAAAAAACTAACTATTTTAGCAACCATGCATTTCATATTTCAACTATTTTTCAAAAATTGTAGTGAGAAAATGACTGGATTACTAACCATTTTTCCAATCAATTTAAAATAGTAGAATAAGGGATGGTAGAAAAAATTTCCAACCAATTTTAGCAAAAATGGTTGGAATTTCCAACCCTTTTTTCCCACTAAATTTTTTGAAAAATAGTTGGAATATGAAATGGTTACTAAAATTGTTGGTTTTAAATTGGTTGGAAAAAAGTGATTGGTAATACACACATTTTTAGTATTGATAAGGCTAAAATGATTTATAAATTAACCATACAGTAGATAATGTAATAGACAGAAACATGGAGAAATTAGTATGATAAATTACGGTGGTGAAGCACGAAACAGTGTAATTATGCCTAAATCCAAAATGATGTGGTTAGGTAGTAACCCTACCATGTATATAAAAGTACATTATTCACATGCATGTAATTAGGAAGATATATGCGTGCATCGATCACTTTCACGTAACATTCCAATATAATCGGACGCTAGCCCTAGTGGGACATCATCACATTCTTCTCATGACACTCTCTCTCTCTCTCTCTCTCTCTCTCTCTCTAGTAGGTAAGATTAATGTGGATGTGGTTAAAATGCATGCGTGCTAGTGAAGGCAAACTTATGGTTAATATTTGAGGCATTTGCACCCCAATTAGGTACCTACACATATGACATATATAGCTTTACATACATATGTTATGATATCAACCATTCAATATTGCATAGCTCTAACAAGTAACAATGCCATCCTTGTATACATACTTAGCTTCCACTCATTTATATAGTACAATGCATGTGCATCCTATCAAATATGTTAAGCTTCATCATCCATTTTAAAATATATATATATATATATATATATATATATATATATATATATATATATATATTGCAATTCTTAATTTATATCAAATATGTTACTCATTAATTATATCACTCCTGACTATTTGTAAACTAAGACTATGCCTTATGAATTGTCAATTGATTTTGAAACTTGGATAGGGTAAAGCAAAAGGAAAGGTGGTCGAGCCTCATCCACATAGCTAGTTTGTAAGTTGTCATATTATCTTTTCATGTGAAGCTTCTTGACAAGATATACATATCTACCCTTTTTTTGCTATCCTCATCAACTAACTAACTAGATTTTGCCATTATAGGAAGTCTTCCTTCCCTCAACCATTAAAAGTGCATTGTGCCCAGTGGCGGATCCAGGATTTACTTTCAGTGGAGTCAAAATAATTTACTAAAAAATTTCAAATTCTAAAGCACTAAAAAATATAAATGCTACCAAAATAGAGTAATTTATTATTAATTAAATGATATTCAACATAAATGCATACTTAAATTTCTTTTTTTTTTTTTTTGAGGAAAAAATGCATACTTAAATTTCGAATCAACGATCATGCATCTTTCTAAAATGGTTAATGATAGCCTTATTTGATACTTTTTGGAAAACATGCATTGTCCTCAAAATAAGTAATAACAACATTTAAACACTCATCTAACATAAATTGTTCATGATGACAACAACATCATTAAAAGCTCATCACCTCATACATGGTTAATAAAATTACCAAGGTCATCCGTAATCCTCTCCAAACCCCAACATCAAAATCCGAAAGATATAATTAAACACTTCTAGGTGTTTAAGACAAAACCGTTGAATAATTTGCGAGCAGGGTTAAGACAAATTAATTTCAAATAGGTAGATCCCAATTTAATTATATTGACTCATTCACACAAATCAATTTTAAATTAACAAATCCTAATTTAGCCTTGAGAGATAGAATGCATTTGAGAATTTTTGAGAATAAATTAGGATTAACCATGAGTCAGACTTTCAAAATTCTAGTAGAAGGGTTAGGAAAAGTGCCAAAATGGTACTTCCTCCAATTTTCACATATTTTATGGTTTATCTTAAATCAATAATTAAAACCATAAATCAATAATTTCTTATATAATATTTTATCAAAAAGATAATGTTATACTTTTCTAATAATATTTTTTAAAAAGTAATATAATAATATAAATGTTATGTGATAAATCCTTGTACATTTTAAAAAAATTAACTGAAAAGGTTTTTGGAATGAAAATGTGAACAAAATATATTAAAAACCTGTAATACAATGCTAGAATTGCCCAAATTTTCGCAAAAAACAAATACTTGAGCAGTCACAGAATTGCCTATATATATCGTAACTATTTAAAGTTTTTTTTACAGCGAGAATCTTTTTTCCCCAAAATCTCAGTAGAGTCACTTGATTCCACTGAGTACACATCTGATCCGCCCCTGATTGTGCCATACATTCTTTCATACTTAGCTTTCTCCTACAATACACTCATTAATCATCAGTAATTAACGTGCAATTTATGGGACTCTGCACATAGGTAGGATTTATTATTTTTAACTTCTCTTATATACTTTTGATTCATATCCATTATTAGTATTTGGTTATGTTTTTAAGTGATTTAACCCTTATCAATATTGATTGACATTATGATCAATATTCATAACTTTATTCGTATTCAAGAGCAAAACATAAGAATATCTCCATGACCACCACGTCTTGCAGGAAACTTTAATGCTAGCTTGTTTCACCAATCTTGTGAATGTGCAATGAACCAAGTTAGGCATGCAATAAAAAATCAAATGGTCAATGGAGAAGAAACCGGTTTGGAAATTGATTCCAACATTATTACACGAATTGTTTTTCGTTGACAAATGTTGCATTAATGTGCATTTTGTGTTACCGTATATTAATCAAATATGTAAGAAAAAATTTGTAATAATTACTTTCTTCATCTAATTTATTCATTAAAAATCATGTAATTATTATATGACGTATTATTAATATGTTAGATGTGCTATATAATCAGTGGTAATGAGTGTTGACTAATGTTGAACAATGCTAAACAACAATACTACCAGTGTTGGTCAGCGTTGATTAGTGCTAAATGTTGATGATAAAAGCTTATCATAAGTTGAATAGAACAAACCCAAAATATTGCAATCTCACATCCCCAAAAAGTTATCACTTTGTTGACTTTTTAAAATCTCAAATATACTCTTTGATGGATAATTTCTCAAATAATATTTTACAAACAATTCTAATATTATAATTTTATGATATATTACAAATATAGTGATAATAATTTTATATAAAAAATTATTGTATATGTTAAGAAGTTAATTATTAAATTAAATTTTAAACTTTAACTTAATACAATTTCCAATGTAACAATTATTTCGAGATAAAAGGTGTGTGCATAAACATGATACTATGATATTATCTATCATCATTCAAAAGAAAATTGTAAGCTACCCCACAGATCTACGTATACAATTTTATTACTCCGTACTACTCTACGCCCTTGTTATCGCTAGTTTTACTCTTTCAGGCGTGCCATACTCACAATTACGATGCCCAATGAGGGGAAATCCTAAATCTTATTTCTGGCAAACAATTAGATATACTACTCCCTCAAATTTATCATTTTGGGAGGTGATGTTGCGAAAATGTGTTAGAAAATAATGAAAAATCTGTTGGGAATGTCTCGACAATGTTCGATTTACGGAGTTTAAACCAATACAATATAGTGATTATATGTCTTGCTAGAAACCTCTATATTCGGTAATTAAATATGTTTAATTACAACTATATTATTTGGTCCAACTGGGTCACACAAGTCAGTGCCCTGGAACAATTTGTGTAACCTAATTAATATCGTATTATGTTTAGGAATGTTGGGAACTGATTTATATGAGAAATCAGTCCAACACAGACCGAATTGGACTCAATACGGACTGTGGTGACAATGGGCCGACTTAAGGGACATTCTGGAGGCCAACACGGACCGTGTTGGGCCTCAGAATGCGTCGTTAAGTAAGTCGGCCATTAGGGTTTTAGTAACTCTTTCCTCAAGTCATTCAAACCCTATAAATAGGAGTCTCTCTGATAGATTTATCGAGGTAGCTGCTTGAGACTTTCAAAGAGATACCAGAGCGATTTCATAAGTTCTTCTCTCTCTTACTTTGCAGTTATTGTTTTCTTGAAATAACCACCTATATCGAAACACATACATCCTTAGATTGAGATCTGTCTCGATCGGGTCGATCTAGCAATCGAGTTCCCGGAGTGCTGCATGGACTTTCAGTAAATGATTTCTGCATTGGAATCTCAAAGGTCAACCTTTGCATTAGTTGGATTAGCGATCAAGTATAATTACTAAACCCTCTGCAATTGTTTCATTTTGGTGATTAATTGTTTTATAATTTTATGAATATTCCGTCAATTAATCTGTATCTGTTTAGGAAATAGATAACCTAAAATCCAACAAAATCAAGGCTGCGGGAAGGACACTATCTGAGCCGTGGGCGGATCACTGTCTTGAAAGCGATTGCGGCTCGACCTCGGTGCCAATCGAATATGTCGGTCGCTCCCTAAGGTTAACTCAGACAACCTCCGGACACATGTACTCGTGGCCAAAGGCTTGGAGTATGAAAATCTGATTGTCCAGAAAGTTTGAGAGAAGAAGAGAAGATGTTTGTGTGATTTTCTATGTATAAACAGAATTGCTAGAAAACTAATCTATAGGAGAAAAAAGACTGTTGAAATAACCAGAAAAGGAAGAGACAAAGACATTAAGGATAAGCGAGAATCATGATGATATAATGTCAATTAAGAGCAATAAAAGAGGGCGCAAAATCTGCGATAATAAAGAGGGACTTAATCCAGTCAACGCAAAAATTAAAGATACTGAATTCAAAACCGACCCGTCCATGACCCGTCCACGCGCCGCGCCCAACCCATCCTGGACCAGACGAACGGCTGCGGCACGTGCGCGTGCGGAGGCCCAAACCACACCCTCCTCCATAAAATCCACTTTCAACTTAATACAACACTAGGAGGAATAGTGGGATATAAAAACCCACTTGAAACCACACTATTCCTCCTATGTGGGACACCGTAAAACATAGAAAGAGAAAAACCACCTTGTTTGTCATTACCTCAAAAACTCTTCATGTCCAACAATCCCCCACTAATGGCATACAATGAAAGAAAAGAATGAAAACTGGGCGAAAATGGGTCAGATACTTAGGTGTCAATATCTTTCGATTTCAATTGACACATTAGTGATGTGAGGCGACAAAAATAATCTTACAAGTGGACTGAGCCTTGAACTTGAAAGATCTTGATTGAGACCCCCACAACACGTATCAACCCTACAGAAAAACATACTCCGCGATAAGGAACATTTGCGCCTTAATGACCATGCGCACACCCTGGGACTCATAAGTGCTCTAGAGAGATGACCCAAATCTCTCATAGAAGGTAGCCAAACCTTCACACTTACATGGGTAATTCCATCAAGTCTATCTCAACATAGACCACCACAAAAGTGACTATGGAATTATTAAGAGCAAATTAGCTCATCCTCACATTTAAAAGTCGGTGAATCCATCAGTGCGTCTCACAAGCACCCCCCACAAAGGGCGTGGATTCATTAAGAGAATGATCTCAACCTTAAAGCACTACTCAACACCATAGGGATAAGAATGTGGTGCACCTCGAAGATTAGTATGGTTTCGTTTGACCAAAAAATTGGTATCCACCATACCTCTTCAAGCCATAGGCTTAAGCCCTGTCCCCCTCGCTGCCTCGAGAACAACTCGCCTAGTCAATCCCTTAGTAAGAGGATCCGCCAAGTTTTTCTCAGATCGCACATACAACAATGATATGACACCATGTTCCAGCAACTGTCTCACAACACTATGTCTAACACGGATATGTTTCCTCTTTCCGTTATAGACACGGTTATGCGCCACTCCAATTGCTGCCTGCGAGTCACAATGTATAGAGATAGGTGTCTTTTGACTTTCCCATAGTGGCACGTCTGCTAACAGACCTCTAAGCCACTCTGCTTCTTGACCTGCGAACTCAAGAGCAATAAATTCAGATTTCATGGTGGAACGAGCTATGCAAGTCTGTTTTGCATATTTCTATGATATAGCCCCTCCACCTAAGGTAAATACATAACCACTAGTAGAACTAACCTCATCATTGTCAGAAATTCAGTTTGCATCACAATATCCTTCTACAACAGCAGGAAACTTATTAAAATGCAAACACCAATCGATTGTACCTCTAAGATACTTAAGCAAATGATGAAGTGCATTCCAATGTTCTTGACTAGGATTATGTGTATAACGACTCAATCTACTCACAGCATAAGCAATATCGGGACGAGTAAAGTTCATCAAGAACATTACACTTCCTATGATTTTAGCATATGCAGATTGAGACACACTAGGTTCGTTGTTCTTTTTTAATGAAATACTAGGATCATAAGGAGTTCTAACAGGTGTCACATCATAATGGTTAAATTTCTTTAACACTTTCTCAATATAGTGTGACTGACATAAAGCATAACCAGAGTTGGTTTTTCGAATTTTAATCCCTAAGATCACATCAACTTCACTCATATCTTTCATTTTAAACAAAGAAGACAAGAAATTTTTAGTCTCATTGACTACAAGCAAATTTGTACCAAAGATCAGCATATCATCAACATATAAGCATATGAGCACACAATCTGATCCAATCATCTTTGAATAAACACAAAGCATTAGACAAATTTGCTACAAATCCATTTTTCACAAGAGAACTATCAAATTTCTCATACCACTGTTTATTAGACCATAAAAGGATTTTTTCAACTTGCACACTTTATTCTCTTGACCAGAAACCACACAACCCTCGGGTTGGGTCATGTAAATTTTTTCCTCCAAGTCACCACTAAGAAAAGCTGTCTTCACATCCATTTGATGCACAACAAGATCAAAAATAGCAACTAGAGCAATTAAAGTTCTAATGGTACTTTTTTTTGTCACAGGAGAATATGTGTCAAAATAATCTATCCATTTCTTTTGGTCAAAACCTCTAATAACAAGTCTGGCCTTGTATTTATCAATTGATCCATCAACCCTTAATTTCTTTTTGAAAATCTATATACTACTAATAGATCTACAACCCTTAGGAAAATCAGTTAGTTCCCAAGTTTTATTAGACTCTAGGGAATCTATTTCACTTTTAATGGCTTCTTTCCAAAAGGTTGCGTCAATAGACCTAATAGCCTCATCATATGTTTTTGGATCTTCCTCAACAAGAAATAAAGACACAAAATCTTCGGTCAAGGCATCCACATCATAATGATTAGAAACTTCAACTAGGAAAACAGTAACAAAGTCAGGTCCAAAATCAGTTGCAGTTCTTTGCTTTTTACTTCCTATAGGTTCACTTTCCACATTTTTAGCATTAGAACCAGAGACAGACAAGCTCACATTCTCAGGCATAACATCAGGCAAAACTTCAGTTACCACATTAGACACACTCTTCTTCAATGGAAATTTATGCTAAAAAAATTCATCATCTCTATATTATGAAATTGAATAATCAGTTAAAGACATGAAACGATAAGCAACACTGTTTTGAGCATATCCAATGAAAACATCATGAAAGGTCTTTGGGCCTATGTTGGTACGCTTATGACTAGGAAAAGCAACTTTAGCCAAACACCCCCACTGTTCGGTCTCATTTTGAGCCGAATTAAGACCGTAAATTGAGTATTTTTTATTGCGATTTCTTCACTTGATTGGAAAATTAGTGTGATTTGCAGATCTTAATCCAAATTCATAGAGAAGTGAAAAAAAGTGGAGAAAAGATGAAGATTTAAAGAGAGAATTAGAGAATTAAAAAAAGAAGAAGAGAAGAAGAGGAAACGACCCAAAAATGTCGCGGCCCAATCCAATCAAGGCAGAGGGACAAGACACAGGTAGCGTTTTTAAAACACAACCCGCGTCTCGTCCAGAGACTTCAAAAAACGAGAAAGAGCAAAACGCAACCCGCGTTTTTGGGGCGCAGCCAGCGCTCTCTCACGGACGCCTCACTCCTTTGGCAAAACGCAGCCAGCGTTTTAAAATGCAAGCCGCGTTTTAGGCCTTAATCCAGCCATATAAAAGGGGCCTTGACAGCGCCGTTTGGTGAACCTTTTTTTATCAGTTTTAGTTTTAGTTTTAGTTTTAGTTTTTATCATAGTTAGTTTTTTATGTTCTCTCGTTAATAGCATTATTGTTCTAAGGTTTAGTTCATCGTTTTTCTTCCTTTTGCTACCGTTATTCTTCGATTGTAATTCACTCGTTCAATCTTTAATGCAATTCAAGTTTTTAATTCTCGTTTCCTTCTCACTTTTATTCATTGTCTCGCTATTTCAATTTGGTTAGTATTAGTTCCACGAAAATTCCACGTTTTAGTGAAGCGGAGGATTAAGGTTCCTCGAATTCTCCCTTCAGGTGAGGATTCGAGCAGTCTTAGTAATCCAAATCACGCCCTTTCTTGTTTGTTCGGGAGAAAGATTGGTGATTCAAGATTCAAGATTAGAATTCAGTACAATGCATTCCAGGTTCATGTTTTCATTCTTTAAATTTAGTATTAGATTTAGTTTTTATATTCATCGTTATTAATTGCTTTTTATTGCTTTCTTAGTTAGAAATTTACTTTCTTGTTAAATTAGGTTTAATTCATCTTAAAATTTTTGCTTTCTTGCTTTATTGTTATTTATTGCTTTCTTTAATATGCTCTTGATATCTAGTTTAATTTCTTGTTCTATTAAGTTAGGTTTTGTTTCCAAATTCATGTTTTCTTTAGTTTTCAATTCATAATTAGTTTAGTTTAAATTATTTACTGCTTCCTGCAATTTGAAACCCTTACCAAACCAATTTCCTGAAAACCTAACACACCATCCCTGTGGATTCGACAACCCCTACTTTTAAACCCTGAAAATACCACAACCGAACAATGGTGCCGTTGCCGGGGATGGCGTTATTTGGTAGATTAGGTTATTGGTTTGTTTGTGAATAGTTTAACTGCTTTATTAGATTAGTTCAATTTCTCTTAATGGCTATATAATTGCAAGATTCGGCTGTTTTCCATATTCATCCATCACCATCCACCTTCATTCATTCACTCCCATTCACCATCCATCTCCATCTCTACCATCATCTATCCCTTCCTCCACAAATCCATCCGCATTCATCCTTAGTTGAAGATTGAGAGTTTATTGGAGTTTGAAGATCGATTCTCAAGAAATCCATTGAAGTGGAGGAGCAAAAGTCCTCACCGACTACCATTCAAGCGAGGAACGATTTCCATCTCAGTTTACTTCTCTTTCTTTTAGATTTCATGCTTTCTAGAATAGATTTTGATATGTTTTGTGTTTTGAACATGCGTAGTAAGTAGTTTCTTTTAGTTTGGGGGATAATCCCTTTCAAGTTTCTCTTATGGATTGAGTATTGTTGGATTGAACAAGTTTGTTTATCTAGTTTGAATGCATTTTATTTATCCTTTGAATATGTATGTCATTACTTTTACTTGATCACCATTAGCATGGATTTAGATTGTTGAATGAAGTACCGAACGAAGAAATTCGATAATCGGAGCCCTTAGGATTAAATTGGTTTATGAAGTGAATTAGAGATAGAAGAGTTTGTGATTAGGGGTCATTGAATAATTTGATCTTTAACTTAGTTAAAATTGAAATAACCACGAAAGTAGGTGATTGATTTTACTAAGCAATTCGTTTCATTGCCAAAAGCTCGCTACGGAAGAATTTATGCGATTATCGACCCTAAAATGCACCAAATTTGTGACATACATGTTCAATCCACTTGTTTGATTCATAGAGTTACTTAGGTTTTATCCCCTGAACGTCTTTTTATATTGATTAATCCAGAAAAGTTTGTGTGAATATTTGATTTATTTGACCTTTTTAGTGATTAGAAATAGGATTATTTATTCTCAATCTAAAACCCGACCGATTTAGCAATCACCTAGAAGGCTAGTCTGGTGTGTAGTTAGTAAAGTCCTGTGGGATCGACCTTGATACTTGCTACACGCACACCCGTGCACTTGCGGCCTATCATACACCATTTTATTTTTGTGTATAAGGAGAGGTAGTCTCATGAATAATACCATTTTTCTCACAAAAAACCGCTAAAGAAATCGAATCATATTCACCACCCCTATCGAACCTAAGCCTCTTGATCTTTTGGACTAGTTGATTCTCAATTTCAGCTTTATATTTTAAGAACACTTCTTCAGCCTCATCTTTAGACCTAATAAGGTAAATTTTTGTATATCTAGAAAAGTCATCTACAAAGGTAATATACCATTTCTTTCCTCCTTTGCTCATTGTGTTCTTAAAGTCAGCTAGGTCAGAATGAACAAGTTCAAGCAACTGTGTAGATCTTGTCGTTACTGACTTAAAAGGTTTCTTGGCGAATTTTTCCTCAACACAAACATCACATTTAGAACAATTTTCTGTGCTAACATTTGAAATTAATTTCATGTTCTTTAACTTGTTTAAAGAAGCATAATTCACATGTCCACGTCAACCATGCCAAAGGTCAACAGACTCGGCAATATAAGCAGATCTAGAAGCATTTCCATTAGCATCAGAAGCAGCATTCAGAACATATAAGCCATTGCTAAGATACCCCTTCCCAACAAATACCCCATTACGAAGTATAACTATTTTTCCAGTCTTTTGATTCACCTCAAATCCAGCAACATCAAGAAGACTACTGGAAACTAAGTTTCTATGAAGGGAAGAGACATACAACACATTATTCAATATAAAGTCTTTCCAGAAGTAAATTTAAGGAGAACCTTTCCTTTACCCAACACCGCTGCTATGGTAGCATTGCCCATGAAAACATGTTCACAATTAGGAACTTCCTCAAAATTATGCATCAGCTCCTTGTTGGTGCAGAAATGTCTGGTCGTAGCATTGTCCAGAATCCATTCAGTGTTATTGGTAACGAGATTGGCTTCCACCGGTACTGCACAAAACACTTCAAAATCTGCAGTCAAATTAGCTTGATTTTGTCCACCATTCAGTCCACCGGATTTCTGTTGGGTCTGGTTTGCTCCCTTGCGTTTTTTACACTGTTATGCCTTATGGCCCGGTTTACCACAAACATAACAGGTAACCTTAGGCTTCTGGATTTTATTGCTAGGCTTATTCATTTGATTATGATGCTTAGACTTCTTCTGATCCTTCTTATTCTTTCCTTTGAATCTGTCTTTATTAGATGGTACAACATATTAAACTAAGTTAGCTTTAACAGAATTCAAATAAAGAGAAGAAATCTTATCTTTCAGACGATTTGCTTCCTCAGTCCTCATATGACTGATTAACTCTTGAAGGGTCAGATCCTTCTTGTGATTGAGATGATTCCCGTAGTCAGCCCATGATGGTGAGAATTTCTCAATCAGAACATTTGGTTGCAAAACGTCGCACATCTTCATTCTTTCATTCAACACTTCAGCACACAGGTTCTCATAGACATGAACCTGTTCCGTAATGGGTTGATCATCAAGGATCTAGAACTGCAGCCACTTGGCAACCACGTACTTCTTTTTCCCAACATCGTCAGCACCATACTTGATTTCCAGTTTCTGCCATATAACCTTGGTTGACTTGAACACGACGAACAAATCAAACAACGGGTTCGACATATTGTTGAAAAGATAACTCCAAGCCACTTTGTTGTCTTTCTCCAGTTTGTTCTTGGCATTCTCATCGAGCGGGACAACTGGACTTCTTGGGGCAGTAGGAGTCTGTTCAAGATCATTTTGTAGAGGTGGAGCATCTGGATCTTCGAGATGTGGAGATGACAGAACATAATCGATCTCTAGTTGCTCCAGAAAAAAAAAAACAATTTTTGAGACCATTGCTTATAATTAGTTCCATCGGAGGGTTTGATAATGTAGATTTCAGCAAGGGATTTTTACGGAGCAGCCATTGATTATCAATCGCTTTCAAATTGTTAGAAAATAATGAAAAATCAAGGCTGCGAGAAGGACACTATTCGGCCTCGTTCCGAGCCGAAATTCTTCTCTTTTATAGGGTATATTTGCTTGTTTTAACCCCTATTTATATATTAGATATAATGATTTGGTTTTTTGTAGGAAAATAAGGAGTTAGAAGAAGTTTGGGCTTAATTGAAGGTTTTTAGGGAATCCCGAGCTATTTCCCGAGTCAAACCAAGTCAACCCGAGCCGAGATCCGAGTCAAACCAAGTCAACCCGAGCCGAGAGCAGAGGCGAAACCGAAGCCGGAAATTCAATATCAAGATTGGTGCAAAACAGGGGAACGGTACAAACTCAAAGGTTCGAAATACATGTGCCTTCACCCTTTAGGTCATAACTCCTTCGTTACAACTCCGATTGGTCTGAAATTTTGGGAGCTTAAAGTACACATCGAGAGCATTCCATCGATATCTTACGGGCCTAAAACGGAGTTCGGATGAAGAAGATATGCGCGTTTGAAGTCGGCAGGGAAAAACTGCCCAGAACAGTGGCTCGCCCGAGCCATCTGCTGGCTCGCCCGAGCCAGACTTCTGGGGCAACAAAGACACCAGCCAGAACGCTGGCTCGCCCGAGCCAGGGAGTGGCTCGCCTGAGCCACTCTGTCTGCAGACGCGCGTGCTGCGATTTGTTCTAGGGTTTTGGGTTGTATTTTTCCTTCTTCTATAAATACCCACTTGTATTAATCCAAGAAAAATAGAATTAGCCTAGGTAGTTTAGGAGTAGAATTAGATTTAATTGCTTTCCTTTATTTGCTTTAATCTCTCTTAATTGTTCTTCAAGTTTTCAATTGTTCTTCATTGTTCTTCAAGCTTTCTTTGATTTCTAGCATTTGTATTCAACTTTCTCAAGCTTTCTCAATCTCTCTCAAGCTCTCTCTTGTCTTCATTGAAGTGTTTTACAAGTTTTCTCTCTCTCTCTCTCTCTCTCCTCTCTAATCTCCATTGTTGACTTGTTTTCCAAGCTTTATAGTGTTAGCCACAATCAACTCCATTTTTAGTGGGGAGGAGGGTCAAGGAACTCCAATTCTACTTACTAGTGAGAATTTGGGGGATTCTTGGTAATCCAAACCACAATTTCTTGTTTGTTCGGGGGAAATTCAAGTGTAGATTGAAGGTTTATTGAAGATTAGTCATCAAAGGTATAATTTCTTGTCTCTGATTTCATTGTTCATTCTAGATTTCCATTCCTTGCTTTAATTGCTTTATTTGATTTCATGCTTTTAATTGCTTTCTTTATTATTATCTTGTCTAGATTAGTTTATTGCTTCATTTACATAATTTATTGCTTTCCGCATTGAGAAAAACCCCTTTACACAAACCGATTATCCTTAATCAAGCCCTACACCCATCCCTGTGGACCGACAACCTTAACTTATAAAACCACAAAAATTACAACCGAACAATGGCGCCGTTGCCGAGGATGGCGTTATTTGGTAGATTAGGCTATTGGTTTGTGTGTACATAGTTTATTGCTTTCTTGATTATGCTAGAAAAAAAATGTAGCGAAAAAAAAAAATTGAATATCGAAAAAAAAAGTGAGAAAAGAAAAGAAAAAAAAAAGAAAAATAGAAAAATAGAAAAAAAAAAGAGTTATGGATAGTCCCCAATTCCCTCAATTTGAGCATGAAATATTTTGGAGGTATTTTGCTAGATTGCGTGACTACCGTGTTCAATGTGAATTATATGGTATCTTTTATGATACATTATCTCTTTTGGGAATTGTTAGTGAGGGTGTGAATTATGAGACCCGAAACCTTTTAGATTATTACGAGTTTTCTTGTTTAGGTGAAGAAAAAGCATGGGGGTTACTTGAATGGTTGTCTAGGGATTCCTATGAGTTTGAACAACAAAATGTTAGTCCTAGCTTCCAACCTCCTTATGCACCACCCTTTGGGACCGAAACTGAACAATCATGTGAATACCCCGTGTATGTTGATGATCAATCTTATGATGAGGGATATGTGGAAAACTGTTATGATCTTTCCCAAAGTGCCGATGTCGAGTCTCCTTCCGTGTGCTCCTTATGTGATTCGCCGTATCATAGTTCAATTTCTTGTTTGCAAGCTACAGTGGTTTCCTTCAAGGCAGAAGTAGAAAAATTATGTGCGAACATGAATGAGTATATGCGTGAATTTTTCCATGAGAGTAACCAAAGGGTAGTAACTCCTTCTTCACAAATGGTTGATTCGAATGTTGAAATAGGTCATTCATCGTCTTTGAGTCCTGAAATGCATGTTGATTCTGCTGTGTATGATGAGGATGATGACTATTATAACCGACCATGCCTTGGACTACTTAGTAATTCCTTAGCTCTAGCCCCACCTAATGAGCATGAGGAACATGATGATTTTGTGTATGATGAGGATGATGACTATTATAACTGACCATGCCTTGGACTACTTAGTAATTCCTTAGCTCTAGCCCCTCCTAATGAGCATGAGGAACATGATGATTTTGTGTGTGATGATGTAGAATTAGTTGAAAACATGCTAGATGATGAACTATTGTCCACACCCTTGTCCATGCCTTTATGTGAAGAAAAGATTGAGTTTAGTGAATGCCATGATGTAATTGAGCATAATCTTGTTGAGAGTGAAATTGAATCTGTTGTGATTGAATGTGTGCTTGATAACGATTTGTTCACTTTCATTGAGGATCATTGCATTAGTGAGGCATTAGCTACCCTTGTATGTGAGTCCATTGATGTGCATACCTGTGATGATGAGCATAATTCTTTGGGGAATGATCATGATTGTTTGAACTTGGTTGTTGACAATGATGCTTTTAATGATGACATGCTTTATGAGTCATTCACGATGAGTTATGACCCTGAACCTTCCACTTTCACTTTTGATGTTGCTTTGGATGATGCACCTTTGTCTTTTGATGTTGATAGTTCTTCTAGTGAGTCTGATATTGATGAAGATGAAGATGTGCTTGTGTGTGATGTTGGGAGTGTTGTGATGTGGTCTAACCCTCTGTTTTCCTTATCACCTATTGACGATTGTAATGATTATTTGGATGAGAGTGGTGATTTGGAATTTGTGATTGATGAAAATTGCATGGAAATTGAGTTTGAACCATTGTTTGCATCCAAGTCTTCGCATGAGCATGTTCAGAAATGTGTTGTATTGCCTCCTTCCGTTGATTTGTATACCCAATCTCCATTTACGAGTCAATGGGAGGATCCATTTGTCATGTCTTCTTTGTTCAGATGCATGAGAGGATGCATGATTTGTTACTCCGGGCGTTGAATGGTTCTGACATGATGCCCGATATCTTGAGGTGAGAAGGAGTGAATTTCTTGATAAGATGCCTTTGAGGTAATATCCTTCCTCACCCTTCTTGTATAATTAGTGAGTTGGTCTTTCTTTTCTTCTTTTATTTTCTTTTTGTGTGTGTCTTTTTCTTTTATTTTGGGGTGCTTGCTTACCTACTTCTGTTTCCATTTTGAGGACACGACAACCTCTTTGTGTTGGAGTGGGAGGGTAGTATGCATTCCGGTATTCGAGTCTAAGAAAAGAAAAAAAGAGTCGTTTTGTAAATATTTTAGTTTGTTTTCTTAGTTCATTAATCCTTAGTGTCTTGTGTAGTTTGTTTTTCTTTTTGATCTTGCATGTGAACCATCACACATAGTATGTTTTCTTGTTTATTACTAACCTTTGTGTGATGATCTTTGGATCGTGGATTGAGTGCTTTTAATTGAAGATCTTAGGTAATTACTTTCCACTCTCTCTTTATGTGAATATATCGATGATCCATGATGCATGCTTGATTTTCTTTTTGGGTGGCGAACCCCTTGAGTGTGAATGTTGGGATATTATTGTTGATGGAGCCGTGTGGGCTCGGGTCGCTACCAATTATTGTTTGTTATGTGTTACAAAGATATTCATGATGTCAGAAAGTAAGTCAGTGTTATAATAAATACAACTACGGCCATTCTTCATAACAATTGTAGCTAATTCATGGGCCAACTTGTTTCCTTCTTTCAGAATAAAAAGTGAAGAAACATTCATCAACTTTTGAACAAAAAAATAAAAGAAAAAAAGAGATTATATAACCAAGAGAAGAGAGCCCAAGAATGAGCCAGACTTCAAGACTAAGGTTAAAACTGATATTAAAGTTACGTTATAATAAACCTCTCTTATTCATTTAACTTTATTAGATACATCTATAATCAATAGTTTCTCAAACAATAATTTTTTTTAAAACTATACATTTTAGAGTTGGAAAATTTGTTTTACCGACCCGAAAAATCAAAATTGCATGACCCAAAAAAAGGGTATATACATAGATTGTCGTCCGACCGAGTTGACCAAAGATTCGGACATAATTTCTCTTTTTCTATTATCTGAATCAGATTCTGACCCAAATTTTCATCCAAATTGTCCGACAAAAACTGAGTCTTCACATGAATTGTCTGAATTATTCAAGACAAAAAAAATAAGGATAATTAAATAATATATATTTAGTGAAATAAATGTGGATTAGAATTAGGGAGTAATTTTCATAAAGAAAAAAGAATTAGGGAGTAAAATAAAGGAACGTGGAGAGAGAATAGGTCGATATAAACCAAGTTATTTTGGCGAAAAATGAAAACTCGGGGAAGTTAGCGATGGTCAAGGAATTATTCATAAAATATTTAAATAAAAATAAATGAATGGATATGATTAAATTAGCCATAAAAGCAATGGTTGGAGTTTGCTTATTTGCCGAAAATTAAGGGTTGCATAGTCAAAGCCATTTTGCTACTATAATAGGTAGATTACTATAAATAAAGAAAAAAATTAAAAGGTTCAAATTATTAATTATTTACTAATATTAATCTTAAATCCACGTGTAAAATATAGTTTAAGATTCAAAATTTACAATAACAGAAATGATTGACAATAAAATATAACAAGGAGAAAAGTTAATGACAATATATTTGATCTGGTTTCAGAAAAAATAAGAAAAACTATTTAGAGAACACAAGGCACCGTTCTTTTATGCGGTACTGCAACTTACCGCACCGCAACTTACCGCAATCTACCGCAACTCATTGCAATTTACCGTAATCTACTATTTACCTTTTTATTAATATCAATACTCATTTATTATTTTTCACCGCAACTCACCGTACCGCAACTAACCGCACCACAATTCCACCGTATAAAATAACGATGCCTAAAGCCAAAATTCTTACAAATTTAATATAAGTAAAAAAACAAAGAAAATATACTTATAATTAAATCGAAAATCAATAACTAAAACATAACACGTGCATGGCACGTGAATAAAGACCAGTATGAATTAAATTGGAATGTGGGTGCCGTTTCAACCTATAACTATGGTATCCTTCTAAAAAGCCTATGCCCATCGTAATTAATTTGAAAAAGAAAAAAAAAATCAGGAAACTAATTATATGCCATAAACGTGTGGATTGGAGGACAGGAAGCCAGCTATGATATAGACATATAGTCATTTCTTTATCAGTGGGAAGTCTGAAATGGTTAGTTTCTTCAGCGTACGAACAATTCTTAACCATAAGATTAGTCATTATTAATTACTACAATTTCTTTAGTAATTCTCAATTACTATCTAATGTGACATAAAGGTGATCATTCTCAGCCATTCCATTGAATTTTAACCTGCACACCTTCATTACTTTAGCTAGTGGAAAAAGATTTCAGCTCAAGCTAGAGTTTATTATGCTTTTTTTTACTAGTAGTATTTCTTTTGTTACTACTAGAATCTTCTCAAAGTCCATGAGCCTCCTCAGTCCTCAGAAGAGGGACCGAGCTAGAGCGTTTTAATTTCTTAGTGAGAGGACCATAAGTTGACAATTTTTGTTCTATTTCTTATTTTAAAATTACTGACAATTCGCATATAGAAAAATTAATCAAGCGTTTAAAAATACTCTTATCCAGAAATGGTTCTTGCAATCTGAATCACTTTCTAAATGAATGTATTAGCTGCAATTAAATTAATACATATTCTTTTTTTTGGTAAGATTAAACTTATTTGTACTCTCCACATTTTATCAACTTTATTACATTATTTTTTCTCACTTTATCCAACTTAAACATACTACCTCCGTTTTGTTTTATCTGTCGCCTAGGGAATTGTGGCAAAAACTTTGACCGTGAAGATCTTAATTTGTATAATGATTTATCATACAAAATTGATATCATTAGATTCGTAATAAAAAATACTATTAAAAAAGTATAATATTATATTTTTCTATAAAAGTTTTATATTAGAAATTATTAATTAAAAATTGGCACTGAAAACCATAAATGACAGATAAAAAAGAACGGAGGGAGTAATATATAATTAAAAATTCATATATTTAATGAGTGATATGACTAATATGATTTGTCTTATTCACAATGTCTTACTAAATATTATTAAAACATATATATATATTTCCACCTTTATCCATATTATCAACACTTTAACCTTATCCATCTTTATCCTCGCTATCCAAACTTTATCAACTTATCCACACAACCACTTAACCAATCACAAAAAGAATAATTAATAATAAGGAAATTGAAATTAAATAAACCAACCTTTGTGGTGCTTAGATATAACGAACCAACCTTGAACATTAATATTAGAGAACTGACCTTGACATGTTGCTCTTTCCAGCAAACCACCACCGCGTAAAACTCGTCGAAAGTGTGATGTGCGGTGGTGGTGGCTTATGTGGTGGTTTTTTAAGCAAAAAAAGGAAAAAAAATTAGCCATATTTTTACTGAGCTGGATTGGAATAATCAATATTTTTCATTTTTTTTAATTCCACCTCAACCCCCTTCCCCCTCTCTTTCTCTCTCTCCCTCTCCCTCCCATTAGCCTGACCCCCTCCTTCCCCCAACCTCTCACTTTCTCTGTCAAACTCCACCCCACCATCACCCTCTTCTCCCCCACCACCACCTGCGCCACCACAACCACGACCTGCGACGCCATCACCCTCCTCTCCCTCCCATTAGCCCGAACCCCTCTCTCCCCCAACCTCACTTTCTCTCTCAAACTCCACCCCACCATCACCCTCTTCTCCGCCACGACCACCATGGCCGTCACTACCTGCTGCGAACCACCACAACCACCACCATCTCCCTTAGATCCTTCTCAAACCCCAAATCCAACCTTTACCACTGCCCCTGTCTCTCCTCTACCCAGAATGAAGGTTCGTAGAATGAAAGTAGGTTGTAGTTTCGGAGCTGTGGTATGTGGAGGAATTAGACGTTCTGCCACTTTCACTGAACGGAAGAATGAAGGTTCGTAGGTTCAGACTTGGCTACTCAAAAGCTTGATGCTCTGTAACCAAGTATCCCTTCTCACCATTAGCATTGTCGTCTTGTTCACTCCCTTGATAAGGCTCGAATTTGCAACTATTACACAACGCTCATGGCTATTTATACACAAGTCTATAATTTTGCCCATGCTTTTTGTAAATATGTATACTCAACATCTAGATTTCTTGGGAATTACTGTATAAAATACGCTCATGGGCCATCATTTTGTAAATATTGAGCATTTTTTGGCTGCTTGTATTCACTGTTCAGTACTTCCCGTATGATTATGGATAGGCACTTAAATTTTAGGTGAGTAATGTTAGGCCCAAAAAAAAATTCGAAACTACAGCACGTTCAAATCACCACTGCCCCACCACTTACCTGCAACCCCCCCCCCCCCAACACCTCGGCGTCCATCTCTGTCGCACCAACCACAAGCACAAACAGATATCCAACCACTTCCTAATTAGGGATTTTAAGTTTGATTTCTACGGCAGAGGAGAGACAGGGGCAGTGGTGAAGGTTGGAGTTGGGGTTTGAGAATGATGTAAGGGATATGGTGGTGGTTGTGGTGGTTGTGGCGGCGCAGGTAGTGGCGGCGGCGGTGGTGGCGGAGAAGAGGGTGATGGTGGGGTGGAGTTTGACACAGAAAGTGAGAGGAGGGACGAGGGAGGAGGGAGGGGGTCAGGCTAATGGGAGGGAGAGGGAGAGAGAGAAAGAGGGGAGGTTGAGGTGGAATTTTAAAAAATGAAAAATGTTGATTATTCCAATCCAACTCAGCAAAAATATGGCTAATTATTTTTTATTTTATTTTTTTTGCTTAAAAACCGCCACCGCCATGTCACACTTTCGACGTGTTTGACTCGGTGGTGGTTTGCTGGAAAAAGCAACATGTCAAAATAAGTTCGTCTAATATTAATGTTCAAGGTTGGTTCTTTATATCAAAACATCCTCAAATGTTGGTTTATTTAATTCCAATTTTCTTTAATAATAGATATCTACATTAATAGACAAGGTTATGACCCTCCGAAGCCTGCCCTTATATCTGCCATTGATCATGAAAAATGAAACATGGAAGTATGATATATACTAATATAATAAGAGTTCTAGAGAGAAGGGTTCTCCCCTCTCTCTAGAATCCTCAATGGTTTCTCTAGTGAGAGATTAGAAGCTCTAGTGAGAGATTAGAAGGTGTTTTTCCCTCTTGTTCATTCAGATCCAATTCCTAGCCCTCCCCCCGGTTTAATCTCAACCTTTCTTGAGTCTGGAAAAATTTAATCAGTCATCTATGATCTGCCTCATTTCCCAATTTTGAGTGTTAAGATCTTGAGTCTGGAAAAATCTAATCAGTCATCTATGATGGAAATCGATCGATACGATCTTCGGTTTGAACACCTTCAGCTATGACAACCATGGTTGTGGAGCGCAAGATTTGATTTGCCTCAATAGAAGAAGAAGACGACACCGTGAACTGTCATGTGCACGTTGCCACGCACTCCAGCGTCGAGGGGGATAGTCACGACTTCGCCGTCGCGACGTTGACTTGGCTATACTCTTTTGCTGCTGGTGTCGTGACCCGATCCCGACTTCAATACAGTCTTACTTGTCGCTACCTCCTCTGACTTTTTGTATTATTCGCCGACCTCGCCATAGATCCTCCGCAACCGCCGCCATGTATCGTCCCTCGGAATCTAGCCCCACCAAGCTCATCGGGGTCTTAGTATAAGCGGTCAAGCCTATTTTCCTTCCCATCTCCCAAGATTGTGCTTCCCTTTGTGTATTGTCCCTTTCTTAAATGGCTTTTCAGTCATTTCTTTGGGATAGTTTTATTTTATTTTGTTTTATATTTTATTTTATAGATCTTGCTTTCTTGTTCCTTTCTAATTTGTTGGTTTTGTGTTTGTTCGTTTTAGGCATAGGGTTTTTAGGTTGCCCTCACTTTGTTCGGTGAGGCTTTGTTCTCTTGTTTTTACCAGTTAGACATTGATCTTGAGATAGGAGGTCTCTAACTTTAGGTTGATTCTTTCTTCTCAATTTACCCTGTAAAGAAAGGATCAATCCAACCCCATTTACTCGAGGTGAAAAAAAATACTAATATATTTAGATACTCTATATGTAACACCCCTGATATATGGTTAAGTGTGGCTTAAAGGGATTGAAATGGCTACTCATATTACCAAGATGCACCTTCTTTTGTGGTAGCTCATCTGTTAGGATCTCCTCCATTAAGCGTGCTTGGTTGGGAGTAGTTTCAGGATGGGTGACCTCTTGGGAAGTTCTCCTAGGCAACGCGTTAGCAAGTACGAAGCATGCTGGAAAGACTTGTGGTGATTTGTGGGGCTAGTCAGCAGTCCTTGAAGCAGTTATCGATAATGTTCGCGGACCAGGAGGGGTCGGGGCATACAGATGGTATTAGAGCCGACCCGCGATCATGAGCAATGATAGTGGACATGAGATCCATGCACAGTCGCCTAGCGAGGCAAAGATTATGGAGTGGATTGTAGCACGAGGACATTGTGCGCATAAGGGGGTGTGATTGTAACACCTCTAATATATGATTAAGTGTGGCTTAAAGGGATTGAAATGACTATTTATATCACCAAGGTGCACCTTCTTTTATGGTAGCTCATCTATTGGGAACTCCTCAGTTAAGCGTGCTTGGCTGGGAATAGTCTCAGGATGGGTGATTTTTTGGTAATTTCTCCTAGGCCTTTAGGGGGTGTTGGACAATAATGCACTCGAGACAATTTCGACGGTGGCGAACTTGCTGACAATCTTATGTGACAGATCGAGAAGACAAATATTTTTGGACCAATTCATCTCCTCCACCCTCTACATAGGACTGCCACCAAGTTAGCCATTGCCAAAATCATATTGAGTGTATTATTGTTCAACACCCCCCAAAGTACAGTATATTATTGTCCAAGGTCAAAGTTCAATGCATTATTGTCCAATACCATAAAAGTCCAGTATATTAGCATCCAAAAACCCTATATATAATATACATGTGGTTCAACAATAACTGATCGATGGACAAAAAAATTTGTTTAAGACGGATAGTCTTGCGGCTACGACTGCAAATCAACAAGTTGAGAAGCATGATTGCTCTTAGATGAATGATTCTTCAAAGAGATATATAAATGATTCAACAAACAATATAGACGAGTCCCCGTGTAGTAGTGTGATAACCACTACCACTGATGACACGAGGAAATTTAAACCAAACTCAATGGAGGTAGACAACTTTGATTACCTGTCATCCAATTTAATGAGGCATCGGAGGAACACTCTCGTTTGGCGGCGGAAAGAAGATTTTTCGGGTTAAATGTGGAGACCAATATTGGATTGGTCTCTGTCTCTTGCGGAGCAAGGCGTAAGAGTTCAACTGGGAATCAAGTTGCTGATTTGTTAGCCACTTCTTTTTGTAATTCCTTTGCTGCAAGGAATCTATTAACCCTAAAATTGTGTTAGCCTTGTACTATAAATAGAGCCTAAGTGCTAAGTTTATTTGTATTCCAATTTAGAGTGTTTCATCTGACCATAAGAGATTGATATGTAATCTTTGTGTGTTCCTAAGGTAGTTGTGTGAGACTCAACTGTGAGTGTCATGTTCTCAGGTTGTAACTCTAGGAAGGCTGTGAGAGATTGTGGAGGTCTGGGAATCTCTGAAACACTGCTGTAATCTTCTGATAGTGCATCGTTCGTAGTTTTTTCCTAGTTTGGGCTTTTCTACATTAATTCCTTGTGTGTATTGTTTGTCTGCTATCAACGCCTTAAGAATCCTAACAGCTGGTACCAAAGCTTTGGTTAGAGGGTAGTTGATCTGTAGACTGACAACCAATGGCAGACGCAATTGTGAAGTTTTCGGAGTTTGATAGAAAAGACTGTGCATAGTGGATGATGCACGTTGAGGATGTGCTCCGCCAGCAAAAGTTGTATCTTGCAATGGGTGAGCAACCAGAACTGATGGAACTGAAGGATTGGGAAGAGCTTGATGGTCAGGCATTTAGTACGATCAGGTTGATGCTAGGTCGAAATGTTGCTTTCAACGTCGAAGATCAGAAAACGACGAAAGGTATGCTTGAGGCCTTGCAAAACACATATGAGAAACATTCAGCGATAACAAGGTATATATGTTGAGTCGTTTGTTTGAATTTAAGATGCATGGGTCTGGTGATATGAATGATAGTACGAATGAGTTGAATATGATACTATCAAAGTTAACCTCTGTGGGATTTAGTTTTGACGAAGAGAGTGTTAATATACTGTTGGCTACCCTACCTAAGTCTTGGGATAATTTTGTTGCTTTTGTAACTTCTTCGATTAAGAAGGATGAGAAATTGAAGTTTGGGGAAATAAAAGACTATGTTCTGAATGAAAGTATTCGTAGGAAAGATTCAGGTGTGTCTGAGTCCTTGGGGAATGCTTTGGCTGTCAGGGGTAGGAGGAACAGTGGAAGCTCGGGTCGGCCTAAATCCAGAGGTCGAAACATGGACCACGTATTGTGTTGGAACTGTGGTGATAGAGGTCTTTTTTGTAGGGTTGTCCTAAGCCCAGGAAGAGTAGTTATAATGACCATGACTCGGTGAATTCTACCGAGGATTTGGGTGATGCCTTAACTATTAGGGTTGACGAGTTAAAAAGGAGCTGGGTGATAGATTCGGGTGCATCATTTTACTCTTCGTCTAGCAGGGAGTCTCTTAGCAATTTTTTTAGTGGGAAGTTTGGCAAGGTCAGGCTTGCAAACGGTCACAGTCTAAAGGTGCTAGGAATAGGTGATGTGAACATTAAAACCTCTAAGTGTGGGACTTGGAGGTTAAAGAATGTTCAGTATATCCCGAGTCTGACCAAGAACCTTATATCTGTGGGTCAACTGATGAGGAGGGTTTCACAACGAGATTTGGGGATATTTGTCAAAGGCGTGTTAGCTTCTCTAATGAGAGAAGGGTACCAAAAACGAGGAGGTTTCCGGTCGAGGCTACAAGAACGGATGGTTAGCAGAAGAACGCATCTAACATGTACGGAAATTCAACAAGTTCAATACGAGGTAAAATTCCAATCCAAAATTCCCCTAAGTTTTTGACGAGGATGTGTATGCCGAAGTTGTAGGGGTAGGATCAGTTCAAATGGGAGTCTATTGGTAAAAGAGGAGTTGATGGGAGGTCAACTGAGACCTCTTTTGATCTTTGCCGAACAAGATTGAGATGGATGCACTAGAGGATTCGAGGAGGTCTTGAAGTGGTGATTGATGATAATCGACGAAGGCTACGTTTACAATTGGTCTCCAAGTGGGAGATTGTTGGGTTGAATGTGGAGACCAATTTTGTATTGGTCTCTGTCTCTTGGGGAGTAAGGTAGAAGAGTTTGACTGGGAATCAAGTTGTTGATTTGTTAGCCACTTCTTTTTTTAATTCCTATGCTGCAAGGACTCTATTGACCCTAAAATTGTGTTAGCCTTGTACTATAAATAGAGCCTAGGTGCTACGGGAGTTGTGTGAGACTCAGCTGTGAGTGTTAAGTTCTCAGGTTGTAACTCTAGGAAGGTTGTGAGAGATTATGGAGGTCTGGGAATCTTTGAAACACTGTTGTAATCATTTGATAGTGTATCGTTCATGGTTTTTTCCCGGTTTGGGTTTTTCCACGTTAATTCCTTGTGTCGAATCTTTATTATTTTTCATCCTTTATCATTGTTTGTCTGCTAACAACGCCTAAGAATCCTAACAAGATTTACTGCTAGAGATATGGAAAGCTCCTGTGGTGATTGAGTAGGTGTTGGCAAGAGACATGATAATGTTTACATGCACAACAGGACCAAGAGTGTGTCTTAGTCTTTCTAAATCATCAGATCACAAGATTCTTAAAGGGAAACATGTGAGTTTTTTATAAGTAGAACTCAACATAGTATCATAACTTTAACACAAGTTGAACTATCTAGTGGCACGCAAAAAATAGTGGAAATGGAAATTGAGCTTGGTGGGAAGAAGGAAGGTAATGTACACTTCCTCGCATCACATAATCCATGGCAGGAAATGAAGCAGGTTATCAATGGAAAGGATGGAATGGAAAGTATAGTTTCATGTTTGACCAAGGATGCTATTGAGAACGAGAGTTCTTCAAATAATCAAATGTGTGGTGTTTTCTTCTTCAAAGCTTAGCCCCACCACAATCCTCGAAGAGAAAACTTACATTTTCTCCTGGTCAAATTTCTGGAAATTGTGAAGGAAGCATGCATAAGCACATGGAATTTTCTAAACTAAGGAGACAATATCCCATAAATGTTTCTCTGGTTAAAGCCAGCGTTTCTTGCAGGGATTTACATGGAAAGAATGTAGCAGTGAAGCGGAAAGTTGAGCATATAAGGGAGAATAATGTGTCTACTTTCAACATCGGTTGTTTACTGGTGTTTCTAATGTTCTTAACAAGGATGGATTTAGTTTATCTTATGTAATGTAATGTCAGGTCAGCCTAGCCAGTAAGGGAGCTATATGTTTGTTACTCCTTGATATCTAGGTTGGCTTCTTATGGTAGATTGTTTGTATGCTCTTCGATGGTTAAAAAAACAACAAAAAAAATAAAAATACGTGTGTTGTGCGTAATAGATATAAAAAAAAATGAAATTCTGTTATAAATTTATTGTCTGGCATGAACAAGTTTAGAAATTAGATAGTAAATCTGGATGTTCGTATCTTTATGTTTTCAACTTATTTATACAAGTTAATTATTTTTTCTTCACACAAAGTAATATATTTCCATTCTAAAAACCACCTGGGAAAGTATCACCATTACACCCTCCAAACAAAACCACATCAAAAGGAGTAACCTATTCTAAAAGCATATAATACAATCAAGATGCTTTTTAGAATTTTTTTCCTCTATGTAATAAATTATACAAAGTGAATTATATTGTTTATAAATTGTTTTTGAATATCTAATACTTTTATATTTAGTTATTTGTGTTTGTGATATTTTGAACATGTTTTTAAATATAATTATTTATGTTCATCATATTTTGAATATGATATATAATTTTGTTTGAAGAAATGATATATACATCTTTTTGAACATATTCTATATATAAATTTTTAAATACTTACATACAGTATAAATTTTAACATTCTATTACAAGATTTTAAACATAATTATATATAGTTATTAAAATATTTTAATCATAACATTAGATGGTCCTAAAAACATAATCTAACCGTTTGAAACAAACCATGAAATAAACACCACTCATAAAATAAGGACTTTCGTGAGCATTACTGAATTGATTAAAAGGGTCAAGATACCAAAATTATACTACTTCTCACTCACTCAACAATGTACGATATTTAGGATAAGGGAATCATATTAATTTAGGAATTAAAACCTTTTTATATATTTACCACATCTGTTAATCACCTCTATCTAACAGAAACTACAATTTTTTTTTTTGCCCCAGTAAGGATGGAACGAATGGGAGTTGTTTGGTTTTGCATCATTTTCACCAAATAAGGCAAAAAATTACTGCCCTAGAAAGACATGTAGAAACAAACACGAAATTTGCGTGCCTCTTTCCATGTTGAAGGAAAGCAAGGAATGGACCAACTACCTTTCAATTTTTTTCACCATACAATTCATTGAATTTAATTTGATGACCAATTTTGTAAATATCCATCAGTTTAAGCCTACTATAATTGTGATTAAAATACAAAAATAGAGAGGAAAAAAAGGAAAGCATAATACTCCAATCATTTTGATCTGTAGTGACCCAGTAGTTTTCTAGTAGTTGTAATCAAACATATATTAGTGGAACAACCCCCTCAAAAGCAAAAACCATCCCTAAATTAATCCCTTTCTACGGGAAGAAATGGAAAAAAAAAAAACACTAATCCTGATTAAAATTCTCTCTTTTTTTTTATTAGGATTCAGCCCAGCCCTCCTGGTGATTGCGACGTGACCTCCTGCGTTTGAGCAGACGCGCGAGACGAGATTCAGTGGCGAGGACGAGCTTAGCTGGCACCCCGGAGATTTGCTCCAAGTTTCTGAGATCCTGACACGTGGCTGGAGGGAAAGAAGCCCTGATAGCCACCCAAAGCGACACCGTCAAGGAGACGCGGAAGGGCAAAAAGGTAATTCCATTGACGCAACCACCTGGGAAGTCCAACGCTGTGTGGACCACTTTCCGTATACGTGTTTCATGGAGAGCCATTCTCCTGCACCAATTAACCAAAACGCCCTCCACATTTGAATCCACCGCTGCTGTCGGAGCAGTGCGCTTCTCCCTCCGCCTGGGAATGGAATCCGCCTCTTGTCCGACGTCGGTGGTGCTTGACACACACGAAGACGAAGATGAAGATGAAGATGAAGATGAAGATGATGATGATGATGATGATGATGATGATGATGATAGAGAGTCTCCTAATAATTTGAGGGTCTCCGTTGGGGAGCAACTCCGGCAGAGATACTTGGGTGGAAGGGTGATTGAAGCTCCGGAGTAGCGTCTCCCATGGGCACTCCCACAACTACTGCAAACACAACTCCGAAGGTGACGACCCACCAGGAAGTTTGCACCGTGTACCTTCACATCGCAACTCCCGCACAGAAACGCCGAGTCCGACGGACAGTACACCCTCGCTTCCCTCTCGCACAGCTCGCACTTCCGCCTCCATTCCCCCATTCTTACGCTTCACCGCCCTAAGATCAATCAACTCGATCCCTCAAATCCCCAAGATCTATCCAACACCTTATATATATATGCTCAACAAATTACAACCAGGGATACACATACAAAATCCAACAGAAACAAACACGGTGAAGGATATAGGAAGAGAAAAACGACAAGTGGGTGGGGAGAGACAAACTTCAGAGAAGAGAGAGACAAATTTGAATAGCCCAACTTAGAGAGAGAAAAGAGAGAGTGAAATGGGTGGAAATTGGAGGAGAGAGAATACCTCGGGGGTGGGTTCATATATATAGAGACTATTAGACGGGGACATAAAATCAAAATTAAAAAATTACATAATGTGTGGAAGGGAACGTATAATTTGCCCTTGTCCACAAAAACCTCGTTCCCCTCGAAATATAAAAATTATATAAAAAATAAATCAATAAAAAAAAGATAAATACAATGTTTGTGACTTGTGAGATTAGAATGCTGGATGCTTTGAATTGTTCAAATGCATTTGTTGGTCACTTCGTGCCAAGTGCTGTGCTAATTCCTCACATATTTACAACCACGCAATTCTGTATGCTCTATACTTGCTCTATATACTCTTCAATAGTCATTAGTAACTGTCATTAGTAACTAGTCACACCCAGAGAGTTTACCAAAATTTTCAGGCATTCACAAACAGATTTTACTTCAAAATTTGATTTATGGGGCCTTTATGTGAATGGCCAAGCAGTGACGGATTCAGACACTCAATTTAGGGGTGTTCAATAAATTTGTTATTATATAATCACTTTTAAAAATTTAAATAATAAAATTTAAATAAATAACAATAAAAATAAATATAAATATTAAATGATGTATTCACAAACTTAACAAAATTTCACATCATCATATAAATATGCCAACCAAATAAATTGAAATTTCATATTAACTAGTTATTTATATCTTAAACTTATGCTGATAATCAATTACCCAATTCATTGACTTACACTTTTTGTTTGTAAAAATAATAATTTGGTACTCCGTCTCAATTAATTTGTCTAGTTTACCTTTTCACGGTCTTCGATGCAACACTTTGATCACTAATATTTCATATTTTATCTTAGCAAGACTAATGATATTGTATGCAGATAAAAATATTTTTCAACACAAATCTAATAATGGTAGTCTTGTATAATAACTCAACATGTAATTTGATAAATCAACGATCAAAATTTAAAATTTTTGACCGAATTAATCAACTTGGACAAATTATTTGGGACAAAGGAAGTATTATTTTGGGGTTTTTGGTTCGCTTCTAAATTGGACATACCTATTATTTTTTTGGTATTTTTTTTACGGTGTCAACTTGTTCCAATTAAAAAATTTTAAAGAATCACAAATTTTTTTTGGCTAGGGGTGTCCACCCTAACCTCAATACAAATCCGCCACTGTGGCTAAGTTTGATATACATGTACCCCAAATTAGATACTACTGCTATTCTTTTATTTTTTCTAACGCTCACACCTTTTTTTTTAAGGTAAGGCCCCGTTCTTTTGTGCGTTAACACACCCAAACGCAACGCAAAATAAATAAAACCTAACGCATGATAAACGCAAGATAACGCAACTTATCGCAACTTATCAATTCCATTTATTATTTCCTATCGCAACTCAATCGCAACTTACCGAAACGCAAATGCAACGCAAGGCAAACCCAACGCACAAAAGAACAGGGCCTAAGTAAAATTTCATCTTAGCCTATTCTTAGGTTACCTTAGCATCCAAAAGAAATAACGTTATATTTTTAGATAATTTATATTTAAAATGTTAATTCTAACTCAAAATTTATTTTTAAAATAAAAAAGAAATAAATAATATGACATTTTTTTATATTCATCACTCTGTTTACCTTTCCATACCTAATATTACCTTACCTTATGCACACGGCTACGGGTGGGCACCATAAACCTAAACCGCAAATCGAACCGCAAAACCGCATAAACCAAACCGTAAAATGCGGTTAATCGAATTAATTTTTGCATAAAAGCGGTTTAGGTTAACAAAACCGCTATGAGCGGTTTAGGTTTTGGTTTTGGATTTTCATTAAACGGTTAATCACTCTCAATTAAATTGAAAAAATTCTGCTTCTGTGGGTTGTGCAACTACCATGCGCCGCTGGAAAAAAATAGGAGTAAGGTTTTTTTTTAAAAATTTAATTTTGTAATTGGATTCAATTGTGAAGCGGGAAAGTGAAAACTGAAAAAACCCTACTTTCTAATTATATTCACTCACTTTTCCATACGTATGCGTATTGCCGTATTGGAATATTGAGTCATTGTGGTGTGCCAGCGTATGCGTATCGTCGTATCGGAGTATGAATTTATTAGTAATATGACTGCATTTATTTGCATAAATGTTATTGTAAATTTCCAGGAAATCGATTAATCATAAACCTTGTATGTTAACCGGGTAAATTTTCAGATTTTAGAAGTCGTTAACCGGCGCCGCTTCTAAATTGTGGTTTTGGTTTGGTTTAGGTTTCCAGATTTCAAAAGCGGCTAACTGCATATTGCGGTTGCGATTTAGGTTTTCAAAATCGAAAAACCTCAAAAGCGGTTAACCGCATATGCCCACCCCTACACACGGCTACCCATCCTCTATGCTCAAAAAGAACAAGACCTAACTTTTTAACTAACTTTATTTATTTTATATTATCCATCAATTTACAATACCAATAATATGTTTGGTATATATTATTTACAACCCTATTCTTTAGTTGAGTTACGCTTAACTAACCTAACCTAGCTTTACTTATCTTTACCTAATTTATCTTTAACTAACCTAACCAATCATCTATGCTCAAAAAGAACAAGGCCTAAGGCCCCGTTCTTTTATACGGTTGACTGCGGTGTGGCGTGGTGTGGTAAAATTGTATTGAATTGTGGTGGGTTTGGAAAAGTTGTGGTGGATTGTGGTGGGTTGTGGAAAGTTGTGGTGGGTTTTGGTTTTAATAATTGTAAATATGTTGGAAAATGTGAAATTGTGGTGGATCGTGGAAAATTTAACTTTTAATAAAAAGATAAATTAAATTAGAAAAAGTAGATTGTGGTGAATTGTGGTAGATTGTGGTGGATTGTATGGGTTGTGGTGGAGTATGGCAAGTTGCGGAGAGGTGTGGTATAGCAGTGGTTTTGTGTGAACCGATTTTTATCGTTCTTCTCAGGGAGCGAGGGGCCTTGGTCATAGAATCTTAGGTCGAGGTCGGGATGAGATCACTAGGGTAAGGAAATAGGTTGAAAGGGGTCACAACGCAACAAATAATACTAAGGTCGGTCAAGAATGGAAAATGGGCTTCAAGGGCTTTTCGGGATGCAAACGGGGATAAGGAAATGGGTTTTGCAACAAGAGAATAATAAGGAGGGAGAATCAAGTGGCAATTCCGTTAGAAAATACCCACCGAGCTTCCTCTCTCGAGGATAATCCGGATTAACTTCCCCAAAGTCCACCATGGACCCGGAGGGTTAATGAAACGAAATTCCCTAGTTAACCTCCTTCTACTTTCGTAGGTGAGCATTAACTATCCCAACTCCAACCTTCCATAACAAGTGTTAGATGGATTTGGGAGCTCTCGATCCCAAATACATCTCACTTGTAGGAAGAATAGGAATGAGAAATTGATTTCCCAACTAATTACTCACTAAATATTGCTAACCCGAACCTAATCACCCATTCACACCCTTAATTACCCCCTAACCCATAGGGTTTCTAGCCACTAATCATGATCATAACTAAACTAGCAACATCAAAACCAACCCTAAGCATGATTTCTAACATCAACAATCACAAACCAAGCAAAACAATGAAATAGCAATCAAAGCAATTAAAGAGCAAGTAAAGTAATTAGCAAAGCAATTAATAAAGGAGATTAAGGGAAGAGAGAAATTATCAAAAGCTGGAAATGAACAAAGGAAAGCAAAGGAAGTGATGATCCAACAATCTCTCAATTGATTGAATCTTCAATCCTTGAATACAAATCAAAATCCACCAAAACCCTATATTAATCAAGCTAATCCCTCACTAATCTCTCACTAATACAAGCCGAATGTAAAGGTCCTAAAACTAGAAATTCGATCCCCAAGAAAATCGTCCAAAGGAGCTTAAATACAAGGCATAACCGTTGCCCAAAACACAACCGTTTTGGCTCGGAAATAATCACTGAAATGCAGGAGGTCGCGGGCGCGAACTCGGAGGTGTCGGGGGCGACCTGTGAGAAGTGAGCCAGGCGATTCAAGGATTCGTAAGGTCGCGGGGGCGACCTTCCTCTGTTCAGTCAAGGTGATCTGCGTTTGGTGCAGTGTAGCGGGCGGCACGGCTGAGGTGACGGGCGCGACACCTATGTGGCAAGCGCGACTCAAGCGTGGCAGGCGCGACTCAAGCGTAGCAGGCGCTACAGAGCTGCTTCCCTTCCCTTCCCTTGTCTTTCTTCCAAGGGCTGTAATGCCCGCTACAAGGAGTGTAGCAGGTGTTACCTCACTGATCAGCACCAAAACTGGGGAAAGTGCTCCCGGGTCATCTCCGCTTCGGCTCTCGGTCTGGCTTGGCTCGGGAAATCGCTCGGGATTTCCTAAAAAGACTCAAATTAGCCTGTTCTCCTTGCTTTTGCTCCAAAAGTGCGAAAACCTACAAAACAACTAAAACACTAGTAAAAATGATGAAAAAGACTCGGAATCGAGCAAAAATAACAAGCTAAAGGGCAATATTTAGACCTAAAATCAGGCCTAAACACCTGGTACCGCAGCAAATCAGCTACATAAAAGAACAAGGCTTTAACCTAACTAATCGTTGCTCCAGGTGAGCTTTTGTGGCCATGAACAAGACGATAGAGGGGGGATGGTGGTAGGGAAATGGGGTTTGCCTGGGTGTAAAAGAGAGGAGATTGGGGAGAGTTGGGAGCATTAGATTTGGGAGTGAGATAGAGAGTGCAGGGGTGGGATTTAATGGAGAGAGAGAGAATGTAAAATAAAGGAAGAATAATGATTTGGACTAATTTTTTTAGCTTATTGTCCACACAAGCAACCATGCATATGTCCAAGTTCCCCCCCCCCCTTTTTGGCTTAAACATTGTCCATGTCAACTTCCACCACCGTCATGTCATATTTTCGATGAGTTGGACTCGATGGCGGTTTGTTGGAAAAATTAAGATGTTGAGTTCAGTTCGTCGAAAACAAAAGTTAGGTAAGTTCGTTAGATCCAAACACACTTAAAGGTTAGTCTATTTAAGCCCAGTTTTCCAAAATTTTGCATCATGACAAATAATGATATAAAATGATGAGAGAATTGGAGGGGGAAAGTAGAAATGAGAAGACCTTAGTGTTGATATACCTAAGAAAATTTCAGTGTAAGGAAATGAGGTGAAATGAAGGGATATTTAGGGAGCGTTTGGTTCCCAAATTTTCCTGAAAAATTTAGTAAAATTTCCTAAGTAGACAAAAATTTTCATGTTTGGTTATAGACAAATAGATGAGAAAGTTTGAGTATGAGACTCATTAGTTCACTCTCAGGCTCGATAATCATTTTCCCAATAGGGCTCTAGGAAGAGCCTTTTCCGAAAAAAATTTCACAGGAAAGTATTTTCAGGCTACCAAACGCACTATTATAAGATTGAAAGTAGGGTAAAAATTAGGGTTAAAGTAAAGGGAGTGATAGTTGAAAATACTTGGAAGCATTTCAGGCCTAAGAAATACCCAACTTAGCCATGTTGATTGGCAGAGGCTCGGGACTGCTCCCTAGATTGTTGGCCAAACACATGCTTGAAATTATTATACTTATCATTTAGGATTATTAGATGAAAATACACTGAATTTTAAGGGTAATGGACAATAATGTACTTAACTTTGTTTTGGACTCTAATACACTGAATTTTGAGAATACTGGACAATAATGCACTCAGACTAATTTCATAGTGGTTGATGCGTTGACTGTCCTATTTTGAAGTGTCATTTTTCTTTTTTTCAAAAAAAATATTAGTCATCTTGTTTATGTGCTTGAAAATTTTTTTTCTAAAAAAGATAGAAAATGACACTTCAAAGTAGGACAACCATCGTGTCAATTAACCACCACCAAATTGGTATGAGTGCATTATTGTCTAATACCTTTAAAATTCAGTGTATTACTATCCAATAACCTTATCATTACTAAACTTTATATGTCCTCATTTGCAACGAATTTTTCTTTTTTTTTTTTCCCCTTTGAATGCACTCTTTACAAAGTAGGGAATGACACAGCGGATAATTCCTGCAGCTTTGATCATAAGGAAGGGTCCCACCCAGAAAATGATATGGTGGAATCAGAGCGGGTGGTTATGATCAAATCACATGAGAAAGCAACCCCTTGAACAACCACACAACACATAATGATTTGATTTCCATTTCCAAATTTAATGTCCAAATCAAAATAAAAATTGCCAGAGGAGAGAGAAACAGCATACAAACTTAAAATAAAAAAAAAGCGAGAAACGGGTTAAACCATCCTATGAGTGACACGTGATCCAACCGGATTTTTGACGTTGCTGGGATGGCGGCTCACCACAAAATCCTACGGTTGAATCAACATCACAGCTTTTATTTTCCTGATCATTCCAATTTTAAATTTTAAGTATTTTCCTAGAGCGGAGAGAAATTTAAATTTGAAGAAGTATTCAGAAACTACGGCTCTATTTGGAAAAGAGTTAAAAATGGGGAGTAGGAGTTCATAAGATTAAAGGAGAGTAAGAGTATAAGAGGTTCATAAGAGTAAAATATTACCCCAACTTGGGGAAACATTTTGGAAAATTCATAAGAGTAAAATGTTAAATGACATATTTACCCTTTCATATTATATGTTATGTATGATATAATTGAAATTAGGGTTAGGGGTATAATGGTCATTTTCTATGTTATGGTATGATATAATTATATTGAACACCAACTTTACACCCCAAATTGGGGTGTTAAAAAACAAGAGTAAAGAGGTGTAAAGGAGAGTAAACCCTACTCTCTATTACCCTCCCTCACTCTCTTCCCAAGCATGAGTAAGGAAGAGTAGGTATCCTCCTTAACCTCTCCTAACTCCCCTTTACTCCTCTCCCAAACAGGCCCTAAAATGTCGTGTAAGAACAAGTGGCATAACATTAAGCTATGTGGTTTTATAATTTTATATTTAAAAGTTGTTTTTTGGCTTTTGTAAGGCTTGAATTTTGTGGTTTATAATCTGTATGCTTAAGAAATCGCACATTATACCACGTATTGTGGTTGATCTACCTAGATCCACTACTTATATTAAAATAGGTTAATTTTTATTATGTGATGAATTCATATAAAAAAATTGATAAATTTCAAAAATATTGATAAAATTTACAATATTGTTGATTAATTTATGATACATTTAATGATAAATATTGTTAAATTTTATTTTAAGATTTAATATAAAATCCTATTTTGCGTGATTTGTTAAATTTTTCTACAGTAACCACATTCAGTAACCACATTTATCCTCATTTTTCTACCTTACTCACAATACCTTATTAAAAATGATTAAAAATCATGCATATTTTTTCATATTTATCCACTCTATCCATTCATATTTTACCAACACTATCCATGCTATTTACATCTTTACCAATTTATTCGTAACTACACTTAACCACCATAAAAAAGAATAGGGCGTAGTCTAGCGGACCTAAGTACCCCATGGTGTATTAACTTTTTAGGAACAGTTGTATAGAAGCTATTTTTACAAAAAAATTTAAGTGTTTGGTAATGTATGTTACAGTTTTTTTTAAAAAGTAGTATCTATTAATTAGTGTTCGACTAATAGATAGTTCTTTTAGCAAATAATGATTTATAGGTACCTTATATTTTATAGAAATTATTTTTTGGGCACAATGTTTTTAGAAATGAGTTTCAAGTATCTTATATTTTTTGTAAACTATTTTTGGGTGAAAGATTTTCTTTGGAAAATATTTTTAGGTGATTTTTTCTTTGTAACTTAGTCCAAAATTTATAGAGAAGAGCCTTAAACATGGACTTTCTTGCAATAATATGATTTTTTGAGATTTTTATGCAAACACGTTAAATAAAAACTCTGAACTCAATATAATAACTTTAATGGTACTAATTATCACAATCTACTACTTACACCTTAGATATTATATTTTTTTTGTGGTTATAGGCTCACCATGCTTAGCAAAATTAATTAAACCAATGAAAAAGAGATCTAAGCTACTCACTCCATTCCATATTAATTGACTGTTTGATTAAATTTTAACCGTCAATTACCCACAAATTACAATGAGTTACAATATGAAATTACCGTTATTAGAAATATATTTTACAAAAAATTACAATGGAGAGAATTTCATATTGTAACTCATTGTAATTTATGAATAATTAACGGTCAAAATTTAGTCAAAGCATAAATTAATGTGGAACGGAGGGAATAGATCTTTAAAACAAATATTAATAAAGGCAGAAATATAAATTGACAAGCTTTTATCAAGATGATGATATTTTTGCAATTTTAGATGGTCTTATAATAAATCTAACATATAATTTGTCACAAAAAAATAGGTACTACGAAACATAAGGTACCTATACATAATTTTCAATAATATGGTCCCCTAAAAATAGATACTGCAAAACATAGGGTACCTTTTAGTAATTTAACTTTGTTCCCCATTAATAAATACAAAGGAGCTACTACCTCTCAGAGAGATCCCCTTTTATGCTTCAGAAGGAGGCTTAGCAGGTTTTTCCTTGGAAGGCTTTCTCGGTGAAGGACCATCTAAAAACAAAACATTAAAAAAAAACTTTGCAAATGAGATAAACTCAATACGCATACCCCTATACAGTCAGACATTTAGCAATTCGTTTTAGTTTGCGCACTTCAATTCATTTTGCTACTAAAAGGTACCAATTTTCGGGTCAAACCTTGAGAGAGCACCAATTTTTACAAAGTTGCAGAAGTGTGAATTTTGTCTAGAAGAAGTGGCATTTTTGGGTCATATAGTAACTAAGGAAGGAATCAAGGTTGATCCACAAAAGGTCGCTGCAATTATGGATTGGTCTAGGCCAACCACTATTACGGAGGTGAGGAGTTTCTTAGGTATGGCTGGATATTATCGGAGATTCATATATAATTTTTAAAAAATTTCCCTACCATTGACCAATTTGCTCAAAAAGACCATAAAGTTTGAGTGGACAGCAAAGTGTAAAGAAGCCTTTCTGGAGCTTAAGAGAAGATTCACTTCAGTCCTGGTGTTAACCCTACCTGTTGAAGGAAAAGAGTATGTGATTTATAGCGATGCATCCAAACGTAGGTTGGGATGTGTACTAATGCAGGATGATAAAGTCATTGTATATGCTTCTAGAAAATTGAAACCCTATGAAATGAATTCTCCCACACATGATTTGGAGTTAGCCGCAGTTGTGTTTGCCTTAAAGATTTGGAGACATTATTTATATGGTGTGCCAACTAAAGTCTTTTCAGACCACTAGAGTCTCAAGTATATTTTTAAACAAAAAGAGTTAAATTTGAGGCAACGTAGATGGTTAGAGCTTCTAAAGGATTATGACCTAACTATTCAATACCACCCAGGAAAGGCAAACTCAGTGGCTGATGCATTGAGTAGGAAAACACAGCATAACCCAAGTGCGCCTCGAATATCTCAGCCTTAACTGGCACGAGAAATGCAAAAGGCAGACACTGAGATAGTACGTCAAGGAGAGGTGATATCAAGGTTGGCTAGTCTACAGTTACAGCCATCTATCCTAGAGGAAATCAAAGCAGAACAGTTAATGGATAAGGGCTTGATGTACATTCATTCCGACGTAGAAAAAGGAAAGATGCATGGCTTCTTGATTCACGATGATGGAACCCTTAGGTTTCAAAATCGATTGTGTGTGCCTGAAAGTAGGGGTTTGAGAGAAAGAATTATGCATGAAGATTACAACATCCCATACTCTGTACATCCAGGAGGTACCAAAATGTATCGGGACCTGAGAGAGATGTTTGGGTGGCCTAACATGAAAAAGGACATAGCCACTTTTGTACATAAGTGTCTTACTTGCTAGGAAGTGAAAATTGAACACCAAGAGCCAGCAGGTGAATTGAGACCTTTAGAAATACCCACTTGGAAATGGGACTCAATATCCATGGATTTTATCATAGGTTTACCCACGACTGTTACTAAGAAAAATGCAAATTGGGTCATTGTGGATCGTTTAACCAAATATGCTCATTTTATTTCCTTAAACGAGGGTTGGAAAGTGGATAAGTTAGCCAACATCTATATCAAGGAAGTAGTGAGACTACATGGTATTCAAAAGGATATAGTCTCTGACTGGGATTCGAGGTTTCAATCTCGATTTTGGGCGGCTCTGCAGAAAGCTTTTGGCACTAAACTCAATTTTAGTAGCTCTTATCATCCCGAGACTGATGGTCAAATAGAAAGGGTAAATCAAATTGTAGAAGATATGCTCAGAGCATGTGTCTTAGATTTCCCGGGTAGTTGGGAAGAAATGTTACCCTTGGTAGAGTTTTTATATAATAACAGTTACCAAGCTACAATCTAAATGGCGCCTTTTGAAGTTCTCTATGACAGAAAATGTAGGATCCCATTATGTTGGAACGAGTTAGATGAAACCCTGATGGAAGGTCCTGATTTAATTCAAGATACAATAGAGAAAATCAGAGTCATCCAGTAGCATATTAAGACCGCGCAAAGTAGACAAAAGAGTTATGCTGATAAAAGGAGGAAACCGTTAGAGTTTCAAATAGGTGATAAAGTATTTCTCAAAGTCTCACCGACAAAGGGCGTACGAAGATTCAACGTCAGAGGAAAATTAAGCCCCCGATACATCGGGCCTTATGAGATAATTGAGAAGATCAACCCGGTAGCTTATAGACTCGCATTACCTTCTGAGTTAGAGTACGTTCACGATGTAATTCATATTTCGCAACTCCGAAAGTATGTTTCCAATCCAAATCATGTGATAGAGGCCGAATCACTAATAGTGGAGCAAAACTTAACTTATGAAGAAATACCCATTCAAATCCCGGATCAGCGAATCAAACATCTTCATACCAAGGACATTCCTTTGGTGAAAGTACTCTGGGAAAATCACTCCTCTTCTGAAGCCACTTGGGAAACTGAAGAGGATATGAAAAGCAAGTACCCTCATTTATTTTGAGGTAATTTTCTAATGTGCAAAGATAATGTTTTCAAAGTTTCGGGACAAAACTTCTTTTAAGGGGGGTAGACTGTAATAACCCAGTGTTAACTAGACCCTAATATTATTTAACTAAATTAATTAATTAAGTAATTAACTAAAGTCATGCAATTCGATTCACCTAACAGTGTGTTTTGCAGAGCTTGAACAGTGTAACGACCACCGCCTCTCCATCGCAGGAAACGTTCTTTTTATTTATTTACTGATGTCTCTTTAATAGTATTACCGATCCTTCCTAGTAAACCATAGTATTCAGATCTTTTATCTGAAAATTTTTCGCTCGAATTTATTAGTAACGGGGAATTAGGTACTCCTGAATTTTTTTTTATTCATAAAATTTCCCATGGTTTAGTTTCGTAGAATTTTCTTCGGGAACCCAAATTATTGGTATTGGGTTAAAATGGAGGAAGTAATAAATGTTGGGTCTGTTGTATGTTCCTCTTATACTTGGACAACCCACTAATATTGAGGAATTCGGTCGTCTTTGTTAAGTAGGGAAATAGTAGACACTTTCTCCCTCATTCTAGTTTCAAAATCAGATACAATTTCTCTCTCAACACTCGCCACTCCCCTTGGCATCTCCCTTCTCCTCTGCGTGGCTACTACCATCCCCTCTGCCGTCCAAGCAGCCGCACCGCCACCGGTAGCCGTAACACCTCCGTGGTGACTCACAAATCAGTTCTGGTTCTCCCTCTTCTTCCCCCAATTCCTCTTCTCTCCTAAGGTAATATCTAAACCCTAAGTTTCTAAATCCAATTTTCTTGTGCTGATTGGTGGAAGATTATGAAATTTCTTGTTGTAATTAGTTCCTTTGAGATATTATCAATGGAATATGGTGATTTTAGGGTTTTATTGATGATTAGTGAGTAAAGATGGTTGAAGTTGATGTGAATCAAGGAAGAGACTTTAGAATTATGTTTAATGGATGGAATTTGTTGATGCATGTTGATTTCAATGGTAATCTGAAATTCAAGAGTATATGCATGTCACATAAGTAGGAGTAGGAAGAGTTGAGAATGACTCTTGAAAGGAGAAATAGTAGAAATTTGGTTAAAGTTTTACTAAAGTGTGATAAATTGTGAATGCATGTCAAAATTAAAGATTTCATTAGGAATGTGAGAGGAATTAAGTCTTTCAAGTGTTGCATGTATTTTGGATGGGTTGTAATTTGGAAGAGATGCGAATTTATGGGTGAGAATTGGGTGGGTACGGATGTGTACGGTCCATATCCACGTTTTACCCAAAGATTATAAGACCCTACGCATACCCTACCCATGCCTCTTAATACAAACATGCCTTTTAATACTCACTTGGGTATTACTATCATGGGTATTACCCATGGGTATTCATGGATATCCAACTATTTAAATAACTATTCTTATTTTGTATTATAACGTTTTAGATAATAAATTTATATTTGGAGCTCAAAATTCTTATTTGAACTTTTTTTAATCTATGCTATCATATTATAATATTTGAATTTAAATCATTAAAATTGAATTTTAATTTAAAGATTCAGTTAGTTTTTGCGGCAAAAATTGTCTATATACGTCGCGGTAAATGTTATCGAATAAAAAGAATTAGGGGCTCAAAATTCATATTTGATCTTTTTTTAATCAATACTATCATATTACAAAGTTTCACGTCAAATCGATAAAGTTGAATTTTGCCTTAAATTTCAGTATATAAACGCAATACAACTCGGTGAATATAGTTAAGACATCAATGAGTATATGAATACCCACACCAAATTATGGGTAACCCATACCCATCCTACCCATTACCCATATCTAATGGGTTGTACCCACCCACTATGGGTGGGTAAGGGTGGGTACCCAATATATGGGTATCAATTCCCACCCCTAAGCGAAGTTTTATACTTTGATGGTAAATTTAACTCTATTTTATGTTCGGCCTATGAGATTGTAGAACAAGAGTCATGAATATGAATTGTGTAGGCCAAAATGATGCGAATTAGTAACGAAAGGTACACTTAAGATAGGTATTAGAGTCTTAAAGCAAGTGGAAAAGCAAGTATGGACCTCAAGTTTAGTGGTTTCAAGTGAATTTTCATAATCTGAATTTTTCGGAGAAAACTAGGACTACAATGACCAAATACATGATGAAAAATAGTAGCTTTCAATAATAGCTCGCACCCGGTTTTGGAATTTTAGGATTTCGTTTTGTATAACTCAAGTTATGGCAAAAATAGTGAAGGGCTCCCTTTAAACACGTTTTGGACTAGGCAGTGGGTTTGTGGGCATTTTCAAGAGTTAAATGGACCTCATTGGCTTACGAGTTCTAAATGAAAGTTGTAGTATGTTCTGCGAGCTTTCCGAAATGGGATTTTATGCATCTTTTGGAAATCGGGAGAGAAAGTTATGAGCATTCTTTTCAACTATACATAATTAAATTTTGCCCCAGAAAATATTATGACCATGGCTGGTTCTTGACCCTTTTAGAACCTCTTCTAGGACTTATATGAGGTCTTGATCAACATAAGAGTTGTAGTTTGTGGTACAAGCTTTCCATAGAGTATTTATTTGCATCGAACCGATAAATAGAGCTTGAGTTATAGCTTTCCAAAATGTCCTTCTTGTCTATATTTAGTTAACAAAACAGCTTTGCTCTATCAATAAATTCCTCCCTTTAGCATGTGTTTATGGATTGAACTCTAAATTAGAAGTTCTAGGACTTAATTTGAACTATCCAAAGAATCCTCTTGCAAGGTTTTCAAGACATCGGAAAAATTTATGCCTTCCAAGTGTCATGAAAATTCTAGAATTCTTCCAAATTCATTGAGTGCTTGCTTTATTGTTTTATTCAAGGAAATCTCCCCTTCTAGGAACTCAACCTAAATCATCTCTTTATTCTTATATCAAGTCAACTCCCAAGGGGGTCGTTGCCGCTACCTGTTCAAGTCCGTTCAAGTGCTAGTGGTTCTTTAAACGGTCCAGTTCAAGGTACGCATATTGCTTGTACCGTTCTTAAACTCTTTTATTTAAGTTTATTGACCAAGTATAATGATATTGAAATTGAATAAGGTTTACTTGTTTTATCATTTAATTATGGCCTCGATCATTGTTATTTGTGCCATAGAACACTCCCATAGTGAATACCTGACTTAGTGTCAACCCATCCGGATCTCCCGATCGGTCCGGGTATGCGCATACGAAGGTTTAGACCGATGATCACAAAGCAGGGGACCATTAAAGATAATAATATGACAAGCATATTTATTGTTGTTCATTATTATTTATTGTTTTATTGTTCTTAATGTTTGCAAAATGAATTGAAATGCGCGAACTAAAACGAATTACTAAATGTCTGACTGTATAGGGGTATGCGTATTGAGTTTATCTCATTGTAAAGTTTTTTTTTTTTTTATGTTTTGTTTTTAGGTGATCCTTCACCAAGAAAATCTTCCAAGGAAAAACCTGCTAAGCCACCTTCTGAAGCATAAAAGGGGATCTCTCTGAGAGGTAGTAGCTCCTTTGTATTTATTAATGGGAAACAAAGTTAAATTGGAGTTGATTGTAAACCAAGCTATGGTGAATGATACTTGTGGAGTTGGAGATCATGGTTTTACTGTGCATTATGCTTGCAAACTCTTTTGGGGGCTGTAGTATCGATGGTTGTATGATGTCTTTTGTTGAACCATAAGTGTTTTCAAGTATGTTGCTTATGGAAGAAATCTATTCTCAAGTTGTGAGTAAAATGAAGTTCTTGTTTACATCGTTGGGTTTTGTATTGTTTAGCCTAGTTCACGGTAGTGAACGACAGTAATGCTTTTAGGTTAATTAATCTGCTGGGCTAATCATTGGGTTAAGTATGTTTAAGTCTTAATCTAGTGATTAAAACTTGGGGGCGTTACAGTGAATACCACAACTGTAACACCAAACACCTACTACAATCCCAAATTGTTTTGCTCTAGTCCCAAATTGTTTTGCTCTGATACCACAACTGTAACACCCCCAGGTTATAATCACTAAATTAAGACTTAAACATAACTTAACCCAATGATTAGTGCAGCGGATTAAATAACCAAAGAGTATTACCGCCAATCACCATCGTGAATAAGGCTAATCAACCACAATCCAAAGAAAGAAACGAAAACTTCATTTCACTCACAACTAAAAAAAAAAGTTTCTTCCATAAGCAACATACATGAAAACACTTATGGTTCAACAAAAGACACCATGCAACCATCAATACTATAACCCTTAAAAGAGTTTCGAAACATAATACACAAGAAAACCATGAACTCAGACTCCAAAAGTACAATTCACCATAGCTTTGTTTACATACAACTCCAAATTAACTTTGTTTCCCTATAATAAAACACAAAGGAGCTACTACCTCCAAGGGGTGGTTGGCGCTACCTGTTCAAGTCCGTTCAAGTGCTAGTGGTCCTTCAAGCGGTTCAATTCAAGGTACGCATATTGCTTGTACCCTTCTTAAACCCTTTTATTTGAGTTTATTAACCAAGTGTAATGATATTGAAAGTGAATAAAGTTTACTTGCTTTAGCACTTAATTATGGCTTCGACCCAGTGTTATCCGTGCCAACGAGCACTCCCACAGTAAATAAATAACCTAGTGTCAACCCATCCGGATCTCCCGATCGGTCCGGGTATGCGCATACGGAGGCTTAGACCGATGATCGCAAAACAGGGGACCATTAAAGATAATAATATGGCAAGCATGTTTATTCAGCGCGAATACTAGATATAACCTCATATCCAGATAATATTTAGTTACAACTTAGTTGATGTTCTACATAGAACTTGAATTGATCGAAAATTGAACTTTATTTTCCAATCATACTTGCCGATATATGATCTGGATATGAGGCGCTATCAATGATTCAATGCCCATGTATGTTCATGATACAGGGAGCTATCAATGATTTAATGCTTTTGTATGTTCACGATACAAGGAGCTAACAATGATTCAATGCTAAAGTGTAAGTGGCATAACAAGTATTAGAAAATGAAACGCTATTTGAATTCAAGATTGTACCTTTAGTTATATATGATCTTTTAGGTGGGTTTATGGCCTAATATTTATAATGTTGGTGCTTGTGATTGTGGTACAATAGATTTCCTCATAGTTTGCTGAATCTAATAAATGTGTTTTGATGGTGGAATCAAGTCATTATCACCTTTGGCAAAGAAATATGTGTTACAAATGATGTACATTGATGCTCATGTATCAACTAAGTCTATTGAGGAGTGGGTGCTTCTTGATGGGCTATCTGATGTATAATGGATCAAGGGATGATCACATTACACATGAATCTAGGATTTTTAAAAACCACGATAAGAACCTTATTCTCTAGTTCTCAAAGTTCAACTAAATTCAATGAAAAAGATGATGATAAACAAAAAAGATGATTGAAATCGTTTACCAAGATTGAAGAACGAATGATGATTTGATGAATGTTTGAATGAATGGAGATTGAAATGAAGAACGATTGATGATGGTTTGTAGATTAATTGACGAACGAATGTACCTTGATCAATGGGATGTCGTTTGATGCTTGAAAGATCAAACAAAGATGGTTGAATGATGATTGACGTTGGAATTGGATGAATGAACGAATGGAATGATTTGAATGATATGAATGACACTTGAAGAATCTTGAAGGATATAAGCACACCACCTTCAAGAAAGCTTCAATCTCTTCCTTTCACCACCAAGGACGCCACCCTAGGCTAGAAGAAGATGATATCTTCGATCTCCCTCAAGAAAAACGAAAGGGGCTAGCAAAAGCTAGAGAGAAACAACACATCATGTGTTTGATTGAATTTTTTATTATGATTGAATGCGATTACAAGGCAACCTAAGGGGTCTATTTATACTAGTTGGAGGCCCCCTTAGGCGTGTGATACATCAAGAAATGAAGGGAAACTAGCTTACATCATTACAAACAAATGTGACATCATAAAGAAACAAATGTACATAAGCTAGTTTAAAACTAAGATAACTTGCTCATTCCTTGTCCAAATTCCAAGATTCAAAAGCAATTGTGAAGCTCCTTTGATGTAGATTATTTGACCTTTGGATGACTTCCACAATATCTTCAAGGATCTTGTGATATGGAGCAAATTACCAAACTGCTCTTGTTGAAACCACTCAAACGAGAGAGAGACTTGAGTGAATGATGCTCTTTTGCCATGTAACCGAGTATTAGACCCCTATGATGCATATTGGATGTCCTCCTTGATGTCCTCCTTGATGTCCTTGATGTATATGGCCATCAAATATACATCACTATCTAACCCCTCGAGTTGCTTATTGAGATTGTTGATAGGTAAAGTTCCTGGAATTGTAAAAGCTTATGTGATGTTTGTATTTGCATCTAACTTTGCCTGATCATCGAAGCATAAGAAATTTCATAGTAAGTTATTATAAAGCATTAAAGCTCAAGATGGGCCTGGAGCTCTCCTTTGCTATTTACTGAATTTATCATTGCATTTGATATAGAAACTTAAGTAATAGAGCCTTTTTCCGGGGATTAGATAATATATCCTAAACATGTCAGTAGACATTTGCTAGAATAGTAGGGCAAAAAAATATCGAAATGGAATGCAAGAGAATATAAGTGAGGTAGTTTTTGCATTTTGTACTATGAGCATTTGCTAGAATAGTATGGCAGAATCAGGAAATGCTTGTCTAGATCAATTTTTTGATCGAAAAATGAGCATTTCAGATTAGAAAATGCAAATCTTTCATGAGAACATTGAGAAGATATAATTAATCAATACAAAGAGATGAAACATGATGCTTGATAAATAGTAAATGATCAAATTCTGAATATTAATTTGTGTTGTCCAATGCCTAATACAGTTCTCATCCATTCAATCACATAACAATTTGATTATCTAACAGTTTCCACTATCAGCGTTGTTTTTTGTCAAAGGGGCCTCAACTCCCTTAGATCTTCTTAAATTGTGCCTTTTTTTTTGGGGAGGGGGGGTGTTTGGTTCTGAATTCGGTATTTTTGTCTCATTGAAATGTGAATTGTGTTTAGTATTTGTTAAACTCTTCGATTTCTGAATGACATTAATTTGAACAATTTTTACCCTTGTCTAATTTTGGAGTATACAATACTAGAATACATAAGGCTATTGTGAAAATGAGCTTAATTATATGATGATGGCAATACATGTTCCTTGACATCATTATTTATGTGTAATCCTATGGGACCAATAGTTTAAGGAAGAGTTTCGTACTTCGGTTTAGCCAATAACTCAATTATATGAGTAAATCTATACATCACATCTGAGAAGCCCAAACCACATTTTCTTTTGTCCTTAAATCACTCTCGAAGAGTTTCACTAGAAACTTTCAAACCAATTTTGGAGTGTTTTATTTAGTTTACGGAAAAATGCAAAAACAACTAATTATGATCCTCAACTTTCAATCTTTTAAATGCTTGAAACTCAATAACAAACCTATGAATTCAAGTTCTTTTCTGGTATACTGTGTAATACTCAAGATTCAAGAAGGAATTGAAATGTTTGTATTGACAAGTTTATTTGATTTGTGCGAGAAATAACCAGAGGAAGATTCAGTGAATGTCTCCAGATGAGAATTGGAGAACAAACTTCAGAGAAGGAAGCTCATGAGATTTCAAGTTATGCATTTGATCAAGGCATCAACATTCTCAACACTACAACTTTCTCCATTTTTTATCATCCCACTGGTGATGAAAGTCATGTGTCAACCCAAGAGTATCTGGCTACTGATAATTGCAGGTAATTCATGCTTCTGTCTCACATTCATGGTTTCTTATCTCTGACTTTGTTGTTTATTTAAATAGTTACATGCTAAAATTCTTTCCCCTTGATGCATTTTTGTGACATAAAGGTTTAAATTCATTAATTTCGATCATGTTGTATATTGGTGTGTTTTTTGTCCTCATGTTTAAAATGATAGTATGGTTTAAGTCATCTTATTTGCTATCAAACCATCAATGATTGAATGATGTTTTTGATGGCTTTTTGGATGAACTTGATTTTGACAATAATTGACATTTTACAGAGCATATTTGAAATAAATTTTTTTTGAGGAACTTTGAACGTTGCGCTAATCATTGGGTTATGATATGTTTTAGTCTTGATATGATGATTTTGAATATGGAGGCATTACAACAAGGCTTAATAAACCAATATTAAAGCTTCAACATAACATAACATAACAGTCCCAAGGAAGAACTTATAGTGTCCATAACATAACTAAATATTAAATTTTGTCTAGAAAATATTCTGACCATGGCTGGTTCTTGACCCTTTTAGGACCTCTTCTAGGACTTATATGAGGTCTTGATCAACATAAGAGTTGTAGTTTGTGGTGCAAGCTTTCAATAGAGTATTTGCCCGGCCGACACGCCACGCCACTGTAGCGACAACACCTGCGGTGGCCAAGCCAAATCGCTTCGGTTCTCCCTCTTCTTCCCCCAATTCCTCTTCTCTCCTAAGGTAACATCTAAACCCTAAGTTTCTAAATCCAATTTTCTTGTGTTGATTGGTAGAAGATTATGAAATTTCTTGTTGTAGTTAGTTCCTTTGAGACATTATTAATGGAATATGGTGATTTTAGGGTTTTATTGATGATTAGTGATTATAAACTGGGGGCGTTACAGTATGGACTGTGGAGCATGGGACGACAAAACCAACATAAGTCCCTTGTCCAACACCTTCTCCACCGAATCAAGCTAGTGTGGGTAAAGCCTATACCATTGGGAAGAAAGAAGCGGCAACCTCTGGTATAGTGGTCACTGGAACTTTATTAGTGAACTCTAAACCTGTGTTTATTTTATTTGATTCTGGTGCTTCACATTCCTTTATTTCTGCTCGTATTGTTACTAAATTGGAAATAGATAACCTTGTGACCTCTGTTAAGTATCAAATTAGCTTGCCCAATGGTCAATTCCTAGAATCTGATAAGGCCTTTGTGGACGTTCCGCTTAGCATAGCTGAAGAGATCTTTCCTGAAAATCTTATTCAGATTGATCTAGTTGAGGTTAATATCATCTTGGGTATGGATTGGTTGACAAAGTATGGAGCAAAAATAAAGTGCCATGAAGGAGTAGTAGTCTTGATGAGTAGATTAGGAGGCAAATTTTATTTTAAGGGTGAAGCGGAGTAAGCAAACTGTTCGAAAATATCTCTTATGAAAGCTAAGAAGCTTTTACAGCATGGGGGTATAGGATATCTATGTTACATATCTGAGGATAGACAGCCAGATCTGAGTCTAGAGGATATTCCAGTAGTGAAAGAGTTCCCAGATGTTTTTCCTGAGGAATTTACCAAGTTACCCCCAAGGAGGGAAGTAGATTTTGAAATAGAATTGGTACCGGGGACGCAACCCATCTCCAAGGCACCATACAGGATGGCACCCGCCGAATTGAAGGAGCTTAAAGTACAATTAGATGATCTGCTTCAGAAAGGGTTTATAAGGCCCAACGTGTCACCTTGGGGAGCACCTGTATTGTTTGTAAAGAAGAAAGATGGGAGTCTTAGGCTATGTATAGATTATAGAGAATTGAACAAAGTAACTATCAAGAATAAATATCCTCTCCCCCGAACTGATGACTAGTTTGATCAGTTGCAAGGAGCTGGGGTGTTTTCAAAAATTGATTTGAGGTAAGGATATCATCAGTTGAGGATGAAGCCTGAGGATATAACTAAGACTTCTTTTAGAACCAGATATGGACACTATGAGTTCATAGTTATGCCATTTGGGCTTACTAATGCACCGGCAGTATTCATGTGTCTTATGAATCGAGTCTTTAGGTTATATCTGGACAAATTTGTCATTGTATTAATTGATGAGATTTTAGTTTATTTAAAAAATCGAGAAGAACAAGAGCAGCACTTAAGGATGGTGCTACAAACCTTGAGAGAGCACCAATTATTTGCAAAGTTGCAGAAGTGTGACTTTTGGCTAGAAGAAGTGGCATTTTTGGGTCATATAGTAACTAAGGAAGGAAACAAGGTTGATCCAAAAAAGGTCGCTACAGTTATGAATTGGTCTAGGCCAACCACTATTACGGAGGTGAAGAGTTTCTTAGGTATGGCTGGACATTATCGGAGATTCATACAGAATTTTTCAAAAATTGCCCTACCATTGACCAATTTGCTCAAAAAGACCACAAAGTTTGAGTGGACAGCAAAGTGTGAAGAAGCCTTTCAGGAGCTTAAGAGAAGACTCACTTCATCCCCGGTGTTAACCCTACCTGTTGAAGGAAAAGAGTATGTGATTTATAGTGATGCATTGAAACGTGGGTTGGGATGTGTACTAATGCAGGATGATAAAGTCATCGCATATGCTTCTAAGCAATCGAAACCCTATAAAATAAATTCTCCCACACATGATTTGGAGTTAGCCGCAGTTGTGTTTGCCTTAAAGATTTGGAGACATTATTTATATGGTGTGCCAACTAAAGTCTTTTCATACCACTATAGTCTTAAGTATATTTTTACACAAAAAGAGTTAAATTTGAGGCAGCGTAGATGGTTAGAGCTTCTGAAGGATTATGACCTAACCATTCAATACCACTCAGGAAAGGCAAACTCAGTGGCCGATGCATTGAGTAGGAAAACACAGCATAACCCAAGTGTGTCTCGAATATCGCAGCCTTAACTGGCACGAGAAATGCAGAAGGCAGACATAGAGATAGTACGTCAAGGAGAGGTGATATCAAGGTTGGCTAGTCTACAGTTACAACCATCTATCCTAGAGGAAATCAAAGCAGAACAGTTAATGGATAAGGGCTTGATGTATATTCGTCCTGGGGCAGAAAAAGGAAAGATGTCTGGCTTCTTGATTCACGATGATGGAACCCTTAGGTTTCAAAACCGATTGTGTGTGCCTGAAAGTAGGGGTTTGAAAGAGGGAATTCTACATGAAGGTCACAGCACCCCATCCTCTGTACATCCAGAAGGTACCAAAATGTATCGAGACCTGAGAGAGAAGTTTTGGTGGCCTAACATGAAAAAGGACATAGCCACTTTTGTAGATAAGTTTCTTACTTGCCAGAAAGTGAAAATTGAACACCAACGACCAACAGGTGAATTGAGACCTTTAGAAATACCCACTTGGAAATGGGACTCAATATCCATGGATTTCATCATGGTAGTCCCGGTTTTCTCTGAAAAAATTCAGATTATGAAAATTCACTTGAAACCACTAAACTTGAGGTCCATACTTGCTTTTCCACTTGCTTTAAGACTCTAATACCTATCTTAACTGTACCTTTTGTTACTAATTCTCTTAACACAGCAGAGCAATTAACTAATTCCCATCATTTTGGCCTACACAATTCATATTCGTGACTCTTGTTCTACAATCTCATATGCCGAACATAAAATAGAATTAAGTTTACCATCAAAGTAGGGTTTTTGGACATCAATAATACCAACTTTGGGGGTATTGGATATTAATAATACAAACTATTTTCTTTGATAGTAGTAGTACGAACTATTGACCTATTTTCCTCTAACAGTACACCGTCGAATTGTTATGGTTTTAACTCATCGAAAAGATGATGTGACTCCATAATATGTGACATGGAAGGCATGTTAGTGTCCACGTCAATATTTTCTACTCAACCTCCGCCTTCTACGTCACACATTATGGAGCCACGTCATCTTTCTAATGAGTTAAAACTATAACAACTCGGCTGTATACTGTTAGAGGAAAATAAATCGATAGTTGGTACTACTAATGTCCAAGAAAATAGTTTGTATTATTAGTCTCCAATACCCCCAAAGTTGATATTATTGGCATCACATAATCCATCAAAGTATAAAATTTCACATCTCTTCCAAATTACAACCCATCCAAAATACATGCAACACTTGAAAGACTTAATGCCTCTCACATTCCTAAAGAAATCTTTAATTTTGACATGCATTCACAATTTATCACAATTTAGTAAAATTTAATCAAATTACTACTCTTTCTCCTTTCAAGAGTCATTCTCAACTCTTCCTACTCCTACTTATGTGACATGCATATACTCTTGAATTTCAGATTACCATTGAAATCAACATGCATCAACAAATTCCATCCATTAAACATAATTCTAAAGTCTCTTCCTTGATTCAAACCAACTTCAACCATCTTTACTCACTAATCATCAATAAAACCCTAAAATCACCATATTCCATTCATAATGTTTCAAAGGAACTAATTACAACAACAAATTTCATAATCTTCCACCAATCAACACAAGAAAATTGGATTTAGAAACTTAGGGTTTAGATATTACCTTAAGAGAGAAGAGGAATTGGGGGAAGAAGAGGGAGAACCGGAATTGATTTGGCAGGTCAGCCGCCGCCGGAGGTGTTACCGGCGCCCTGGTGGCGGCGGCAGTCGTCGTCGGACGGGCAGAGGGGATGGTAGTAGCCACGCAGAGGAGAAGGGAGATGCTAAGGGGAGTGGGGAGTGTTGAGAGAGAAATTGTATCTGATTTTGAAATTAGAATAAGGGAGAAAGTGTCTACTATTTCCCTACCTAACAAAGATGGCCCAACTCCTCAATATTAGTGGGTTTACCAAGCATAAGAGGAACATACAACAGACCCAATATTTATTACTTCCTCCATTTTAACCCAATACCAATAATTTGGGTTCCCGAATAAAATTCTACGAAACTAAACCATGGGAAATTTTACGAATAAAAAAATTCACGAGTACCTAATTCCCCGATACTAATGAATTCGAGCGAAACTTTTCAGATAAAAGATCTGAATACTATGGTTTACTAGGAAGGATCGGTAGTACTATTAAAGAGACATCAGTAAATAAAAAAAATAAAAAAAACATTTCTTGCGATGAAAAGTCGGTGGTCGTTACACAGTTCAAGCCCTGCAAAACACATAGTTAGGTGAATCGAATTGCGCGACTTTGGTTAATTTCTTAATTAATTAACTTAGTTAAACAATATTATGGTCTAGTTAACACTGGGTTATTACACTAGACATGTTCATAGAGGTGCTTGGTGAAATGTGAGATGATGGCAAGTATCGGGGGCCGATTAAGGTAACTGTCTCCCATGATGGACCTTAGTCCACCGACAATATTACAGAAGGTCGAACCTAGGCATGTCATGATTGACAGATGGTCATGTTTTAACTAAGGCTAGATGGGCGGCAAGGGTGAAGTCACCTCATAGGAGATCGAAGAAGTAGAGGAATGGGATTCATGTCGTAGGAGGAGAGATCATTGGCTATTCGGATGTGAAGGTGGTCCAAGTTTGACGGAAAGAAGGTTTGGAGTTTATGATGGCGAAAATGTGAAATGACTTCAAAATCCAGAGTTTACCTCCTTATGCCTAACCCGCCCTAATGGGTTTTCAAGCCAGCCTCTCTTATTCTCTCGCTCGTCTTTTGCCTAGCCCGTGATTCCAAGCTAGCCTATCTCAAAGACCAAATTTTGGGACAAAGGATGCTCCCTTATGTGAATTGCAGTGGTCCAGCCTCAAAGAGATTCTCCTACATATCCGATGTAGAATCAGGTCAGTCATAGTTCATAAGCTACAACTTCTTAGGGTTGGTGCCTCAAGGAGGGCTTGGTGAGGCAAACTTCGTGATGGTTTTGAAGGCTCAAAGGTTAGACAAGGTTTATGGGTGCAAAGGCGTGATAATGATGTGAAGGCTTGGGGTAAGAATTTGTTAGGTTTATTGGGGGGGGGGGGGGGGGTTCAGTGTGTGACAGTTAGCTCCGTCTCGGTTTGTCATCCTCTTTTTTCTCTTTTTTTCTCTTTTTTTTTCTTTTTGCGCGTTTTTATTGCTTTTTTTTTTGTTGGTATACTCTGACATATGGATGACCTAAACGGGGTTTGCTCTCCCACCACAGGTTTTTCCCTACGCAAACAACGTTCTTAAGGGACATGAGTATTGTACTACTCATGTCGACCCATGGTGGTGGACCAACTAGGAACTCCTTTTTTATTGTGTTTTTTTTTTTTTTTTGCTTTCTTCTCTTGTTTCCGATTTTCTTCTCGATGGGGTTAACCATAGGCCTATTCGCCTTTTTGATAACATTAGTCACAACACACCATTTGGCTTCGGGGTACATAGGGGCTCGTCATGAGGAGAATGACTAGATTGGTGAAGGCTAAGGGTTTTTGAAAGATGAATGATTTGGTGAGGACAGTGACATGTAAGGACATATGTTTTGGGCGAATGGGAAGGTAACAGGTGATATGGATGACGATATGGGTGGCGAGTAGACCTGGCAATTTGTGACCCGACCCGACCCAAACCCGCCCGAAATTTCTGGGTTTTGAACACGATTTTTTCAACTAAACCCGAAGTATACCGAACCCGAAAATTAGCAGGTCAAACCCGACCCGCCCGTTTGACCCGAAAATTTAACTTTTTAAGTTAAACTTTATTAAAATTTGTGACTTTGCATTCAAATTTTTAACTATTAAACTGTCAACGCAACTTATTTATTTGTTATTTCTCTTATTTAAGTTAAAATAATTACAATAATCTATCGTTGCTAGAAGATAATCATATTTTATTATGTATATTGCACAAATAGTAGTATTTAGAGACCATTTTTGAAAAAGAAAAAGCGAAAAAAGGTCGCAACCATAACCCGTTGGGTTGACCCGAAACTGAAATACACCGCCCGTATTTTCCCGAACCCGAAATACAATCGACCCGTATTTACCCGAACCCGATATACGACAGACCTGAAACCGCTCGCCTGACCGAATTGACAAGTCTAGTGGCGAGGTGGTAGCCCCCTGTCTAGGGCACATTTGGCTCAAGTTGCAATTCTTGGAGAATAGAGATGTCCACTTTCATGAGATTGGTGGTTTTGGTCTTCTCCCCTTTTTCCCAGCTTGCTTGATGAATGCTAACTAGCTTCTCTTTTTTTTTCTTTTTTTTTATTTTAAACCATGTACTCGTGGGATGGTGAATGTGATTGATGGAAGGGCATATGAGGGTGACAACAAGCAGACGTGTCAAACTTAGTTTTAATGCTAGTGAACAGGTGAATGAGCTTTTCAACTCAAATTAAGAGTGCAAGCCCGAGATTCTCAAATAATCACAATCAAATAGATGCACCTTATTCAAAATATGAGCACATGAAGCATATTTTCAGTAAAAAGTTTTAGTTCAAGAGATGAAGACCCTAACTACTCCATGGCTTTGTGGGCTCTCCTTTGGCGTTAGAGGACTGGACTAACATTGGATTGAATTAGTCTCAATAGTTTTAGGAAGGTTGCTTAGAATGCTAGTGGCCCTTCTGTTGGAGCTAGATGTTGGTGTTGAGGCGCTTTTCTCGCTGTTCATGGCCTCTAGGTGCACACATATGTGCTTTAGGTAATCAATATCTTTGATCAAGTGATAGCCCAAATGGCAAGACAAGCTATTCTTAAGGCTTTGCTTGAAGGTGGACAATTGCAAGTGTAAGGGCATGGGCTCATTGATGTAAGAAAATTCTGCATACCATCTTTCAAAGTAATCCAAGAAAGACTCATCCTCCCTTTGCTTCATTGCAGGTAGGTTATCCACTGTAGCCTGCTTCTTCTGGATACAATTGTAGTGATTAATAAAGGCTTCAAAAAACTCATTCTAATCAGCCTTGATGTGAGGGAATAGGGCATGATACCACACTTTGGCATCTCCATATAGAGTGGATGGGAAGATTGTGGAGTACAAGTTGACATCGATCTTGTTAAGGGGTGCTATTCTCATGAACTCCTCAATATGGTGAGTGGAGTTCTTAGATGGTTTGAACTTGATGTTTGGTACTTTAATTTTGTCCACCATCATCATAACTGGATGTATAGGCAATGGCACATCGTCATACTTGTTTGTGAATGTTAGGATAGTGCTCATCATCTTAGTAAGACTTTCCAACTTCTGTTCAAGAGCCTTTACAGCAGGGTCCTCCACGACTTTGGGAATCTCCAAGGAGGTCTTAGACTTCTCTTTGAATGAACCCGAACCTCTGGACTCATGTCACTCATCGCCACATGGTGTTTTGATGAGTTTGGGCTTAGATTCACAATTTAGGGATGGCAGTGGGGCAGGGAATCCCCGCACTCGCCAAGTCCCTGCCCTGCTCTGGGGAAAAAATCCCTGCTCCCGATGGGGATAGAGATATGGATGAGGCAAAGAATTAAATTCTCGTGCGGAGACGGGGACAAAAGTTTTCCCCATCCCCATACCCCCGTTTCCCCATTCAGGAAAGTTACCCACCACATATTTCGCATCCTTGTTCTCTATTGCTTTTAAAATACATAAATATCGTTCCTACAATAAATTTACATGTATAATTTGGGGCAATTTGCCACTTTAGTTAATTAAAAAACTTTAAGTGTATATAAATAACTTATTCTCTCTAACCATAATTCCTCATTCGAACCCCATAATTGTCTTAGTCTTTGTCTTAGTCTCATCCTCGGTGGAGGCTCGCTGGGTTTGGGTACCAACTGGGGATAGGGATGAGGGAAGATTCCCCCCCGGCCTGACAATGGATAATGGGGTGGGGATAGAGATTGGAGGGATTATGCGGAGATGGGGATGGGTAATATATCCCGCGCGTCTGCCCCGCCCCGTTGCCATCCCTAATTCACATCTGTTAATCTCCATGTCGTCTTCTTCTATAGAGTTCCATCCCAATTGCCCAATGATTTTTGTGATGGCTTGCAGCATGCCATCCATTAGTTATTGTTGCTTATTGAACCTTTTGTCGATATTTTGCTCTTACTCAAGAGAGTTTACGAAGACCAGGCCTTGAATTTTGGTGTACAGGTTCTCAAGTTTGTTGGTGATGTTGGGTTTAGCATTAGCAACTTAGATCGGGATCTCTTGGAGTTGTTCTTTTGCTATTGTAGCTTTATGGGTTCCAACCGGATTGTTGAAAGAATATAGTCTGGATTTGGAACAATTGGACTGGTAAACAGATCTCTGATACGGGCACGAAGACGATCTCCTATCTTTCCTATATGGAAATTCGTTAATGACTCGATAATGGACTCGATAATTGACTTTGACACTGGCTACTCGATGCATACATGTCTTAAAAGACCTACTTGGAACTCAACTACATGGACTTGACACCTACATGCTGACATAAGGGTGACTCACCCACTTTTTGGGACTGCAAGGCTAACTCTATATGGACTTAACATGATGCTTGTACAATAAGAATAATACCCATTGGGTCCTTACTTGGATCGAGTCATGATGAGCTTATATATATATTTTTAACACTTTTCTGCTGGCTCAAATCCGAGTAAAAGATATAATAGACATTCGGACACGAGGATATCATAAAGTACCGGAAAGAACCAACATCATATAACCTGGACTTAGGAATCCCATTTGGGTGGCCCAACAAAGATTATTGGGCCAGAACTGATCCATAGTCGTTTGGCCTACAACTTTTACATGGGCTACACATTAAGGCTCACTTATTTAGAAAAGGGGCATGGGAAGTAACATAGGCTAGACGACGGTAGTGGCTTTCTAGGCCCATTTCTTGAGTCATTTTGGTGATTCTGTGTGGGCTATTATAACACCCGATGCAAACAGGACTGACTCAACTTTTTTTTTTTAATTTTTTAGTTTTTACAAAAGATGTACAAGAAGCACATAGCTTGAAGGGTTTACTTAACCAGGGCTCTAAGTTCATGGATTACTAAGCTCGCGATAAGGTAAGGTACCACATGTTCTCGCCTTGATGCACTTTACCTATATGCAATTTATATGTAAAGTGTGTGAGGTGTTGCTCTTTGGACTTCAAGGAAGCCTAGAAGTGCGACATGGGAGAGAGGAGAGACGAAATGCTTGGTGATGTAGAGTGCATCATACAAGTAGTGGTCGCCCACTCTCGGGAAACTCCTAGGTTAATCCTAAACCAACCCTTTTGTGCTCCCCTGTCAAAGTACCCAAGAGTAGCCTGGTATGCAAGATGCCTAAAAAAATAATAAAATCATTAAACAAATCCACTTTCTCCCTTTTACAATTTCAAAACAAATCGATTTTTTCAAGTTTACCCTCTATTTAAGTTTATGTCCTTAGTGGAGTCGCCAAGCTGTAGACTTTGGAAACATCACGGTGGATTTCTCGTGTCGTGCTACTTGGTGTGATTGGATGTCGAGTAAGGTTGCTTAATTCTTAAATAAAGATGTTTTCCCTTTCGATTCTTGAGTATCCTAAGATTGTAAATTCATTTTGGGACAATCACCTCTGTTTGAAATACCAAATTATATCTACCCTACGATCACTATCAAGGCCATAAGTCCGATAAAGGTCTCTAGACTGACCAAGTAGGCCAGATGACAATACTATAGTCAGGCCTGTGGCCTTTTGGGTCCACTGTTAAGAAAATAGGCCAAGAATGAGGCTAAGGCCATCTGGCCTTGCCCAATTTCTGGACTATTTTTGGTCTCTTGGCTCTTAGGTTCCAATATCGGGATGGGTATTGTTTTGATTAATCAAACAGAAAAGAATATCCGAAAAAAAAAACAAATTGTGCAAGTTATGATAAAAAAAGGAGTCGCCAGTTGATTTTAAGTAAATCAACGAACCTGAAAACGATGGAAACTCCATCCTACAAATTCGAATTTCGAGCTTGGGGGTAGGGTTAAGAGTGGGGAGAAGTTTAAAGAGTTTCGCAAGATTACATTATTACCAAGGAATGATTAAAAAACGCAACAAATCTAACCTCACTTCACATAAAGCATGCAAATGTGAGAGATGGGATAAGAGAACACCGACGCCAATACATCATGATTCTTGTATAACTCAAACGACGAGAGTGTCGGGGCTTCTTTTAAGAGTGTAGTGGGGAGTATGAGAGTATTCTCTTGGAAATTCTTGGGTGTCTTTACTTGGACCGAATGCCTTGGTATTTATAGTGGAGAGGGAGTGTGGATGAAGATGGAAATAGGGAGCATGATCAACCATTTTTGCCTCAATCCCCTAAGAAAAGTTGTTTGTCCATGATATCTATATGGGATCATTACACAAGTGCATGCATCAAGGAATTGCGTTGAATGGAAATTGGGCTGGATGATTGACATGGCATGAGGAAAGTCATCTGACCTTGCTTGTGTTTTGTTCCCACGAATTGATGAGGTGGCAGATTGGAGAGGTGGCGGTAAAAAGGGAGCAAGGCCAGACGACCTCGCTCAATTTTTAGCCCTCTTGTCTCTCTTTTTTTTGGGCCTTGTCATCCCTTGGCCCATTTAGTGGAAATGAAGCAAGGCCAAACAACCATGCTCCATTTTTGATCCATTTTATCCAATTTAGTGGATTGATGAGGTGACGCTAAAAGGGGAGTAAGGCCATATGACATTACTCAATTTTTAGCCCCCTCTTTCTCTCCTCTTTTAAGCCTTGTCATCCCTTGGCCCATTTAGTGCAAATGAAGCAAGGCCAGACGACCATGCTCCATTTCTGGCCTAATTTAGTTCATTTTGGGTTCTTACTCACTTTAAGCCTAACTTTTGATGATGTATGCGCGTTGCTCCCGGTTTACATTTGTGTACTTGTCCCCATACGAAATCTGATGTCTACAACATGATATGAGTGAAGAAAGAAATTACCCATAACAACGTCGGCTTTGTTCTCTTCATCTTCGCTACTTGTCACGTATACCCATCCTCCCGGGTTACTTGGTGCCTAGTGTTGCTGATGAGGAGGAGGTGGGGCTCATTGATGCTCCGCGTCCCCTGTTGTTCGAGCCTCCTGGTGTCGGGTAGGGATAATCGTTGACCAAATGCTAAGGGTTGCCACACCTATAACACTTTTCCTTCTTGTTCGTCTATCAATGGTGAGCAAGGTGGCTCAGTTTGCCAGATGCTTTACAAATCACGGTAGTTGGCGATGCTCACCTCTAGCTACCTTTCCAAATGTTGGGGTTACTCCTCATGTCGGGGTACAGTGGAGTAGGGGCTGAATGAGAAGGTTCCTTGCCCATTAGGGTAAGTCTGCTGGTTGTTGATTGTGCCTCCATTTCTTAATGTCGTGCCACGCATCTCTTGAGAGGGGGTGGAGTCTTGAGCCGACTTATTGTCTTTGACCCCGACACTCGGACCGTTGTTGAATATGTTCGTCTGGAGCGACTCGGTTGCTGCATACACCGGTGCCGAATAGGTGTGTTCCACAAGCTTCGAGGCATACTGAAGTGCACTGATTACTCCTTGGTGTTAGGGTAGGAGTTCTTTTTTCTTAGCAAGTTAGAGCCACATTGGGTAGAAATTATTCCTCGACATCTTCTTAAACAAACCCCATCCAATCCCTTGTTCCAAATGCCTCTCCCTTGAGATAGAAGCTAACAAATCCTACTCTTAGCCGGCCAAGGCAATGGAGAGCGTCCAAAAGCTTCTCCATCTCTTGCACCCATTCATCATGGATTTTAGGGCCAGCCATCCCAGTGTAGGTTGGTGGGTGGAGGTTAGTAAACCCTTGGAATAAGATTGATACGTCGTTTTTATATAGAGTTTTTAGGGCTCAAAATATGTCAGTCTAATGCTTTTTATATCCGAAATCCCGTATTTTATGTCAATTTCTGTGATTTATACACTTGTTCGCGAGTTTGGTGTGTTTTACAACAATTAGTGGAATTATGTCAAAAAGCATGAAGGATTGGAGGAAAAATAGCAAAAATCAAAGAAAATAAAAAAAGAAGTCGAAGAAGAAGAAAAGAAAGAAGGGAGGACGACCCAGTTTGCCACGACCCAAACCCAGTTAAGGCCGAAGAACAAGGCACAGCCAGCGTTTCTAAAACGCAGCCAGCGCCTTGTCCAGAAACTTCAGAAGGCGAGCAATGCCAAAACGCAACTGGCGTTTTTGAGGCGCAACCAGCGCCAAGACACGGAGGAGCTTCACTTTTTGGGAAAAACGCAGACAGCATTTTGTTCCCTAATCAAGCCCTATAAAAGGAGTTGACATTCGCCTTTTGAAGAGAGTTTTTTTTTGTTTTTTTGTTTTTATCAAGTTTTTACATCAGTTTTCTATCAATTTTTAGGGAGAATATTAATGTAGCTTTAGAGAGTTTTTAGAGTAGATTTTAGATACTTTCTTTACAGTTAATTCCAAAAAAATGTTATTAGATTAGATTGTTGCTAGTGATCGAAGAACACGATAGAGATCGATTCGGGTGACACGAAGAGATCGATTCCGCCAATTCGAACACGGTTTATTTCTATTTACTTTCATGCTTTCTTGTTCTTGTTTAGATTTTGCAATGTTTACTTCCAGTATTATGAGTAGCTAATTTCCTTTGTTTGGGGGATAAACTCGATGTCTATTGATTGAATTTGATTACGGTCTCGGTGTTAGGTTATCCTTTTATTTGTTTAATCTGCGTGTAATATTTGTCATGGTAATTTGGCAATAGAACGACAGTTTTAAGTCTTTACCTTGTCTTAGATTCTCGACAACAGAACGACAGTTTGAGTCTTGAATTGGAATGCGTAGATTGAATAGGTATAGAAAATAGTTAGACATAATGATTCTTGCCTAGGGTCAATTTATAATCAGTTCTTATCTTTGATTAAGTTAAATAGTTAGAAATAATGTTTAGTTTAATCACTCTAACTCACCTAGGATCGAAAGATCGAAGTGATAAGGCCTAGAAAGATTATAGACCCTGAATTATCCTTTTATCAATTTAGATTAAGATTGTTGATTAGTTAATTGATTGACTATAGTAGACTCCCCTAAACTCTTGCAACTTGAGTTTGGTACCAAACACCTCTTGCAACTTCTTCCAAAAACCAGACTGGAATCTGGTGTCTTTGTCCGAGACTATAGAACTGGGGACTCCATGTAGTCTTACAATTTCTCTTACATAGGCTTGAGCTAACTGGTCCAGGGACCAGTTGTTGGCGATGGCTAGAAAATGAGCCGACTTGGTCAATCGATCTACAATCTCCCATATCGCATTGTGTTTCCGCTTGGTTCTTGGCAGACCCACTACAAAGTCCATTGATATCGAATCCCACTTCCACTCAAAAACGTCTAGCAGCTGCAGAAGTCCGGCAGGTCATTGATGTTCTGCTTTGACCCGTTGGCATGTGAGGCATTTCGCCACAAAGTCCGCCACTTCTTGTTTCATATTACTCCACCAGAACAGTTGCTTCAGATCCTTGTAAAGCTTATTTCCCCCCTGGGTGCACAGAATATGGTGTGTTGTGCCCCTCTTCTAAAATCTTCCTCTTCATCTCCTCCATGTTAGGTACACAGATGCGGTTATGAAACCGTAATGTACCATCCTCGTGAATCACGAAACTAGGGGCCTTCCCCTGCAAAACTTCCTCCCGTATCTTGACAAGTTGCAAATCCAGTTCTTGAGTCCTCTTGATCTCGTCCATGAGAGTAGGTTGCAACTCCATGGCATTCAATACAGCTTTCCTTCCTGGTGTCACCACGTTAATCTCCAATCTCCTAAACTCCTCGCACAGCTCGTGCGACATCATCATTAAGTAGTTTACAGCAAGATAGGGTCTCCTACTCACGGCATCAACAACTACATTTGCTTTCCCGGGATGATATTGAAAGTTTACATCGTAGTCCTTCTGAAATTCCAACCATCGAGTCTGCCTAAGGTTTAGCTCCTTCTGTGTGAATAGGTACTTCAAGCTTTGATGGTCGGTGAATATCTCGCAGTGTACCCCATAAAGGTAGTGTCTCCAAATTTTAAGGGCAAAAACCACTGCTGCCAACTCTAGGTCATGAGTGGGGTAGTACCTCTCATGTGTCTTCAGTTTTCTGGATGCATACGCAATCACTTTCCTGATGTATGCTAGCTCACAAAGATCAGAGTATTGAATCAGAATACACCATACAACTCCATACACACAGCTGAATGCTTAAAACATAAGAGCTGATTGAAAGCAATTAGCTGGAATAGAAGACAACCCAAGATAAACATAAAAGATAGGCTTGCTTACAACTATTACAGATACACCTTCAGCTGCAATCAAGGGTAATAGACTCTCACACACATGCCTCTACAGACACACCAAAGCATGGATGATCAATCTCAACTTTCAGTTGCTGGATTTTGCCAATATCCAGTGACAGGAACTAATTGAACCAAGATTGAGAGTTATAGGACACTCACAAACTTTACGAGGTACTATGACACTCGAGAATACTAAATAATGAACACTGAGATGCCTTTCATTGATAAAAATCTTCATAATATAAAGGAAACTAATCAGTTTGATTAGCAGCCGCTTAAGCATAAGCATTCTGTCTAATCTCCCTGGACTATCCTAAGCTACAAAGCTTGAAACAAATACAACTTATTACACCCTAATGATCACGAGTACATATTGTAAGAAAATAAAAGGGAAATACTAAACTATGCTCTGATTGGACCAAATGCCAAAAGAGTGGGAAAATGGACCAATGAGAGGCTTTCCTCTCCTAAGGGGTAAAAATAAACTTACTGAGGTAATTTCCTCGCCAACACTAACCTGGAAATAATCTCAACATGTTAATATTATGCTGGAAAGACCAAAACAACCCCTAAAGACAGAAATCAGGACATATAGCCCCAGAATTGGGGTTCTGGAAAAAAACTGATAAAAACAACCCTGCTAGGATTGTCTTTTCTGACTTCTGAATCTTACTATGCCATGCTTGATCATGCTGGGACTTGGTTTGGACTTGAAAAGGACATGGCAAGGAACAAAAAAACTCTTGGGAAAAATTAGCTGAAACTTCCTCAATCAATAGATACAACATTGAGAAAGTCAGCTGCTTGGACTGTTGTTGTTGGGAACTGGAATTGGTCTGGATGACCAATGCTGGTGGATGTCAGGACTTGCTTTACAAGTGTGTAGCAAGCCTGGAGGGATGTTGTTGGTGGAGTGGTGGCTGCTAGTAATACTGAAAACCTCTTGCTGGATGTTTGGACTGTTGAGAAGTCTGCTGAGTAACCTGCTGTCTGTGCTGGGATTTGGAAGCCTGCTATTTCTGTTGGAAAGGCTTCCCTAGCTGCTGAGTTATGTAAAACAACAAGAACTCCTCCTTGTGTTGCTGCTGCAATTGCTGGTGAAGATTGCTTGGATGCCTCCTTTGTTGATGGAGCTACTGTTGTTGATTGTTCTACCTGATGGTCTCCATCATCTTCCCCAGGTGGGTTTTTTGGATTTTGGACCCCCAACTTTGGGGGTATTCATTATTTGGTACCATACTTTTCAAAGTTTATTTTTTGGACCCTGTACTTTGGATACCCAAAAAATCTAGGCCAATCTTAAGTTTTACTCCGACAAAGGGCCAAAATACACATAAAATTCCCGATTTGCCCTTACCAATTTTTAAAGGATTTTGACTTTTGTTAATTTTTAATTTTTAAAATTTTTAATTTTAATTTTAATTTTTAATTTTTAATTTTTAATTTCCAAATTATTAATATTTAAAATTGTAAAATTATAAAATTTTTAATTTTTTTAATCTTTTAATTTTAATTTTTAAATTTTTTGATCTTTGATTTTTAATTTTTGATCTTTGATTTTTGAAAATTTTCAATTTTTTAATTTTTAATTTTTAGTTGCTAATTTTTTATAATTTCAAATTTTTTAAGTTAAAATTTAAAATTTAAAATTTAAATTTTTAAAATTTTAAAATTTTAAGCTTTTAAACTTTAAAATTTTAACATTTTAAATTTTTCAAAATTTTAAACTCTTAAAATCTTAAAATTTTAACATTTTAATTTTAAGTTTATATTGAATTTTTTTATTTTTAAACTTTTTAAACTATTTAAATGTTTTATTATTTTAATTTTAAATTTTTAATTTTTAAAATTTTGAAGTTCTTAATAATTTTTAAATTAAAAAATTTAAAATGTGAGAATTTTGGTAGTAATAAATAAGTGAAGGGAAAATAAAGAATTAATAAATCAAGAACAAACTTGGAAGTTCATCATTAATTAAAGGGCAAAATTGGAAGGGAAAAATAGTCAAACTTAGATAAGGGCTTTTTTTGACCGGATTGCTATATTAATGTCCACAATGTCACCGGACACAAAGTACAGGGTCCAAATAATAAACTTTGAAAAGTGTGGTATCAAATAATAAATACCCCCAAAATTGAGGGTCCAAAATCTAAAAAACCCTCCCCAGGTTGAGGAAAGTTTGTCCTCCAACTTGGAAGGTCTTCATCAGCTGGATAGTAGGGTCGAAGGTCTGCTACATTGAATGTTGCTGAGCCTCCATACTCTTCAGATAAGTCCAACCTATAAGCATTATCTCCAATTTTCTCAAGCACTTCAAAGGGGCCATCTGCTCTTGGCAATAGCTTGCCTTTTCTCTTGCAGGGGAACCTGTCCTTCCTGAGGTGGATCCAAACTAGATCTCCTGGCTGGAAAGTCACCTTGTTCCTATGCTTGTTTGCTGAAGTAGACACTTGTTCAGTATACTTGGCAATTTTCTCCTTCACTTGTTGATAAAGCTCCTTAATTTGATCTGCTCTTTTACCTGCTTCAAAACTAAATTTGACAGAAGTAGTTAGTGGAACTAAATCTAAAGGGGAAATTGGATTTTTACCATAGACTACTTGGAATGGAGAGTAGCCTGTGGCCTTGGATGGTGCTTTGTTGTAAGCAAATTCAGCATGGGGCAATAGAGTATCCCATCCTGCTTTGTTTTTGTGGATCAGTGCTCTCAATAGGACTCCAAGTGTTGTATTAGTAACCTCTGTCAGGCCATCAGTTTGTGGGTGGCAAGTGGTGCTATACTTGAGCTGGGTACCCAATTTCTTCCATAAAGTAACCCAGAAATGGCTCAAAAACTTGGTATCCCTGTCAGACACCATTGTTTTTAGCACTCCATGTAACCTGACAATCTCCTGGAAGAATAACTCAGCAATTCTGGTGGCATCAAAAGTGGTGTGGCATGGTATGAAATGTGTCATCTTTGAAAATCTATCAACCACCACCATGATGGAATCCTTTCCTCTATGAGTTCTTGGCAAACCTACAATAAAATCAAGGCTAACATCTTCCCAAGGGCTGCTTGGAATTGGCAATGGTGTGTACAAGCTTTGAGGTAGGCTATGGGACTTTGCCAATTGACAGACATTGCACCTCTTCAACAGATGCTCCACATCTTTTCTCATCTTTGGCCAACTATAGTGCTCTTTCAACATCAACAATGTCTTTCAATTCCAAAATGTCCTGCTAAACTCCCTCCAGGACTTCTGAAATCAGTAGCTCTCTAAAGCTGCTCTTAGGGACACACAATCTACTTCCTTTGAATAAATAACATTGGTCTATGTGATACATACCTTGGGGTTGCTGCTGGCACTTCTGGTACACATGTTTAAAGTCTCCATCCTCCTGATACAAAGCTTTCAAATGCTCAAAACCAACAATTCTAGAATCAAGCATATGAAGCAACATGTACCTTCTACTCAATGCATCTTCTCCCTTGTTTAGCACTCTTGATTTGTGGTGGATCATGAAGTGGAATTGCTGCATGTACTCGACCCAAGCAGCATGCCTAGTGTTGAGCTTGTGCTGCCCTTGAATGAACTACAAGGCTTCATGATCACTGTGGAGAATGAACTCTGCTCCAATAAGGTAGTGCCTCCAGTGCTGAAGAGCTCTAATGATGGCATAGAACTCTTTGTCATAGGTGATGTATTTCTTCTTGGCATCATTCAACTTCTCACTGAAATAGGCAACTGGCTTGCCCTCCTGGGTCAATACTGCTCCTATGCCAACTCCTGAAGCATCACATTCTACCTCAAAAACCTTACTGAAGTTGGGTAGTGCTAGAACTGGTGCTGAAGTGAGCCTCTCCTTGACTTCTTCAAAGGCTTTTTAGGCTGCTGTTGTCCAAATAAAGGACTTTCCCTTCACCACTTCAGTCATTGGTGCTAGAATGGTGCTGAAATTCTTGACAAATCTTCTGTAAAATGAAGCTAGGCCATGGAAGCTCCTGACTTGATGAATAGAAGTGGGCATAGGCCACTCCTTAATTGCCTTGATTTTCTCCTCATCAACCTGAATACCTACTGCTGTAACAATGTACCCCAAGAAGTTCACTTGAGATGTAAAGAAGTGACACTTCTTGAGATTTCCAAACAACTCCTCCCTGCTCAGAATAGTTAAAACCTTCTGCAAATGCTTGACATGATCTTGCTCAGACCTGCTATAGACAAGAATATCATCAAAGTATACAACAACACTCTTGCCTATAAGTGGCTTAAGGACCTGGTTCATGAGTCTCATGAATGTAGATGGGGCATTAGTCAGGCCAAAAGGCATGACCAACCATTCAAACAAACCTCCCTTGGTCTTGAAGGCTGTTTTCCATTCATCTCCCTCATAGATCCTTATTTGGTAGTATCCACTCCTCAGGTCAATCTTAGAAAAGACTGCTGACCCATGTAACTCATCCAACATATCTTCAAGTCTAGGTATAGGATACCTATACTTGATTGTAATCTTGTTAATGGCCCTACAATCAATACACATTCTTTGACATCCATCTTTCTTAGGCACTAACAAGGTTGGAACTGCACATGGACTCAAACTCTCCCTAATCATTCCCTTCTCCAATAACTCATCCACCTGCCTCTGTATCTCATTGGTATCTGCTGGTGTCATCCTATAAGCTGGCTTATTAGGCAACACTGATCCAGGCACTAAGTCAATTTTGTGCAGGATATCTCTTTTAGGTGGCAAACCAGGTTGCATTTCATCAGGAAATACATGCTGAAACTGCAGGAGGAAAGGTAGGAATAAAGGGTTGTCATTTTGTGGTGCCGAGGGTTCTTCAAGGTCTAAATGGATCAAGTCTTTCTGTGTGCTAAACTCATGATGATCAGATAATAACAACACATCAAGACTAGGTTTAAGACACAGGGTTTTGGCTTTTTTGGTTAACTGTGAGGGTTTCATGGGGGTAAGGACAATCTTTCTGTGGTTCAGGGTCAGAGTGTAAGTACTAGCTCTTCCACAATGGTTTACTGGTCTATCATACAACCAAGGTCGACCCAAAAGCAAATGACATGCATCCATAGGTAAGACATCACACCAGACCTCATCTTTGTATGACTGACCAATTGAAAAAGCAACAAGGCATCTAGTAGATAATTGGATACCTTTTCCTGAGCTGAGCCACTGGATGGTGTATGGAGCTGGGTGGGACTTGGTTGTTAGGCTTAGCTTCTTCACCATGGTGCTGGAGGCTGCATTAGTACAGCTTCCACTGTCTACAATCATTGAGCATACCTTCCCTCCAATGGTACACCTTGTATGAAAGATATTCTCCCTCTGCTCTTCTGCTTCCTCTTCTGCTGAGCTGCTCAAAACTCTTCTAATCACAAGCATCTCTCCCTCATCTGTACCTTCTTCTATAACCTCATCATCATCGATAGGGTCATGCCCATGCTCTTCATACTCCTGTTCTTCTCCCTGCACATGTTCAGGATCAATAAACAAAGCTGCTTGGTACTCAACAAGAGTAACCATTCTCTTGTTGGGACATTCTGAGGCAATGTTGGTAGGGGCTGGGGTTCTTTGTGGGGGATTTTGTGGTTGATTTTGTGGGTGTCTTGGGATTGGATTTCTGGCTTGAGGTGGGGGTGGATAGGGTCTTTGTGGGGGATTGTAAGGTTTGTAAGGGTTTGGCTTAGCTGGTGCATTGGCCTTGGTTGGGTATCTGCTGGTGCTGTAGTCCTTTGCTCTAGCTTTCTTCTGCTGCTGCTTCACTTTATGAGCTAAAGAGCTTAGCTCATCAAGGGAATCATAAACTTGCAACTCCATAACATTCTTGATCCCCATTCAAACCTGCAAGGTATCTGATGTAGGTTTGTGCCTCATTCTCCTGCATATTACACTTCCAAAGCAAGTGCTCAAACTCCTTTGTGTATTCTTCCACTGACTTGTTCCCCTGCACAAAATGTTTTATCTTGAAGTAGTTCTCTTTCATGTAATTTTCTGGAAGGAACTTCTCCTTCAGCTTTTGCCTCATCTCTACCCAGGTGCTCACCTTGGCTTCCCCAATTTCCACTCTCCTTCTCTGCAGATTAGTTCACCAAGTAGAAGCATATTTTTTCAATTTTAAGGCTAATAATTTCACCTTATTTTCTTCTGAAACCTCCTTTAAATCAAAGACTCTCTCTACTGTCTGTAACCAATCTAGGAAAACATCAGGATCTAGTTCTCCTGCATATTCAGGTTTATCAATCTTGAAGTCTAGCTTCTCAACCCTCCTGTCTCCCCTCCTTTCTTCTCTTTCACTCTCACTATTCTCCTCAGGCTCACTGATCCTAGGTGATCTTCTGATTCTTCTTCTCCTTCTAAGTGTAGGTCTAGGACCTCGACCTCCTCTCCCTGTCCTACTAAAAGAATTCTCACCTTCTCCTTCCTCCATCTCATCATCAGTCTCCCTATTCAACTCATTTCTATGCAATTTCATATAATACTGCAACTGCTCACTTAGAAACTTCATTTTTTGTTCTACTTCTTCTTTTTCTTTTGGGGTCTGTTCTAAGACTTCTTGTGGGGTTCTACTAGCTCCGACCATTTCAAACAACAACTACAACACACTTCCAAGATAGAACACAATGCTCTGATACCAAGATGATGTATGCTAGCTCACAAAGATCAGAGTATTAAACGAAAATACACCATACAACTCCACACACACATCTGAATGCTTAAAACATAAGAGCTGATTAAAAGCAATTAGCTGGAATAGAAGACAACCCAAGATAAACATAAAAGATAGGCTTGCTTACAACTGATACAGATACACCTTCAGCTGCAATCAAGGGCAATGGACTCTCACACGCATACCTCTACAGACACACCAAAGCATGGATGATCAAGCTCAGCTTTCACTTGTTGGATTTTGCCAATATCCAGTGACAGGAACTGATTGAACCAAGATTGAGAGTTATAGGACACTCACAAACTTTCAGAGGTACTAAGACACTCAAGAATACTATTGAATGAACACTGAGATGCCTTTCATTGATAGAAATCTTCATAATATAAAGGAAACTAATCAGTTTGATTAGCAGCTGCTTAAGCATAAGCATTCTGTCTAATCTCCCTGGACTATCCTAAGCTACAAAGCTTGAAACAAATACAGCTGATTATATCCTAATGATCTCGAGTACATATTGTAAGAAAATAAAAGGGAAATACTAAACTATGCTCTGATTGGACCAAATGCCAAAAGAGTGGCAAAATGGACCAATGAGAGGCTTTCCTCTCCTAAGGGGTAAAAATAAACTTACTGAGGCAATTCCCGCGCCAACACTAACCTGGAAATAATCTCAACATGTTAATATTATGCTGGAAAGACCAAAACAACCCCTAAAGACAGAAATAAGGACATATAGCCCCAGAATTGGGGTTCTGGAAAAAACTGATAAAAACAACCCTGCTAGGATTGTCTTTTCTGACTTCTGAATCTTACTATGCCATGCTTGATCATGCTGGGACTTGGTTTGGACTTGAAAAGGACATGGCAAGGAAAAAAAAAACTCCTGGGAAACATTAGCTGAAACTTCCTCAATCAATAGATACAACATTGAGAAAGTCAGCTGCTTGGACTGTTTTTGCTGGGAACTGGAATTGGTTTGGATGACCAATGCTGGTGGGCTGAGTGGCTGTGGATGCCAGGACTTGCTTTACAAGTGTGTAGCAAGCCTGGATGGATGCTGTTGGTGGAGTGGTGGCTGCTGGTGATACTGAAAACCTCTTGCTGGATGTTTGGACTGCTGAGAAGTCTGCTGAGTAACCTGCTGTCTATGCTGGGATTTGGAAGCCTGCTGTTTCTGCTGGAAAGGCTTCCCTAGCTGCTGAGTTATGTGAAACAACAAGAACTCCTCCTTGTGTTGCTGCTGCAATTGCTGGTGAAGATCCCTTGAATGCCTCCTTTGTTGATGGAGCTGCTGCTGTTGATTGTTCTGCCTGATGGTCTCAATCATTTCCCATTCTGCATAAGCACACAACTCAATCCACCACGTGATGCATCACTGTACATGATAAATCCTTTGTTCCCTTGAGGTAGAGCGAGAATACGGTCGAGGTAAGCCTCTTCTTCAACTCCTGAAATGCTTGCTCACATTTTCCCGACCACGCGAACTTTAGTGACTTCCGAGTCAAATTGGTCAATGGGGTGGCGATTTTCGAGAAATCCTGAACAAATTTCCTATAATAGCCTGCCAAACCCATAAAACTCCTAACCTCAATGGCATTCTTCGGTGTCGGCCACTTGGTGATAGCCTCCACCTTTTGAGGGTCCACTGCTACTCTTTCCTTAGACACCACGTGTCCTAAGAACGCTACTCGCTCCAACCAAAATTCATATTTCTTAAACTTCGCATAGAGCTCATTGCTCCGTAAGGTTGTCAGCACTTCTTTCAGGTGGTTCACATACTCCTCTCGTGTTCCTGAGTACACCAATATATCATCGATGAACACCGCCACAAACTTGTCCAGAAACAGCTTGAACACTCTGTTCATTAAGTCCATGAAAGCGGCTGGGGCATTCGTGAGTCCAAACGACATTACTACGAACTCGTAATGACCATACCGAGTTCGAAATGCAGTCTTAGAGATGTCCTCCTCTCGAATTCTTAGCTGATGATAACCTGATCTCAAGTCTATCTGCGAGAACACTGTTGCACCCAGTAACTGGTCAAAGAGATCATCAATGCGAGGTAGAGGGTACCGATTTTTTATGGTAATTTTTTTTAACTCTCGGTAGTCGATGCATAACCTCATGCTACCATCATTCTTCTTCACGAACAGTACAGGTGCTCCTCATGGTGACGTGCTAGGTCGTATGTAACCCTTTTCTAGCAGCTCATCCAGTTGGGTCTTCAACTCCGTAAGCTCTGTGGGCGCCATTCGATATAGGGCTTTTGAAACAGGTGCTGCCCCGGGCTCCAAATCGATCCAGAAATTCACCTCCCTGAGTGGGGGCATTCCCGGAATCTCCTCCGGGAAGACATCAGGAAAATCCTGAACTATCGGGATGTTCTCAATCGTAGGCTCCTCCCCCTTGGTGTCAATTACATAGCATAAAAACCCTTCACAACCTTGGCTCAACAACTTCTGAGCCTTGAGGGCTGAGATGATCTGTACACTTTGAAGATGTCTATCACTCCAATGCACAACCTTCTTTCCATTCGGTCCTACTAAGGTCACCTTTTACTTGTAGCAATATATCTGAGCTCTATATTTTGCTAACCAGTCCATCCCCAAAATAACATCAAACTCCATTAGGTCTGCCTCAAATTCCTTACTTTCTATCACTATAGGACATCCCCCATATAACTCTCCACATCTAATGGTATCCCCGGTGGGTAGGGCTACCGACATAGGCTTACTATTCTCCGAGGGTTTCATCTTAGCCTTCTCTACTATAGCTGGTCCAACAAAAGAATGACTAGCGCCATAATCAAATAAAACAGAGACATTGTAGAGATGGAGAGAGAAGGTACCCGTCACGACGTCGGCTTCATTCTCAGCCTCATCCTTCCTCATCACATGCACTCGTCCTCATGCGTTAAGCGGCGGTTGTTGCTGCTGACGAGGCGGGTTTGCTGGCCTCCCTTGGTTGTTTTGATTTCCGCCGGGGCCACCCCGGTTTTGTTGTTGCGGCCTTTGGTTTCCATTGTAGCCTCCCCGATTTTGATATGTTGACTGCGGCGCCCTCCAATTTCCATTGTTATAGCCTCCTGAGGTCAGCTGAGGCCACTGCTTTATATGATGTTGGGGGCTTCCACACTTGAAACATCCCCCCTTACAATCTTTGCTCTACACTCCCGAGGGTAATGGTCGGCTTGCCCACAAATCTTACATATCGGCATGTGCAACGGCTTTTGTCCCGAAGACTGGTTACCCTGCCAGTTGTTGGGACGGAACATCTTCTCTTGGTAGGGTTGAGGTGGGTTGAAACGGGGCGACTCTTTCCTCTTATGCCCTTGTATGCCAAGTTGTCGCTCCATGTCGTGCATTACCCTTTCTACAGTGAAGGCAACATTCAGCATGTTCTGGTAAGACGTGAACTCACGTGATGACATCCGATCCTGAATTTTGCAGTTCAACCCATCCCAGAAGTGATTCATCCTTAATTGTTCGCTGGATACCAAGGCAGGTGCAAACCGAGATAGCTCAGTGAACTTAGTGGAGTAAGCGAGCACGCTAAGTTATCCTTAGCGTAAGTCCATGAATTCCTTTTCTTTCGCCTTTTGAAGGGACATAGGATAAAAGCGATCCTTCAGCACAACCTTAAAATGGTTCCAGTCAAAACCCGGTTCGGTCCGTATCTCCTTCACATTGGCCCACTATAGATTGGCCTCCTCCTTCAGGTGGTATGCAGCAAAATCCACCCTCAACTCCTCGGGACAACGTGTCATGTCAAAAATCTTTTCAATCTCTCTAACCCACTCTTCAAAGACTTTGGGGTCAGCTACCCCTGTGTAAGTGGGCGGGTTGAAGCTATTGAACCTTTGGAGGAGAGCGGAGGGGTCATCTTCCCTTTCTCCTCCTTGTCGATCCACCACCTTCTTCAGTAGATCCTCGTGTTTGTTCAGCATCTCAATCATTAGCATGCTAGCAAGGTCGTTCCCTGGTGTTGTTGTACTCGACCCTGGTATCAAGTGAGCAAAACGTTGGCGCAGTTCAGTCGCGGTTAGAGGGCGCTGTTCGGCCGCAGCTTACGGGCGCTCCCGGTTAACGTTGTTGGAGTGAGAACCGTTCATGTCCGACATCCTGGTTCAAAGGGTCGATTTAGACTATTTAAGGTTTAATCTCACAGCGTAAATCACCAATTCTAAGGAGGGACCATTCAATCCAGCTATCTCATAAAAGTACTAAGCAGACACAAAACTGTAACATATTTCAACAAGTAAGCCCTTGTAATAGCATCATATTTCGCATGCTCTTTCATCGCGCATCATTTGAAAGGAAAGAAGAACATATATATACTAACATCTCAAAAATCAAGACTATTATTTATAATACTTTGCACACCAGCGTAATAGTATGTATATCTATCCCCTATTTGGGGTTATCACACAAAGAAAACAGCACACCACACTCAATGATATATCATAATCAAACTAACCACGCATAAGTAAGTTATAGCAACCAATCCTAATACTACTATTATTGTCCCATTCATATGATCCTCCTACACAGAGGGTTCTTTCTAGCTGCGATCGGAGTCCAATCTGGATCATCAGACTCATCCCCCGAGTCCTCTTCGGGGTCTTCTCCTATATCCCAGTCCATCATAATCTCATCCTCGGGTTCGGTCTCCTGTTCGGGCTCATGAGCAGGTGCAGCTGTAACTCCAGAGGTTACCTCGGGCTCAGAATCCTCCACAGAATCCTCCTCTGGATCTTCCTCTGGGTCACTCTCAGGATCCATGTCCATGACAGGTGTTGGAGCTGGGATCACTTGAACTCCTTCCACATCACGCTTCCACATCCTGACGATCTTGGAAAGGACTTCTGGAATTCGGTGCTCTAAGTCCACTTGGTACCTCTTACACCAACAACACGGGTGGGGGTACTCTTCGATCGGAAGTGGGGGTGGTAACAATAACGGTACAACATGGCCCCACCAAGGGTCTTCCCGAAGCATGAGCAAAAATGCATTTGCCTTACTCTCCTTGTTACCACGAAGGCATGAGTTCGGGACATCTTTGGTATACTTGTCAATCTCGTCATAGAAGTTAAGCATATGAGTTCCCAGTCTCTTCTTGAGAGGAATAGGAACATAACAATGGAAACACGGGGTAGGATGATTGTAACAGTGAGTGCGTTGAGCCATCCTACAGGGTTAGAACATATTAGCAGCACTAACAATCAATAACAAATTATCATGTAATCATAGAAAAACATCAAACCCTTTTTCCCATCCTACACTCATCACTCCGATTTTAGCTTCCTACGGTCCAACTAAAACCTAAAGGACACTTAGGAGCTACTAGGTCGCAAGTTTGGAGGTACACAAAGAGTGGTTCAAAAAGGATCCCCCAGTGCAATATGCTTTGTTGAACTTAATGCATGATGACCTAATTGGAGAGTTTGAGACCTATCCTACAATTAAGGATATGTGAGACCCAACTTAAGATCCAATTTGGTCAAACTTTGGTGACCAAACTTTGCTTATTGTATCTTAAGTATATGTAATACGATGTTGATCAACTGAAGTGAAGCATAGTAGAGAATATGCGAATGCTAAGTGCAATGGTTTGTGATCTAAATGCTAGAGGAATACTTATTCCTGACTATGATCAAGTCACGAGTGTGATTCATGCCTTTCCAACAAGTGAAGATTGGAAGTCTTTTAAGACTCTGATGCTTCACAATGACCACATTACTACTGTGGCGGAGATCACACGACACCTCGAACTTGAAGAGGAACGCCTTCAATCATGTGCTCCTACCCCTTCAATATTTGTTGCTAAAGGGAATATACCTTCTAAATGAAAGAGGTTTAAGAAACGGAAGATGAAAAAAAATCATCCCTCGAAAAAACCAAGAACAATGGTAATAGTGATAAGAAAAGGCTAAAGGTAATGAAGAAAAAAATTATGGCACATGTGAAGTGCTATAATTGTGGAAAGAATGGACATTATGCTAGGGACTATCCCGAGCCTTCTAAGGTACTTATTTCTATAAGTGTCTCTAATGTGTTTGTCTATTCCCATGCATTTGCTACTAACTCCTTTCCTTATTGGATTGTTGACTTGGGAGCCACCAAGCACATAGTTCCAGAACGAGTTGGTTTTATAGGTTCTCATCCTTACCTGGTGGGTTTACAAAGTGTGAAATTGAGAAATGGCATAAGGAAGACGTTGTCGGTATGGGAACATATCAGCTTAGGCTACGTGGTGGAAATAAGTTACTACTCCAAGTTATTCTCTACGTACCTGAGGTGAATTGTTCCCTTGTTTCATTTATTTCATTAGTTAAAGTAGGTTTTCAGTTTGTTTCTAGAAATGATGGATTAGACATTATGTTTGGCGGTAATCTATTTGGCATCGCATCATTTGTGAATGATTTTCTTGTGTTGGATTTAGACATTTGAAATAATAATTTTACTTTCATTCATTCGTTTATCCTATTATTGAATTTGTTAAATGGCATGCTAGATTAGGACATATTGGCAAAGGTAAAATGACCAGACTAGCTAAAAAAGGTCTTTTGGACAAGCTCACTAAGGTTAAGTTGACTAGATGTGAGCCGTGTTTAATTAGCTAGTAAGACAACCAAGAACCCTTTTGGTAAGGCCTCTAGGGCATCAAGTCCCTTAGAACTTATTCACTCCAACATATGTTGACCTATGTCCATTAAAGCACGTCACAGTGCTTGGTATTTCCTCACCTTAATAGATGACTATTCACGATATGGGTATGTGTGCCTTTTATCACACCATTACGAAGAGTTAGATATGTTCAAGTTTTTTGTGGAGGAAGTCGAAACTAAATTAGATCGAAGAGTGAAGTCTCGTATTTATCGTGGTCGTGAATACCTTTCCGATATGTTCAAAAGTTTTTGTAAGGTAAAGGGCATACGTAGGTAACTCACAATTCCTTGAACTTTATAACAAAATGGTGTTGTAGAACGAAGGAACCGAACATTACTTGACATGGTCAGGTCAAGGATGGCTCAAGCTAGTCTTCTAATCAGTTTTCAAGCGGATGCTTTGCTTACAAAAATAAACGTCCTAAACCGAGTGCCTAGTAAAAGTGTTTCCACTACTCTGTATAAGTTATGCAATGGTAGAAAACCCGTTCTAGACCATCTACGTATATAGGGTTCGGTTGGCTAGATGCACAACCCAACTCATAAACATGGAAAACTTGATCCATGAGCTACTAAAATCGTATGTATTGGGTACCCAAATAACTCTAAAGTATATGTTATGTACAGAGACCATTCAAATGGCGGCATGACGAAATTTGAGTCCTGCAATGTCAAATTTCTTGAGGATGAGTTCTCAAGTTTTGGAGAAATCAAAAAGGACATCGAGTTGTATGAGTTGCAACAACCATCTTTCTGTGAAGGGGAGGACTTGACTACTCACCATGACTCCGAGGATGGAAGTTCTCTACCTAATAACCGAGATAGTGAGAGTTGTCCTAGTAACCCTACTCAGAACAATCAACCAGAGAATGAGGAATGTCCTCAATCTCCACCTCCTGAAAATGAAAACGAAGATCGTTCTCGATCTTTAGTTTCTAATCAGGAAACCACAATCCATCAGGAAAAGGGGGAGGGATTTCGACTTATATCAAACAAGAGAACCAAGTCCCAAAATTGTCTAAAGGAGTGAGCGAGGAAGACATCCCCGATGATTTTTTTCAAATCGAAGGGGACATGTTCTTCTGCATTCCTTTGGAAATTAAAGAACCAACCTCTTATGTAGAGGTTGTAGATTCACCAAACCATAAGGAATGGATGGATGCCATAAGAGATGAGTTGGTCTCAATAGGCAAAGAATGAAGTTTAGGAACTTGCTAATCTCCCTCTTTGAGACAAAGGTTATTTACAAAGTTAAACGTTGAGAAGACAGGTCAATTGATAAGTTTAAAGCTCGATTAGTGGCGAAAGGGTTTACACAAGTTGAGGGTGTATACTACGAAGAGACTTTTACTCTTGTGGTGAGAATGACTTCTATTTGCTACCTTCTAGCCCTGGTGGTGCATTTGGACTTAGAGTTGTACCAAATGGACGTAAAGACTGTTTTCCTCAATGGTAATAATCTTGAGGAAGATATTTATATGGAACAACCAGTTGGTTTTATGTCAAAAAGGTAATGAGGACAAGGTTTGTCGCCTCAAAAGATACAAACACGACCTTAAACAGCCTTCTAGATCATGGTACCTTGGATTCCATAAAGCAATCACTTCTCTCGGCTTATCTATGGTATCTAAAGATCACTGTGTGTATGTTTAGAGAACAACACTAGGGATTTCGTTCCTTATGTTGTATGTTTATGACATACTACTAGCTGGAAACAACTTGGAGATGATCAATGATGTCAAGGAAAGACTATCCTCCCTCTTTGAGATGAAGGAGATGAGTGAGGCCAAGTATGTTTTAGGTGTTGAGATAATTAGGGATTGTTCTAAGAAACTTCTTGGTCTATGCCAAAGGGCATAAATTGAGAAAGTTTAGAACGATTTCAAATAAATTAATCAAAACTCGTTGATACTCCAGTTGAAAAAGGTTTGACTTTGAGTCTTGAACAATGCCCTAAGACAAATACTGAAAACAGAGAATGAGTAAGGTCCCTTATGCTAGTGTCATAGGGAGTTTAATGTATGTTATGTTGTGTATATGACCTGATATTTGCTTCACGGTTTGATTGGTAAATCATTACCAAAACAACCCGGGGCCTGATCATCGGAAAGCCGTCAGGACAATAATGCGGTTTCTTCGTGGAACCATAGACTTGGTATTATGTTACCAAGGTGGAGACCTAAAGCTAAGAGGATATTCAGATGCAGACTAGGGTGGTGACCTTGATGAGTTGAGGTCAGCATCAGGTTATGTTTACACTCTTAGTGGGGGAAGGATATCTTGGTGCAGTAAGAAGCAAGACTACATATCATCAACCATAGAAGTCGAGTATGTCACGTGTTGCGTCGCTACTCAGGAGGAAGTTTCACTTAGGAGTTTCTGACAGGGCCGCAAACACACGGTGTACGTAGTAGCACGTCAAGGTCGATCCCACAGGGACGCAATTAGCAACACATAAAACTAATCTCTATCGTGATTACTAAGCTAATCAGGATTTGAAATTTGGTAAGGTTTAGGAAACAAACTAAAACTAAAGAAATTAAGGAAATCAATCAAGGGTTCTAATCAAGAGAGAAACATTTCTAGGGAGATGCTAACTTAACAACGAGTTCGATTACTAAAACCTAGTTTGCACAATCATACATTCAAGAACGAATCAAGAATCGATAACCTCTAAATCCTATCGCCCTTTTGATGCTAAATAGAATTATTCTAAACAACCTAATCAACAACCTTCATATGCCTTTTAGGTTAAACATAATTGAAGGTCTCAAAAGTCAGGTTAACCAATTGATTCCCTAGTTTACTATTCCTTTCTCAAATTTCGCAAGCCTAGGTAGACATGTTGGTAGTCAGATTATCCTAATTCACCTTTCAGTACTTCTCAGGTTAATCTCAAACTTACAAATATTTAAGGGCTTAAGAATATTCATAAACATGGAAAACACGACCTTCTATTGATTCTAATCAAGAATTCATGCACAAACTAATAATATCAAACTACATTGTTTCGGGTTGCAAAACCCTAGAATTCAAAGGAACTATTCACTGATATTCAAGAAAAGCACGAAACAAGTTCCAAACATCATAATCGAATCTCAAAACTAAGAAGGAAATCAAAAAGAAATAATAGAATTGCGAAGAATACAACTCATTGAGTCTTTTGGTCCCGAGGTGGAACCTTCTCCACAAACGTCGCTCCTTTCCTTTGCGAATCTTAATCTTGGTTTCTCTTGAATTGATTCGGTCTTGAATCTTGATGGTGGGGAAGAGGAGTAGAATGGAAGTATTAGGGCTCTCGTTTCTCTCCTTGACGGCCAAAGAATGAGGGAAAAATGATAGATAATGAATGAATCATGAAAAATCGTCGCTTCCTTGCTTTTCTACTTGCGAAAACTACCGACCTACACACGCAGCCTGCCTCGATCCGTACAGTCCGTTTGTCGTGAAATTCATTCCATGGACAGACCATGGTGGCTACTGGTTGCTCGGTTTTGGTTATGTTTGTCGTGAAATTCATCCCACGGTCCGTACACCCGTGGGGGAGGTCCGTGGTGGTCTAGGATCATACTGAAATGTTCCTAAAACTGGTGTTTTGCTCCAAAATCTGCAAGTTTTTATCAAAAACAACACCGAGCATGATAGAGAAATAGGGTTATGTATATACGTAATGAACTCAAAACATCCTTAATCTACTATCAAAACACTCTAGAAACTTAGTCACAATGAGCACTTGTCAACTCCCCCCATGCTTACTCCTTGCTTACCCTCGAGCAAGTACAAGACTCAAAACTAGATGAAAGGATTTTAAAAGGAAAACTAATCACACCTCCTCCAATAAAGGGTATATTAGAAAGCCAAAATAAGCAGACACAAAAGAGACTCCTTAGTGAGATTTGGATTCAAATTGAAACAAGGAATGTTGTTCGAAACAGAATCGCAAAGTCAAGAAGCAACACAACCAATCCATCACAACTCAAATGCAATCAAATTCCATTCACATGCTTGTTGAACTAGTTGGGATCGGTAGGACCCCATTTTAGGGTATGTGGATCACTCCCCTCGTGTGTTTGCAAAAGATATACTGGTTCGCTCAAAACCTTTAACCAATGCAAGCACACTACCATAAGCTTGACAAGACTCTCAATTCTTTACCACTATAGACAATATGCACAAACGTTAATCATGAAGGCTTTTCAAGGGTTGTAATGGGGCTTAGGTCTATGGTAAGGAGGGAAATTGTTTAGGAAATGAGGAGCTAAATAGCCAAGGACCTAAAGAGTAACATTCCCAAGACATAAAACACAACACCTCTTACTTCACACCGCAATCAAGCACAAATATATTCCCAAAAACTTGACCGGGCCGCAAGCGCACGGTGTACGTAGTAGCACTTCAAGGTTGATCCCACAGGGACGCAATTAGCAGCACAGAAAACTAATCTCCATCGCAATTGCTAAGCTAATCAGGATTTGGGTATTGGTAAGGTTTAGGAAACAAACTAAAACTAAAGAAAGCAAGGAAATTAATCAAGGGTTTTAATCAAGAGAGAAAGATTTCTAGGGAGATGCTAACTTAACAACGAGTTTGATTACTAAAACCTAGTTCGCACAATCATGCACTCAAGAACGAATCAAGAATCGACAACCTCTAAATCCCATCGCCCTTTTGATGCTAAATAAAATTATTCTAAACAACCTAATCAACAACCTTCGTATGCCTTTTAGGTTAAACATAATTGGTCTCAAAGGTCAGGTTATCCAATTGATTCCCTAGTTTACTACTCCTTTCTCAAATTTCGCAAGCCTAGGTAGACAGGTTGGTAGTCAGATTATCCTAATTCACCTTTTAGTACTTCTCGGGTTAATCGCAAACTTACAAATATTAAAGGCCTTAAGAATATTCATAACATGGAAAACACAACCTTCTATTGATTCTAATCAAAAATTCTTGTACAAACTAATAATATTAAATCAAACTACATTGTTTCGGGTTGCAAAACCCTAGAATTCAAAGGAACTACTCACTCATATTCAAGAAAAGCATGAAATAAGTTCCAAACATCATAATCGAATCTCAAAACTAAGAAGGAAATCAAAAAGAAATAATAGAATTGCGAAGAATACAACCCGTCGAGTCTTTCGATCCCGAGGTGGAACCTTCTCCCCGAACGTAGCTCCTTTCCTTTGCGAATCATGATCTTGGTTTCTCTTGAATCAATTCGGTCTTGAATCTGGATGGTGGGGAAGAGGAGTAGAATTGAAGTATTAGGGTTCTCTTTTCTCTCCTTGACGACCAAAGCACGAGAGAAAAATGATAGATAATGAATGAATCATGAAAATTCGTCGCTACTTTGCTTTTCTACTTGCAAAAACAACCGACCTACACACGCAGCCTGCCTCGGTCTATACAGTCCGTACAGTCCGTTTGTCGTGAAATTCATCCCACGGGCAGACCGTGCTGGCCACTGGTTGCTCGATTTTGGTTCCGTTTTTCGTGAAATTCATCCCACGGTTGGTACACCCGTGGGGGAGATCTGTGGTGGTTTGGGATTAGCCTGAAATGTTCCTAAAACTGGTGTTTTTCTCCCGAATATGCAAGTTTTCATAAAAAACAACAACACCGAGCATAATAGAGAAATAGGGGGTATGTATTAATATACGTAATCAACTCAAAACATCCCTAATCTACTATCAAAACACTCTAGAAACTTAGTCACAGTGAGCACTTATCAACTTCCTCCAATATCTCATTCTCACCTCAAGAATTGATGATCTAGTGAAGTTGTGGTACGACAATACTGCTCCTATTCAATATGCTAAGGATCCTAAGTTTCATATGTAAGCTAAGCATATTATGAGGCGCTATCACTTTGTGAGAGACGCAATAAAACAAAAAGAAGTTACTGTAAGATACTTATCTACTAACAAGATGATAGTTGATCCTCTAACTACACCTACCCCTAGGAATGTGTTCAAGAGTCACATGATGAGTTTCGACTTTAAAAGAGTTCAGTTGTATGAGGTATCTTGTATGGACATATTCTTCTCAATTAACATTTCAATGTAATAAAGATTGATGTTTCTCTTCAAAAGATTACTCAGATGTACCCTAACTTTTGGTGAAATATTTTTCAGGTACCCCAATTTTTCAAAACTCATTTTGGGGTACCCTTACTTTTTGGGTTAGAAATTATTAGGTGTTTTTTCGGTCATCAATTTGGTTAAGTGACTAAAATACCCTGATCTTCCATTTTTTAAGAAATACCCTTAAAGAAGAAGAATAAGGGTATTTCGGTCACTTAATAAAATTGATGGCCGGAAAAGCACCAAATAATTACTAACCCAAAAAGTAAGGGTACCTCAAAATGAGTTTTGAAAAGTTGGGGTACCGAAAAGTAGTTTCCCCAAATATTGGGGTACCTCCGAGTAAATTTTTGTTTTCTCTTTTACCCAAATGTTTGTTGTATTATTTTCTTTTTGGTTGCATAATAGGCACATGTGTTAGTCACATGCTTTTGATAATCTAGTCACAGTGATTATCAACCCTAACACTTAAGTAGTGGTTAGGATGAGACTTAACCAATTTTGGCACTAAGTGTGTAATATTGGTAGCATTTATACTTGGGTAGTATAAATCATGAAATTAAATTGTCGCCTTAGTAAGTCTAAGATGAGATTTTCTAAAATTGAATATAAAACTACCCTATATTGAAGCTTTAAGTCGGATCAGGAATGACTAAGATATGCTAAGTACATTGCTTAGGTAACTCAAGTTACTTTTTGCGGTAAAACTAGACTCGTAATCCGCATGGTATAACGAAAAGTGACGAGTTTACCTTAGTGGGAGTGTTAAGGCCTCGTTCCAAGCCGAATTTCTTCTCTTTTATAGGGTATATTTGCTTGTTTTAACCCCTATTTAAATATTAGATATAATGATTTGGTGTTTTGTAGGAAAATAAGGAGATAGAAGAAGTTTGGGCTTAATTGAAGGTTTTTAGGGAATCCCGAGCTATTTCCCGAGTCAAACCAAGTCAACCCGAGCCGAGATCCGATTCAAACCAAGTCAACCCGAGCCAAGAGCCGAGGCGAAACCGAAGTCGGAAATTCCATATCAAGATTGGCGCAAAACAGGGGAACGGTACAAACTTAAAGGTTTGAAATACGTGTGCCTTCACCCTGTGGGTCATAACTCCTTCGTTACAACTCCGATAGCTCTGAAATTTTGGGAGCTTAAAGTACACACCGAGAGCTTTCCATCGATATCTTACGGGCCTAAAATGGAGTTCGGATGAAGAAGTTATGCGCGTTTGAAGTCGGCAGGGAAAAACTGCCCAGAACGCTGGCTCGCCCGAGCCATCTGCTGGCTCGCCCGAGCCAGGCTTCTGGGGCAACAAAAACACCAGCCAGAACGCTGGCTCGCCCGAGCCAGAGGGTGGCTCGCCCGAGCCACTCTGTCTGCAGACGCGCGTGCTGCGATTGTTCTAGGGTTTTGGGGTTGTATTTTTCCTTCTTCTATAAATACCCACTCGTATTAATCAAAATATATCAATTAGCCTAGGTAGTTTAGGAGTAGAATTAGATTTAATTGCTTTCCTTTATTTGCTTTATCTCTCTTAATTGTTCTTCAAGTTTTCAATTGTTCTTCATTGTTCTTCAAGCTTTCATTGATTTCTAGCATTTGTATTCAAACTTTCTCAAGCTTTCTCAATTCAAGCAAGTTTCCATTGAAGTTTTACAAAGCTTTCTCTCTCTTCTCTCTTCTCTCTCTCTCTCTCTAATCTCCATTGTTGACTTCATTTCAAAGCTTTCTAGGGTTAGCCACATCAAATCCATCTTTTAGTGGGGAGGAGGGTCAAGGAATTTCAATTCTACTTCCTAGTGAGAATTTGGGAGATCCTTGTTAATCCAATCCACATTTTCTTGTTTGTTCGGGGGAAATTGCAAAGGTAGATTGAAGGTTAGAAGATTTTGGTCATCGAAGGTATAATTTCTTGTTCCCAATTTTGTTGTTCATTCATTGTCTTCATTCATGTCTTTTAATTGATTTCATCCTTAAGTGTTTTCTTTATTGCTTTCCTTTTATTGCTTTCTTAATTATTATCATGTCTAGATTAGTTTATTGTTTTCCTTTACATTATTTATTGCTTTCCGCATTGAGAAAAACCCCAAACACAAACCGATTACCCTTAATCAAGCCTAAACACCCATCCCTGTGGACCGACAACCTTAACTTATAAAAACACAAAAATTATAACCGAACAATGGCGCCGTTGCCGGGGATGGCGTTATTTGGTAGATTAGGCTATTGGTTTGTGTGTACATAGTTTATTGCTTTCTTGATTATGCTAGAAAAATGTAGCGAAAAAAAAAAATTGAATATCGAAAAAAAGTGAGAAAAAAAAAGAAAAAAAAAAGAAAATTAGAAAAATAGAAAAAAAGAGAGTTATGGATAGTCCCCAATTCCCTCAATTTGAGCATGAAATATTTTGGAAGTATTTTGCTAGATTGCATGACTACCGTGTTCAATGTGAATTATATGGTATCTTTTATGATACATTATCTCTTTTGGGAATTGTTAGTGAGGGTGTGAATTATGAGACCCGAAACCTTTTAGATTATTACGGGTTTTCTTGTTTAGGTGAAGAAAAAGCATGGGAGTTACTTGAATGGTTGTCTAGGGATTCCTATGAGTTTGAACAACAAAATGTTAGTCCTAGCTTCCAACCTCCTTATGCACCACCCTTTGGGACCGATCGAACAATCATGTGAATACCCCGTGTATGTTGATGATCAATCTTATGATGGGGGATATGTGGAAAACTGTTATGATCTTTCCCAAAGTGCCGATGTTGAGTCTCCTTCCGTGTGCTCCTTGTGTGATTCGCCGTATCATAGTTCAATTTCTTGTTTGCAAGCTACAGTGGTTTCCTTCAAGGCGTATAGAAAAATTATGTGCAAACATGAATGAGTATATCGTGAATTTGTCCATGAGTAATCAAAGGGTAGTAACTCCTTCTTCGCATATGGTTGATTCGAATGTTGAAATACATCGCCTTTGAGTCCCAAATGCATGTTGATTCTGCTGTATGATGAGGATGATGACTATTATAACCGACCATGCCTTGGACTACTTAGTAATTCCTTAGCTCTAGCCCCACCCAGTGAGCATGAGGAACATGATGATTCTGTGTGTGATGATGTAGAATTTGTTGAAAACATGCTAGATGACGAACCATTGTCCACACCCTTGTCCATGCCTTTGTGTGAAGAAAAGATTGAGTTTAGTGAATGCCATGATGTAATTGAGCATGATCTTGTTGAGAGTGAAATTGAATCTGTTGTGATTGAATGTGTGCTTGATAACGATTTGTTAACTTTCATTGAGGATCATTGCATTAGTGAGGCATTAGCTACCCTTGTATGTGAGTCCATTGATGTGCATACCTGTGATGATGAGCATAATTCTTTGGGGATTGATCATGATTGTTTGAACTTGGTTGTTGATGATGATGCTTTTGATGATGATATGCTTTATGAGTCATTCACGATGAGTTATGACCCTGAACCTTCCACTTTCACGTTTGATGTTGCTTTGGATGATGCACCTTTGTCTTTTGATGTTGATAGTTCTTCTAGTGAGTCTGATATTGATGAAGATGAAGATGTGCTTGTGTGTGATGTTGGGAGTGTTATGATGTGGTCTAACCCTCTATTTTCCTTATTACCTATTGACGATTGTGATGATTATTTGGATGAGAGTGGTGATTTGGAATTTGTGATTGATGAAAATTGCATGGAAATTGAGTTTGAACCATTGTTTGCATCCAAGTCTTCGCATGAGCATGTTCAGAAATGTGTTGTATTGCCTCCTTCCGTTGATTTGTATACCCAATCTCCATTTACGAGTCAATGGGAGGATCCATTTGTCATGTCTTCTTTCACCTTGTCTAGAAAAGTCTTGTATATTCATGAATTTCATCAGTTCTATGACTTTTCTAAGGCATTTGATAAATTGTTAAGGGCACTAATGTTTGTTTATGTGCTATTGCGAGTGTGCTCTTACCACCACCATTCTGAGATGCATGAGAGGATGCGTGATTTGTTACTCCGGGCGTTGAATGGTTCTGACTTGGTGCCCGATATCGTGAGGTGAGAAGGAATGAGCTTATTGATAAGAAGCCTTCTAGGTAATATCTTTCCTCACCTTCTTGTGTATATTTAGTGAGTCGGTTTTCTTTTCTTTTTTTTATTTTCTTTTTGTGTGTGTCTTTTTCTTTTATTTTGGGGTGCTTGCTTACCTACTTCTGTTTTCATTTTGAGGACACGACAACCTCTTTGTGTTGGAGTGGGAGGGTAGTATGTATTCCGGTATTCGAGTCTAAGAAAAGAAAAAAAGAGTCGTTTTGTAAATATTTTAGTTTGTTTTCTTAGTTCATTAGTCCTTAGTGTCTTGTATAATTTGTTTTTCTTTTTTTTCATCTTGCCTGTGAACCATCACACATAGTATGTTTTTCTTGTTTATTTCTAACCTTTGTGTGATGATCTTTGGATCGTGGATTGAGTGCTTTTAATTGAAGATCTTAGGTAATTACTTTCCACTCTCTCTTTATGTGAATATATCGATGATCCATGATGCATGCTTGATTTTCTTTTTGGGTGGCGAACCCCTTGAGTGTGAATGTTGGGATATTATTGTTGTTGGAGCCGTGTGGGCTCGGGTCGCCACCAATTATTGTTTGTTATGTGTTTGTTGTGTGTTTTTAGGTTTTCTACCTTATTTGTGACACCCTTCTTCTCACAATGGGGACATTGTGAAGTTTTGTGTTGGAGTGGGGGGTGATACTTCCATTTGTCATGGGTAGATCACCTAGTTTTGAGTCTTTGTTATCGTTTTTCGTAGTTTGTGTCGAAAAATTTGAAAAATTTTGTGTGAAAAGGAGAAAAAAGGGAGTGAAAAACCTTGAAAGTTTTCGTTTTTCGTTTTGTTTTTGTTTTTGCTTTGTTTCTTGGATTTCGTTGTTGAAATCAGGAAGCCGTTCTTAATCTTCTTTGAAAGAAACCGGTTTGAGCATTTTCGACCCTAACTTGGGCGATTGTCATGACTTACCTTAATTGGATTCTTTTCATCAAGTGTCTAGTGAGATCCCATTTTGTCTTTTTATGTTCTGGTTGAAACTGGGAGATTCTAGGGGTTCATATCCGAGCTTCTTTTCTAAAAAGAAAAAGAAAAAAAAAAGAAGAGAAAAAGAAAAAGCAAAAGCCAAAGCAAAAGCAAAAGTAAGAAAATAGCAGCAAAATTAAAAAATTTGACTAAGTGGGGCGTGTCGGCTTTACGACATCAACCACCATACACTTAGCCAACCTACACGGGCCCGGTATCAGTGGTACGGCACGGATGCCCCTTAACCCTCCTCCTATATCCCTTTGCGATGGAGAGGCGAATGGAAAAGACCGTGTTGGGAGGGTATACCCCTTATATGGGCCGTCCAATTCCCGAAAATAAGGCTAATACCGACATTAAAAAGAAGAAAAAGTTTGAAGTGTTAATAAAGTGAGGGGCTCTTCCTTGCATCACCTGCGGCCCTCACCAAGCCAAGGGCGACCAAATGCGGGGAGGGGCAACTCTTTCCTTTCCTTTGTTCGTTTCGCTGTTTTGTAAGCTCGGGTGTGAGTCTTTTGGGTCGTCCGGGATCGATTAGAACTGTTTAAAACTCTTTCAAATGGGATTAAACTCTACATGAGGTGTAAGGAATCAAAAACTTCTAAGATTGGCAGTTGTTTGAGTTAAGAGTTGTGAGATGCTCATAACGGTTCCTTTTGGAGGATTAATATCGTTTTCTTAATTGAAACGACCTGATTCATTGAAACGAGCAGTTCTCTTTTTCTTTTCTTTTAAACTTGTTTTGTTTTTCACTTTCCCTCTTTCCTTTTTCTATGGCTTTTGTGGGTCTAGTTGCTATAAACCCTCACGAGACCTACCTCGTCCACCCGGGCTGCCGGGGGGTTTAAAGGGCTTGATGCATTTGCTAAATGCATCCGCGATTCCTGCGAAAGTGAGTTAGGTTTTTAGTTTTTCTTTTTAGTCCTTTTCTTTGTTTTTTAGTTTGCTCGGGGCGAGCAAACCCTTGTGTTGGAGTGGTGTTCGGCCTCGTTCCGAGCTGAATTTCTTCTCTTTTATAGGGTATATTTGCTTGTTTTAACCCCTATTTAAATATTAGATATAATAATTTGGTGTTTTGTAGGAAAATAAGGAGTTAGAAGAAGTTTGGGCTTAATTGAAGGTTTTTAGGGAATCCCGAGCTATTTCCCGAGTCAAACCAAGTCAACCCGAGCCAAGATCCGAGTCAAACCAAGTCAACCTGAGCCGAGAGCCGAGGCGAAACCGAAGTCGGAAATTCCATATCATGATTGGCGCAAAACAGGGGAATGGTACAAACTTAAAGGTTTGAAATACGTGTGCCTTCACCCTGTGGGTCATAACTCCTTCGTTACAACTCCGATAGCTCTGAAATTTTGGGAGCTTAAAGTACACACCGAGAGCTTTCCATCGATATCTTACGGGCCTAAAATGAAGTTTGGATGAAGAAGTTATGCGCGTTTGAAGTCGGCGAAAAATCGCCAGCAACGCTCGCTCGCCGAGCCAGCCTGGGCAACAAAAACACCAGCCAGAACACTGGCTCGCCCGAGCCACTCTGTCTGCAGACGCGCGTGCTGCGATTGTTCTAGGGTTTTGGGGTTGTATTTTTCCTTCTTCTATAAATACCCACTTGTATCAATCAAAATATATCAATTAGCCTAGGTAGTTTAGGAGTAGAATTAGATTTAATTGTTTTCCTTTATTTGCTTTAATCTCTCTTAATTGTTCTTCAAGTTTTCAATTGTTCTTCATTGTTCTTCAAGCTTTCATTGATTTCTAGCATTTGTATTCAAACTTTCTCAAGCTTTCTCAATTCAAGCAAGTTTCCATTGAAGTTTTACAAAGCTTTCTCTCTCTTCTCTCTTCTCTCTCTCTCTCTAATCTCCATTGTTGACTTGATTTCAAAGCTTTCTAGGGTTAGCCACATCAAATCCATCTTTTAGTGGGGAGGAGGGTCAATGAATTCCAATTCTACTTCCTAGTGAGAATTTGGGAGATCCTTGATAATCCAATCCACATTTTCTTGTTTGTTCGGGGGAAATTGCAAAGGTAGATTGAAGGTTAGAAGATTTTGGTCATCGAAGGTATAATTTCTTGTTCCCAATTTTGTTGTTCATTCATTGTCTTCATTCATGTCTTTTAATTGATTTCATCCTTAAGTGTTTTCTTTATGCTTTCCTTTTATTGCTTTCTTAATTATTATCATGTCTAGATTAGTTTATTGTTTTCCTTTACATTATTTATTGCTTTCCGCATTGAGAAAAACCCCAAACACAAACCGATTACCCTTAATCAAGCCTAAACACCCATCCCTGTGGACCGACAACCTTAACTTATAAAAACACAAAAAATACAACCGAACAACTTAGTGGGAGTTATACCATGACACACATTTCATACTGTGTGTGCTAAAAGTCGATCTAGTGGAGTGACAATTGTTTCCCTACCTTGTCACTTGTGATCCTAGTAGATCGATTTCGTTGTCTACATTTTGCGATTCCCTTTTACTTAGTACTATGGCATGGAGTTTAAGTAAGATGGTTGCTACTTTAGTGTGTACTCCAAGGGTTATGAAAGAATACAGTTCAGCGGAAAAAACTAGGAAAGCAGTCTTATTAAAATGTGTAACAACCCAAGAAAAACCCCCTCATAATACGTGTGATTAAGGTAGTTAATCAAGATTAAGAGACAATACGTAGATAAAGTAAAGCGCGTACTCTTTAATTCTTTTTCTTTTATTATTATATATTTTTTTTAATCAGTGTACGTTTTTGCAGGACTTGAACAGTGCAACGCGTTTTCTCTCTTATAATCTTTTACGAATTTCTCTCCGTTATTAGTATCTCTTCTCGATCAGATTAAAAATACTCTCATCGGACTCAACCCCTTTCATTTTTAGGTTGATCCTATTAGATGTTTTAAGGTGTTATTTTTAAGAAGTAAAACGAGAGCTAGGATTACTTTTGGACACCATGGATAATTTTATGGATTTTATGGATTGGAATAAATTGAATTGGGAATTAATTGTGCAAGATATGGAAATTCAAGAGAGGAAAAATTGTGGGCCTTTGGACCCTTGTTACTCGGCCAAAGAGAAGGAGGGGAAAAAGAGTAGGGTTTTATTAAGTTGATGTTATATATATTTGTTAAGGGCTCAAACATTTCAAACTCTCTCTCTATTATTCTCATTCAAGTGTTGAGACCTCTTGCCTTCCTCCCACAAAACAGCCGGCCACAACCATCACGCCATGGAGCCGAGCTCAGGCCGCCATCCGGCTGCCCTCTTGTTGCTTTTGTTCTTCTTCCATTCAAGTGTAAATCCTTCCATCTCAATTCTCCTCTTCAATTCTTTAGAGTTTTTGAATCAAATCTGAAATTCTCTTTATAAATGGTTGTAAATTTCAGAATTTAGAGTGGTGTTTTTGAGTTCTTCAAAGAAAGAAGGTTTTCAAGTTGGAAGAAAGGAAGTGGGTGAGTTCTTGGTAAACCCTTGTTATCTTGGTTGTTTTATGTAATCTTCTTATGAAAACAAGCATGCATGTAATTTTAGAGGCTTAATTTTCTGTGATAGTGTAGAAAAGGTAGTTGATTCAAGGTGCATGTTTATAGATTGTGTATAATTTGGGATGAAAAAGAGTATTGTGGTGATGCATGTGGAAATGGGTACTAGATGGTGGATATGGATGTTGCTATGAGGATGCATGAGCTTAAAATAGTTGTATTTAGTGTTCTCTTGACTTCTCAAGGCTGAGTTTCTGTGTATATGAGGGTAATTTGATGGTTCATGAAGAATTATGGGCTAAATCACAAAGGTTTAAGCATGCATGTGAGTGTTTGAACATGGGATTAAAATCTGGTTGAATTTCATTTTTCCAGAAACTAAAGGAAAGGATTTTTGGCATTATTAAGGCTTAATTGGGTAGATAAAAGTGTTATCTAACACCCGACTTTTGCGGATCGACCTTTCGTTGTGTATTTTAGAAGTTATGACCAAAACCGTAAAACCGCACTAATCTGGAAATTCAGTGACGGCAGAATGCAAATGGCTTTTTTTTCGTCTAGTTAGAGTTTGATATAGCATCAGATCTGACATGAAAGTTTTAGAGGACTGTTTAAGCTTTCCATAATGGTATGGTATGCGTCTATATGATGTCGGATGAGCAAGTTATAGGTGTTTGATTGAAGGACAGAAATTCTGGAATTTTCCAGAATTAAGAGTTAGTGGCTGCTCCTATGTTGGGTTAAAATTAGGCCTTTTCCCAAGCTTAAATCAATTGGTGGTAAAGAAAAATTAAAGTATGATTCTTGAGCTTTCCATAGACAGCTTATAGGCCCAAAACCGAATAGTATAACTCAAGATATCGCGTTCCGAAAAACACTAATCGGCTTGTACAAAGTCCGGGCAGATTGCTTAATTAAGTGTTTTGACCCTTGTAGTCATGTTTTTAGCCTTGGGTGTTAACTTTAAAGTTGTGGGGCGCGTCCTAAGCTTTCCGAAAAGTATTCTTATGTGGCAATCCGATATCTATAGCAACAGTTACCTTCCTCTTTGTAAATGTAGGAAAATTCTTTTAGTTTTACGAACCGGAGTTGTTCTTTAAGAATTTCTCACTCTTCTCCTAACTAGATGAGAAAGTCTAACTCTAAATTCCTTCCTCTTTCTAAGCTTTCGCCAAAGTGACCATTGCCTGTGCACTGTTCAAGTCCTTGCTCGTTGGTGGTTTATCGTTTTCAGGTATGTGTATTACTTAGCTTTTATGCTAAAAATGTATTTAAATTTATTATTCTTGTATTATTTTAAATGTGCGCTAAAGTGGTTCTTACATATATACTTACATGCCAAAGTTATTACTAAATACGCATACGTGAAAGATGCTCTTCTTATGAGTAGAGTTCTTGGTATTAGTAGTGGGTTCCCATGCTTTAAGACCAGGGGTTGATTTTTATAACATTAGAAAATTCCTCTTATGTAGTAAACACCAAGTTTAAGTTTGGGTGCGAAAAGTCAATGGTTTACTTTCTAACAAGCCTTTTTATAAGTTAATTTTACATAAAGAAAGGTTCTTTTAATGCTTGTTGTTAAGTTAGACTTAAAGGTTATCTTTACGGTTAAAGCCTTCCAAGAAAATAGAAGTTCTCTTAAATTTATTAAAGCCCCGCCCATGATTTATGTGCGTAAAAGCACACCAAGGAAATTGTGTCTTAATTACACACCATGTTCACGTGCCCTGAGCACCTCATGAGAATTATGTTTGTGCCTTAGATGCACACCAGGAAATCTGGCCAGTAGGATAGATATCCACCATCCGAACCTCCCGATCGGTCCAGGTATGCGCATATGGAGGCTAAGCCGATGATCGCAAGTAGGGGCATCCATGTTTAAGTTGTACCTTCTCATGTTATCTTCCTCTTATTGAACTTTTACTCACGCAGTTGTTTTAAATTCAGTACACACATAGCTTCGTATGGTTATACACTCTTTAGCATGTTGTGGTTGTGTTTCCTAGCCCTGCAAGTTTGTACTGTTGAAAGATTATTTTGGTCACACATCTAACCACCTTGTGGATGGTTACCCTTTTAAGATAAGGCATTTGTATTATGAAGTCAGGAAGTAACCAAAAATTGGATTTCTCGTAAGTATGTCTTACTATTTTCTTTTCTTCCAAGCTTTAATTAAATGGAGTCGCGCGCCTAGGGGTAATAAAATTAAAGTCTTACTTTCTGCTTATTTATTTAATTTCGATAGTATTCGTACTGAGTAAAACTTACTTTTTAAGTTGTCTGTCACTTTTAGTGCCGCAAGGAAAAGGCAAGAGAAAAGTCGCTGACGGGCGGAACCTAAAGACACCCTAAGTGGGAATCAGGTGATCATGGAGCCTTTTTGGGAGTTATAGGGAAAAAGGGTTAGAGTTGTGATGAAATTATTGGGTCTTGTTGTCGCTTTTGGTTTTGTGGTATGTTTTTATGAATGATTTGTATGTTAAGTTTCTCACCTAGTTTGGGTTGTATAATTTTAAGAGTCTTCTATCCTGATGATTGCGATGTCTTGTTGTGGTGGTCTAATTATGTGATTTGGGTAAGTCTTTTGGTGTGGTGTGTTGAAGTCTTAGCCTAGTCCATATTCAGAACGGCGGTAGTACTCTCAGGTGATTATCCGCTGTTGATCATTAGGTTAAGTAGTGAGTTAGCTTAACCTGGTGATTAGTAACCTAGGGGTGTTACAAAATGAAATGCTATGAGTAGCTAAGGAAAACCATTCCATATTCACCATATAAGCCCGGGCGATTACATTCGAAATATAATCAATGATCTATCGTTGGCATAAAGTGATAATGCATGTTATTTGGTGATGTCATGGATAGTTTTGGCGTTGTTGATTCTTTAGATAGTGGTACGTTGGCCAGATGGTGATTGATTTAACACTACTTGCTCTTATCGATCGCACATCACATTCTTTGTATGAAACGAAGAGATAACTACAAGATTAGAATTTTTTTCTATTCGACTTATGTGGATGAGTAGGAGCTGTCAGTAATCATGCATTCACATATACGGAATTGTAAATGAATAAGAATTTTATTCCTATCCAAAAGTGGTTATTCCATTAAGTGTGGATATGACCAAAACAGAAACATATGTATATGTTTCTCTACGTGAGTTTTTCTCTCATATAATAACAAAAGAAATCCTTATCTGCCTTTCTCCTTCTGGAAGCTACTATCAAATTGTAAAGGTTTGGGGGTGATTTATTTTTTGGTGAATCTGGTTTAGTGGTCATCGACGATATCGATATTTGGGGCGTGACACATTGATGATTTATGGAACAAGACTCGATAATCCAACCGATCTCGCTTCCGCACTTTTGAGGTATTTCTAATATTGATTTACAAAGATGAAACCTTTTTTTTTTTTACATTGGTAAGTCGGGCCACCTACTGAGTCCCTTATCTCAAGGAGAACTCAGTCTACCAGCCTAAAAGGGAGGGGGTACACCACTTATGAAGCCACAAGGAGCCTTCCAAGGGCACCAACAATTCCCACCAAGGAAATTGTGGTCACCCTGGTGGGGAGGATAAACCTCCCACCTAGGGGTGGCAATAATACCCGTACCCGCAGGTGCCCGCTCCTACCCGACCCTGAAAAAATGGGTATGGGTACTATTTTTTATTAAAAAAATACGAGTATGGGTCGGGTACGGGTACAAGTACAAAGGAAGACCCGGTGAGTACCCGACCCGCACTTAAAAAATTCAACACAACGCTCGTACACGCAGTTCATACTCCATGTCCAATTGGACTTAGCCCAATTTGTTTCACGCATTCAGCTCGCACTTTTGAAAAAAAATCATGAAAATCAATATTAATATTACTATTATTGCACTACATATAAATTCTAAAGTCAATACACTTTCTCCTTCCTTTTTCCAGTTGCGTTGTTATCAAGATGCTAGTTTAAGGTTCCTCCAAATTCCTCCAATCGCACTTAAACAGACCCTAAAATTGTAGTTGAAGTACCCGAGTACAATCCGTAAATTTGTGCATATGGGTATAAAATGGGTGGTATAATTTAAACTTTATTTATACCCGAATAATACCCGGTGGGTACGGGTAAGGGTACTAAATTTTTAGTACCCGCTAAATATGGGTAAGGGTAAGGGTATTGATTTTGTAAACGGTTACGGGTAAGGGTACGACTATACCCGCCCCGAACTCGACCCATCGCCATCTCTACTCCCACCCTTATGCCACTTGAGCTAAAATTCATTGGCTACAAAGATGAACTTGACACATATACGGATAAGATTTCATTTTATTTGTAATAATTGTCATAGTTGACAACCACTATGAGGTTTTTCGTTGTATTATTATTATATTCTCATAACAACTATATGTTATATTTTCATAAATTTAGGAGGAAGTCTGTGTTTTGTTCTTCTCAAATATAACAACTATAGTTAGTACTCCCTCCGTTCTTTTTTATCTGTCATTTACGGTTTTCAGTGCCAATTTTTAATCAATAATTTCTAATATAAAACTTTTATAGAAAAATATAATATTAAACTTTTTTAATAGTATTTTTTATTACGAATCTAATGATATCAATTTTACATGATGAATCATTATACAAATTAAGATATTAACAGTTAAAGTTTTTACCACAATTCCCTAGACGACAGATAAAACAAAACGGAGGTGGTATAATTTAACATGACACAATATGGTCAAATACTGCTCAATATAAACTATTAACAAAAGTGGAAAATTTTCACCGCGGTTGTCAACCATAAACTATGACAACCGTCACAAAGTTTTACTACTAAAAAGAATCTTATTCATCAATGTGTTCAACTTTAGCTTGATTATTCGTTTTTTTATCAAGCATAAATTATAAATATATTTTCTTAACTACAATTTATCTTATTCATCAATGTGTTCAACTTTATCTGGACTATTCATTTTTTATCAAGCATAAATTATAAATATATTTTCTTAACTACAATTTATTCACAAAAAAAGTAAAAAGAATCTTAACTCTAAATTTAAGCCTAATAAAAAAACATATCTCGTAAAATATTTAATTTTAAAGTTTATTTAATTGTTTTGATATGACAAGTACTGATTAAATTAAAAAGTCCTTAAAATTGAGATTTTATTTTAGGCATAACTCATCACCAAATTAAACAACCAATGCAATGAGGAGACTTAAACGAGACTATATTGACACGAGCATTTATCTTGTTGAAGATGGAGTAAAGAGAGGAGGTGGGGTTCATTTTTCTTGATAGAGGAGTTTAGTTTTAGCAAGCAACACGAGGAATAATGATTTTTGTGGGAACCATTGTTCTTTTGGTTTCTCCCCATTTTTTCATTGGCAATATATTCAAATAAGAAGCCCCAATGGGAGCCACAAAATCATTCCCATCTTTGTTCTAGGTCATTGCAATGCACAACACATCATCATAAACCCTTGATTTTCTTTTTCCTTTTTTTTAAATGGTTGCTTTTTTCCAGTTTTCAAGCATTTCTGGTTTCCCTGGGTGTGCCCACAGATTTGTGTTCAAGTCATTTCATAGGAAAAAACATAACTTTGATTATCGTGAATATTTAAGATAATCTACCTAACTAAAGCCTCATGCAAAATGTGTGTCCATGAGTCACCAAAAATGTGTGTCCATGAGTCATGTGGTGTTAGCCAACTATCTAGTTATAGCTATCACCCATTTTTAAGCCCCGTCTAAAAATAAAAGTTCACATGTAAAATTTAATGAGTTACGTACGGGTGGGGGTGGACAATGGGCCGGAGCCTCATCAGTTCAAGAGAGTCGGTGAAGGGTCGAGTCATTAACTCAAAATAAATAGTTTTTCCTATCATTTCAAATTCTAACCTTACTTAAATATATAATACATCACATTAAATAATAATTAGCACAATTATATTTTTTTGTACAAATAGACTAAATTTTAACTTTAGGGTCAAACGGGCTGATCTTGACCCAGCCCATTACCACAAAGGGTCGACATTGGCCCGACCCGACCCTGCATGACTAATAGACCGACCCTAACCTGGCCCGTTGCCAACCCCTAGTTACAGGTCTTGTTTGTCATATATAATTTGATATGTACTTTTTTTGAATTTGACCAATAAAATTCATTGATGCATTTTTTTAAAAAGGTAAGATACAAATTTTTTAGATAGCGCACTTCTCTTAAGGGATTTACCCAAATTGTTTTCTTGCACAGTTGGGCATGGTTCATCATTACAAGAATTAAACCAACTCATTGAATATTGAACAGAATGCCAAAATTTTGTCGGTCAATCTACGGGCCTGTTTCCTTCCCGAAAGATATAAGATTTTACAACAAGGTCTAAATGAGTCAATAAAGTTTTTATATCCTACACTAGTGTGGCAATCACCCATGGGACATGACTTACACCATTAATCGCGTCCATGAATATCTTATTGTCACCTTCAATTTGTACAAATTACCACGCCAAGTTGCGTAGATGTCGTTTCTCATCGCCATCGCGTCTGCCACAAGGATCGAGGAATTCTAGCAATTGAAAGCAGAGGCTTGCAGCATCCTACCCACGTGATCTCTAATGATAAACCCGTCGGCATCCCTCGTCGTCAATTGAGAGCCATCGAATTGGACCTGCTATTTTTCTTCCAAGACCCGGACTCGCCCCAAACCCACTGGGTCCAAAATTTTTGGGCCCAAAGCCGTCTTAATGGACTAAGTCCGACAAGGTCCAGAACGAATCAAGGACCCACTGTCATCTCTACCTAGACATACTATAACTCTATTAGTCTGATAATATCCTCCTATCTCTACATGATATCCCAGCCCCTTCCATTTGTAAGCTTAATATTACCAACAAAAGATAATAATTTGCATCATACCAAGCCAGATATTATTCTTATTCTTTTTCGAAAACCCAACTAAATAAAATATCTCAAATAAAATATAATATTTCTTGATTTTATTTCATTTTCACTTGGCCACTGGCCTAGGCGACTGACCTCCTCGTTATTTCTCACTCCAAAATTTCCAATGTATTACCACTAAAAAATTCTTCTCACTTCTCCTCCCTTTAATTTTCTTATTATTTTCCCCCCAAAATTTCTAGATAGTTGTGTACTAGTTACATTTTTGCTGCTATGAAGTCAAATTTATTTCAATTTCATTATTATTTTCGGTTTTATTATTCTAATTATATAACTCCCTAACTTGATGATTTTATTTGTATAACATGTATAATTTTCTTTTATTTTTGTTTTTTATTTATTTTGCATGCATAATAGTTTAAATAGATGAGATCTTTTTTATTCTTCTTCTACGCTTCAGTAGAGTTTGTTTTCATAAACGGACAAATCAGAAACTTATAAATTTCCAACTTGTAACATTATCCCCAAGTCTGATCACTAATTAGTAGGCCAGAGTTTTATTTATAGTTTAAACCCATTGACAATTCCTTTCCTTTTGTTCTTTCTCATATTATTTTCTAAAAGTTTACAATTAATCCATATAAACTTTGGATTTGTAAAATTATAACAAAAAATTAAAAATACAAATTGAGGTTACCATCAAGTTATCTAACCGACATCACTGTGCTCTTTCCTCTGTTTGGGTTGTGGGTGTGGATCTAGCCAAGTTACTGGTTGGATAGAATAATCATTCAATTACTCATCTAGTCTGGTGACTAGTTTTCTTGTTTGGTTTTGTTTTGGTTATGATCTTACAAGTTTTTAGTTTGTTACAATTAATTGTGTTTTTTTTTTCCTTAATCTAAGACTTGGATAAAAGTTTCAAGATTTGTAAGAATCCTTTCAATTGGGGAATGAATTTTAATTAAGCATTAATCAACCTCATTTGACTCTCGTTCAAAAGATTTTTCCGGGCACTATAAGTACATTATCATGAATTTATTTATTTAAGACAAATGCTCTTTGAAATGGATTAATGATTCTATCGAGTATTGATCTAAGTTGATTAACCAAAATTTTAACAATAATCTTATACATTGTGTTACAAAGATTGATTGGTCTAAACTGGTTTGGAAGAGTAGGGTCTTCCACTTTCGGAATAAGAGTAATAAATGTGTGTTTGATCTCTTTAAGGAGTTTCCATTTGAAAAGAACTTTTTAGTGGCATTGGAGACATCATGACCAGTATTCTTGAGGAAAAAATTGCTTTGAAGTCATCCGACCCTTATGCTTTGGCGGGCCCATTTGAAGCATTGCGGTTTTAATTTCTTCGTTTGTAAACTATGCTTAAAATCATGTTTAAAAATCAAATTGGTGATTAAGAGCAACAATTTAACAATCAAAACAGAAAATTTTCAAATTTGGGAAAATTTACAAAAGTTAGGGTTTACCTTCAACTTGGGGAAAGAAGAAAAAGTGAAGGAGGGAAGATGGAGTGGTTGGGCACCACATGGTGGCCGTGTGGCGACCTTGGTGGCAGCAGAGGCGGCAGACAGAGGTGTTCAGTGGATGGAGGGAGTGTGCAGAGAGAGTGTGTATAGCAATTGGGTTCCATTAAAGCAGAGAAAGAAACAACGTTATTTTGCCTCTCTTTTAACTCCTCTTTTTCTTTTTCCTATTATTATTTGTTATCTCTTCTCCCCTCTTTTTTTTTTCTATATTTCCTTCGTCTAGGCTAAAATATTAATTTCAGAGTCTCAGGTTAAATTTGCATTTATAAAAGAACGAAGATAGTGCTATATATTAGGAAATTCGAGACTTGCATTAATGCGAAATTTGGTCTTCAATAAAATTATAACAAAAGCGACAATGTTATTAATTAATAATAAAAATAATAACAAGGATACTAAGGAGCATCAACTGTTTGATTATTAACATAATTAGTCCGGCTATCACGTTGAGGTCGTAGCGATGCTCAAGTCTTGCAATACACTTGAACAACAGAGTTTTATATAACAAAATTTAAATCGCGCGCTTTTATTATTTAATATGGATTACGACCAAATATTAGTATTGAATTTGGTAAAGTTATTACAAGAAGCGACCAAACGACCTACCTATCCTATTACAAGCACACCGCCAAGTGGAGAATGGGGGAAAAGGACGCAAGCAAGGAAAGCCTTGCAGGTTTAAGAAGGTGTGGATGAGGATGGAGGGCTTTGGCCTTTGAGGATGGGGTAAGGGAACAATGGGATGGTGGAATTGCCATGTCACTGAATCACTTGCTGAAATATTGTTGTGACCAACTGAGGAGCCTTTATGGCCATGACTTCAAGGATGAAAGATGGGAGAGGCAAAAAAAACAAAAAGAGCTCCTTCAGCTGTAGCAATCTTACCACAAAACATGAATAGAGCTTAGTTGTTAGGTTTATTTGTAATCTATGTGTCCCTGAAGGAATTGTGTAAGGTTCATCTGCGAGTGTTGAGTTCTTGGTTTGTACTTCTAGGGAGGTTGTAAGATATTGTAGGAATTCATCATTTTTTTCGGTTTAGGTTTTTTCATATTAATTTCGTGTGTTGAATCTTTATTTATTTTTTCCCCTTATTATTGTTTGTCTGCTAACAATGTTCTGAGAATCTTAATACATAGTGGTGGGAATGAGTGTCACTGATAGTGTAGTGGCAGTTGCATCAAGGGAGAGGGGTGTGAGATGTTGTTGGGTGGCACCAATGGTGGTGGATTTTGATAGTGTTGGTGTAGAAATTGGATTACAGACATAGGATCATGAAATATCATGGTCTAGGTCAAGGCAGAAAAATCTCAAATATGGTACAAAAAGCTCCAAGCCTTCACCACAATCTAAAAGTTGGTGGTTGTGGGTTTCCTGAAACCCAGCTTTTCTCGGATATTTTTCAAGTTTTCTAATTCTTTTTGTATTTTATTGTATCAGATTTAAGGTTATATTCGGCAAAATTAGTATTTTAGATAGCTGATAGCGGTTTATGTAGTGTATAGCAGTTTAAGCAGCGGATAGCGTTTTAAGTAGCGGATAGCGGATGACTATTCAAATAAGAATTGTGTTCGGTAAATTTAGCAGTTCAATTAACAGATTGATGTGAATTGACATAAAAGGGTATTAATAATTTCCACAAATAAAATTTACAAAGGGTATTTTTTGACCGAAAAATATGAAACGCTATTCTAAACGCTAAACGTCAACTTTAATAGCGTTTCACAAAACGCTCCTTAAAACGCTAAACGCCCCTCAAAACGCTAGCTTACCGAACACTAGTATTTATGCAATTAGAATTTTGACTTGGTCAAGACACTAAACGCTACCTCACATGCTATTGCCGAACACAGCCTAAATTTACCTTAATTTTATTTTTTGTTCCTCAAATTTTGTGAAAAATATTTTCTAAATATTTTCTGTAATTTTTCTTCTTTTAAAATACAACATTTTAAATTTTAAAAAAATATTCACGAAACAAAAATATGTGAAAAGTTGACAATAAGATGAAACACACTGCACATAATACAATATAAATTCTACAAACTACATAAATTGTACTCAATTTAGACATTGTGTAACTTGTACGATTTTCACCAAAGGATACGAACATTACTCTATAGAACTTTACCCCAACTTACTCAGCCTCGTTTTACAGAATTTTACCCAAGCCAGTCCTATACTTACGCCTGTCAGGGTTTTCCTTCTGGTTTAGGTGATTTTCTGTCTCCCTCTCTTGTCTGTTTAGATGGTGTCTGGTTTCCCGTGTTTTGTTCATGAGTTGTTAAAGCTGTGTTCTTTTGGGCATGGCATGTTGGTAAGATGATCTTAGTTCGTTTGTTTTCCAGAAAATAGATGACAATCAACAACAAGATCTCCCAGCAAAGGCAAAGGCTCAGGCTCAGGCACAGGCTTGGCACTTGTCATAACAACTGACGAGATAGTCACATTTGAAAAATAACGTTGACATGGACAAGACAGTTGCACAAGTAAATTTCTGATAGATATATCAGTGTTCATTTAAATTGTGTGCATGCATAAACATCATGAGTCGTTTTGTTTTACTCACACTGGAGATGAATGGCTAAAATTTGAAGGATAAGGAATGGAGGGCACTATGTAATTACATTGATTAGTCATTAGATACGGAAAAATGTTTGGCAGCAGAGCAGAGGGCATCAAGTTGAAGTTGTAGGAAGATCAGGGTTATTAGCTTCAATATCGACGTGGCGAATACCAGGAACAAGCTTCTGAATCTCCCTTTCCAGCCTATCCACTTCACTCCCAAGTGCAGTCACCACCTCCTCTCCTGTACATTCACAATCACACCACACTAAAGTCAAATAACATGCTTCACCTATCCTCACCACTCAGTTCATCATTCTTCTTTTTTGAGGGACATCATTCATTTTGATACCTACCGTAGTTTGACATAACCTTGAGCAATGCTTCATCATCCTCCTGTTTAGCAGCCTCCCGGAACTGTAAAATTTACCAAACTTGATTACCTTTACAATAAGTGGCACAACAAGCTTGACAGCATTGCAATTTGCAGGCCAGAAGGCGACATGATCCTTTGCGTTATATGCTACGGAGCTTGAATTAAACAACGGATCATTACTTTGCAACAACTATTGAGGATCGATCTTCAAGTGCAAGCAGCAGGACTGCTTCATTATTAACCCTTCCCCCCCCCCCCCCAAAAAAAAAAAAAAAGAACACACACACACACAAAACCGCAAAAAAGGGAAATTGTTCATTATTATAAAAATAGAGCGATGATACGTGTCTTGGGGCAAGACACTGCTTAAATGTCTTGCTCCTTATGAAATGAATACTTATTATCATTTTTAACCCCAATTTTTTTTACAGTTACTATTAATTATCAATTATAAGAAACTTGAAATGTGTTGGTTACGCTAACAGTTAAAATTGACACCCTAACTAACGAATGAATCCCATCCGTTAGGCATAAGTTAGACGCCTTTTTGTAAATTTTAAAAAATATAGATAAAAGTGTGATTTTATACTATTTATATATGTATTATTGTTGTAGAAGTCAATCATGTAATTTTTTTTTCAATTTAATTTACAAACATGTAAGTTTTATATAATGGCAACTGGCAAGACAGTTAAGATGTGTCTTGCCCCAGATGCTTTATCATTAGGGCTGGCAACGAGCCGAGCCGAGCCCGAGCTTGGCATGCTCGAGGCTTGGCTTGTGAGCTACATTGCAAGCCTAGCTCGGCTCGCGAGCTTGGCGAGCTTGAAAAGTTAGGCTCGCGGCTTGGCTCGCCAAGGCTCGCGAGCCCTCACGAGCTTTAACGAGCCCATATTTGTTCATTGTTAATCATTTTTTTGACCTACAAAGTGATAATAAAGAGTAACTCATAAAATAGAGAATAGTAAAAAAAATACACTTATAACAAAGTCAAATAATGATATAAGATTGAAAATTAATTAATTCAAAATAACAATTATAGGATATAAAATAAAGTAATTTTTTAGCGATAATGAAAATAATTTGTGATTGTGGATTTATAACACATAAAAAAAGATGTATCAAAACCATAAGTTTCAATTCATGTGAATAAGGTAATTTTATTTTGGAAATTGTATCATCAAACACTGCATATTTTGTCCAATTTTCCATTTTCACGAGCCTTACGAGCTTCACGAGCCGAGCTTCCTTGGGCTCGGCTTGGCTTGTTTAAGTGACGAGCTCGAGCCCGAGCCGCCTCGAGCTTATTGTGAGCCGAGCTTATCGAGCTTCCTGCCGAGTTGGCTCGCGAGGGCTCACGAGCCGGCTTGGCTCATTGCCAACCCTACTTATCATTTTCGTAAAAAAAAAGGCATGAAAGATTTGGGCCATGGGTTAAGATCAAGGCCAAATATTAGGTAAGGTGCTAAATGCTAAGCTGCTAACATGCTAGTGTATATTCTACATATACAAGTGAGTTATGCTATCAATTACTAACGAAACGTTTAACCTAGGCCAAGACCAAACCCCAAATGACCCAAAAATGAAAGTAGGTGTGTGTCGGCAGGTTAAAGAATGGATTTAAGAAAAAACGGCACCTGTTTAGCCCATTCTTCACGTCCAGCTCGATTGATATAATTTTGCACTAGCACAACACCATTGAAATCTGTTGCACAACATGATTGCAAGGTTAAGGGCAATTCATACGTTCACAATTATTGAGTGATGCAATTAGAGAATTGGACCATATTTGCAAGGAAAGCATCCAAGACAGCATAGGAGCTATGAGGTAGGAAGTACTGTTACCAATTTCAGCCTTAAATCTGAAGAATCCAGGTCCGATAACCTCACTTTTGCAGTCATACAGAGCATCGACAACCTTCCAAAGATGCCAGTGCAAATAAGAAAAGGGATAAAAACAGAGGATAAGTAGCCATGACATCAAATGTTAAGGGCCAATCGATAAACATCCGAAACTAGAAGAAATAATAAAAGTACAAAAACTAAATACCGGATCATTTCTAAGAAACTGCATGACTTTTGCCATATCTTGTTCATCAATTGCCCTCCCAAGCAAAGAATCACGATTCCTTTGAATCAAGAATATAGCTACCTGTTGTAGACAAAGATGTTTGATCACTCTAACCATGCAAGTTTACCACCAAACACATTAACGCAACTAAAACACTAGCTATCCAAATAGCTTTTTAACACTTTTTGTTCATTTGGAGCATCATTATGTCCCCATGTATGTAGCGAACTCTTTACATATGGTTGACACAAATTCTAAAACATGTGGGCGACAAGAGTACTTAGCATTATAGTAACCTCAGGCAGACATCATACTTGCAAAACATCATTTCTAGTCAAGAGCAACGTCTCATATATATTTTGGCATCCATAGAACTGAGAAGTGACATGGAATTAAAGTTGCTTATTCTAAAAGTTGCACTGCATTTAGAAAACAAGATTGGTGTATAACCCAACTGCTTCTGCTGCCATTTTCAATTCAAATACCTATCCCCTGATCCAACAACCAATATCAGGTTAATGTTGTAGGCAAATGTTTTTCCTTCTCTATCTTGAACCTGGATCCTGAATTAACACTCCTGAGTGAACTAACTGCCAGAACAGAAGCTAAGGGTGTCAAATCATATCCATAGACTATGAGCACCAAGGAGAAAGGGCTACACCAATTTTCACATGTTAAATTTTTTGTGACCAATTTTTAAACTAACAAAAGCTTAAGAAGTGGTTGTCAGAAAGTTAGATTTTAAGCAATATTTCCAAACAAGCAAGAATTGACAGTCATAACATCAGGAGTCTGATTTGAATTTATTTGAAAGAAAAAATTGAAAATAATCTGACTAGGCATATGCAATGATCTCAAAAGTGGGAAGAAACATCACAATTTTAATTTCTTCCATTGCATTTCAACATTCTCCTATCATTGCATTGTCAAATATTTTGTATCAAAATTCCAAATCAAGCCAAACACGAACACTCGAATGACACAGAAATGAAGCAATATGCCCACAAATCAACTCACCATTCCAAGCAAGTTGCCCACAACAATCGAACCAATGGAGTCATAAACTGGATTGCCCGTGGCATTCACGGCATATAGTGATGCAGCAGCAATAACAAGACCAGTGACCGCAGCACCATCCTGAAATTTAAGTTGCAAATGATTTAGGCCAAATAATGGCAGTTTGACAGCAATCGACCATACAATATATGTGAGCACAGCAGGGTATGTGGGGATGCAAAGTTGCGTATTTTAGGCAGACAGGAGCACCAAAAGAAGAGGGCAGCTGTTACAAAATATCGACTTATCTAACCAGTACACCAGCCCCCAAACAAGAAAAAATGAGCATGGATGCCAGGGGGGGAAGGGAAAGCCAGAAAAAAAAAAAAAAAAAAAAAGGCAGAGAAGTAAACAAGAGACTGTAACCAACGTAAACAGTAGACAAGATACAATAGCATGCACACATCTGAATAGATATACGTTGAAGCTAATGCTTTGCATGTGTATAAATGCACACAGTATCTACTTGCATGGACCACTTGTAGTTATATACCACACTTAAATATTCTCAAAGTTAGCTCCAAGCTTTAAGGTCCCAGCTCAAAATGCAGAGACATTTGAAAAGTCCTGACAAGTGTCAACCAACAGCCAAAGTGCAAAAATTTACCTCTGTCATGACTGCAACAGCAGTTGGATCATGTCCACGCCAAATGTAGTCTCTAAGTTTCATCCCCTCTGCAGCTGCACCTTTTCTAACAGCATGTATTGCAACAACAAGAGATGCACCTAGACAGAATACCCAGTTATCATGTATGTATCAAAAGAGAAATAATACTCCTCTGTCCTGTAGATCCCCTCCCCTATCTAAAGAAGTTAGAAAACAAAATCCTTTTCCACAAATCCCAGCCCCTTGTTAAAGAGCCGATAGAAATAGTACACTGATATAATGTTCTCCTTAAAACTTGCACTTGCTGGGGAGAACTAGTTTTATGGAACAAGAGAATAAAGGGTGAAGACTCAATTGAAATGATACCTTCAATAATAAAGGAACCACCAATTACAAGAGCTGCATAGTGAATGTGCTCAGGTGGCTGAAATAGACAAATAATAGATTAGGAAATAAATTGGTGTAACTCCAAGGGTCTAGAAGTCAGCATCATTAATAAAAGACGATAAAAAGAAAGGTTGCCAGCACAATTACCTGTGAGTCCCACAAATGCTGAATACCATGAACAATAGTAGCACCGGAACCAAGACAGAAAATGCCGACAGCAGATATCAAGGACCAGACAAATCTCTCCTTAGAGTAGCCATAGCTGTGAAAAACAACACAATTGATTTTACTGAAACCAGAAAGCAAGAACCAGAAGCAGAAGCAGAAGCAGTTGAGAACAAATTAAAGTTTGCAAGGCACAAATGCCCCATACAGAATTTTCAGACTTGAAACAACAACCATCTAGTTCAGCTTACGTCCTATTCATATCATTTACTGAACTCAGGACAACAAAAGTGAGTGATCTATTTTCATAACAGATCAGCCAATCATCTTTCTTCCTTCGGTCAAATTCCCTCTCCGTACAAACATAAGAAAATCCCATGAAAGGGTCATCTTCAGGGTCATAAATTAATATTTTGTCCAAACACCAAAAGAACAGCTCAGTAACAGGGTTGACCTCTAGATGTTTGACAAAATCACATCATGAAACCAACAGTAAGACTGTTGTGTAGATATGACAGTTACAAAGAACAGAGCACAATTATCTAACAAAATTATGAAGAATGGTTCAGCGAGATACATACGGATGAATCGCATCGGGGCCACGCCTTGAACTAGTCAAACCATAAGCAAGAAGCGCCTACAATGTGAAGATGGAATTAGTCTCTCTGCATTCAATAGTGAAGGAGAGTCAATTTCAAGGCAGCACATCTGAAATGTAAGATAAATGTGCATATGAGCAACACAAGATAACAAGGACAGAGAATAAGTACCTGATTTGCAAAATCCGCAGCGGAGTGCACCATTTCAGCCAGCATAACATGGCTAGATGTGGTAAGCCAGACCCCAAACTTGAGAGAAAAGACGAGGAAGTTGCACCATAATGCAGTGGTCACCGCACGTTGACTGCATAATCAGGGATGGCCATAGCCAATGGACAAATGAAGATTAGAGGCTGTTATAAGCAACAAGCTAGCTACAAGGGTTCACCCCCTAGTCCCTAAACCATTTGTTACCTATTATCAGGAAGGACATCAACTCAAAGAGGCTCAGCATCTGGATATCATATGCCCCACCCCCACCGCCACCCCAAGTTCTACTGGCTATACCATATTCCAGTGGTTTCCACACTGTTTAACATCACATCAAGCCCAATACTTGTGCATCTACTTTGTTCATAGTTAGTTATGATTCACAGAAAATATAACTGCAGTTTGTAGATTGATCCCCACATAATGCAGAGGACAAAGCACCTCCTAATAAAACAAAAAGGATGGATGACTAAGGCTAGTGCTTCCAATTTTCACATCCAGACCACCTTACCAAGAATCCATTCAATAATGTCCAAGCTAAAATAAATGATAAAAGTCCTCAATACAATATACAATAACCCAAGTCCAAAAACCAGAGAGATAGGGGCAAAACTAAAAAAAATAAAATAAAAAGAAACTATCAGCGTCAAGTATTAATTAAAACCTAACATAATTGAAGCTTTTGCTATTCCACAACTGAAACACATAAAGAAGCGAATGAAAAGGCATTAAAGCAGAGTTAGTAAATGAAGCCACTATGAATAAGGAGAAGAAGGGAAATTAAGAAGGCGTATGTTGAGAGAGTAGAGTACCTGTGTTGATCAGCAACGTCAATTCTTTTGACTTCCTTAGCTGTGGTGAAAAACGCTGCACACCGCATTGAAAAAGAAAAAAGAGAGAATTAAGGAAAGGAGGATGTAGTTGGCGATAAAAGAATGAAAGGGGAGAAAGAATTACTGCGTGGAAAGGGAAGGTGGGGATTGAAATGAAATTGAATTGGGGGGAAAGGAGAGAGGTTGTTGTTGTTGTTGGAGAGGAAAAAGGTCCGGAACAAAGCGGTAGGATTATTGGAAGGGGTTTTAAATTGTTGATATGGAAGAAGGGGTTTAGTCCCGACTCCCATGGAGGTATTGTAGTCATTGTGGTGGTCAGGAGACCTGGGTAATTGACAAACTGGATACAGAGAAGATGGTCGACGGAAGCGAGCAGTTCGCATCAAAAAATGGCGAGGGTTCAACAGCTCTCGCCTCTGCATACCACAAATTGAATACAGAATACCTTCAAATCTTTAATTGAAGAGTATGTATAGATGCTCAAACACACACTCTCTCTCTCTCTCTCTCTCTCTCTCTCTCTCTCTCTCTCTCTCTCTCGGTGTGATTGAGTGAGTGAGTGAGTGAGTGAAGGGCTCCTTCCTTCCTTCCTTCCTTCTCTCTTAATTCAGCCTCCACATTCCCAAACAAACACTCTGCATTACCAAATCCTCAAATCCTATCAAATCCTATGCATACAGCCACACACAATACTACAAACACTCACTCTCTGTAGTCTATATATCCAATTATCCATGCCTTACCTTTGCCTATTTGCCATCCCAGATATTAATATAATCATAAAACAATAAATATCAGTGCCCTGATTTTTTTCTATAGTTTTGTCCTCTAAAGTAACAACAATTCCAAATTTCAGATTTTTAGCTTAGATCCATTCTTTTACCTCACCTATAATTCCTATTTTTCAAAATTTCATTCCACTTTTTCTGCAATAGTTAGGAATGCAAAAAATTACTCAGAGGTACCCTAACTTTTGATGAAATGTTTTTCAGATACCCCAACTTTTCAAAACTCATTTTGGGGGTACCCTAACTTTTTAGGTTAGAAATTATTAGGTGTTTTTTTTGTCATCAATTTGGTTAAGTGACCGAAATACCCTTGTTCTTCCATTTTTAATAAATACCCTTAAAGAAGAAGAATAAGGGTATTTCGGTCACTTAACCAAATTGGTGACCGAAAAAGCACCTAATCATTTCTAACCCAAAAAATTAGGGTACCTCAAAATGAGTTTTGAAAAGTTGGGGTACCAAAAAATAGTTTTCCCAAATATTGGCGTACCTCTGAGTAATTTTATTTCAAAATATTAGATGTACACGCCGCTTTCTTATGTACTCCCTCCTTCCCATTTTATTTGTCACTTGGGACATAATTTAAAAAACCAAAACAACTTCTATTTCACATTAATTTACATCATTGGAAATGTGAAAATGTTGAATAAAATGGTAAATAAAAAGGAAAAATGTGAATAAAAAGGAAAAATTGAAGAAAAAGATGTACAAGTAATATGGTTAATTTGATAAACTAGTAATTAATGTGTTATTGGAATTATAAAGTGACATATATTATGGGAAAAAAGAAAGTTAGTTAAAGTGACAGATAATATGGGAAGGAGGGAGTAATTTATAACTTTGTTATTCCTTTCATGTTTTTTTTATTTGTCATCCATATTTTTTGAGGTTCATGTTTAATCAATAAGTTTTTCAATAAACTTTTTATGAACAAAAACAATAGAATACTTTTTTAATACTAGTTGTTATTATGAATTTAATGATATAAATTTTATATGATGAATCATAATACAAATTAAAATATTAACAATCAATTTTTTCATGGAAATCTATATGACAAATAAAAAAGAACACGAGGGACTAATGTTATTATTTTGTAAAGTATTCAACATGTTTGAAATGATTCGTATAAAAGTCGGCTCATGATAAATTATTAGTCATACCTGTATTAAAAAAGCATTAGTGTAAAATATTAAAAAAGTCATCCTATAAGAAGCCTGTATTACAATAAATTTACTTGATATGGTCTCACATCAGAATTTGCAAATTTAAAAAACCATAAACAAAATATTTATTTTTTCCTGTTTCAAAATTTTAAAATTTAATTAAAAAAGTACTAAACACCAACTTATTTCATAACATTGCACAAATTCAATCCCCATGATTCATTTGTTCAGTTCTACACTACAATGCCATCAAATAACTCTGTGCAAAATTCCACCCGAATATATTTATAATGTATGTATTCTAAACCTCATGTCAATAAAGACTACTTTTCTCTCCGTACGCCCCTAGCGACGTCAGAGTCGAAACCCTAGCTTTTAGGTTTTCTAGCGTGTCCCAATAACTTCTTTCTCCTTTTGATTTTCTTTTATGTTTTCCACCGTAATCTTGGTAAGACTATCTACCCTATCTTCTAATGCATGTTTCTCCACCGTGAAGTTGGTCTTTAAAAAAAAAAAAAAAAAAAAAAGGAGGAGAATGCAGTAGACAAACAGGCATTAGAAGATAGGTGGAGCGTGGCGCGGTGGGATATATTGATGACTTAGCTTGAGTTGTAGTTGTAGATGAGATGAGAGAAATCCATGAACAATAGAATAAGAGGAGAAAGATGAACATCTCAAACACCCATGCTTGAACTTCTCAACAATAGCCTTGAACTTGAATAATAACAAGAATAATAACCAACATCAACCAATATCAATAACCTTGAACACCAAATGGGATTGGATATGACCTTGGGTAAAGGAGATTCCACCACCAAAGCCTAACAACCCACCATGACCATCATAAAGGAAACATCCACTAAATGATCAATAAATGAATGACTAGAAACACCACCAATAGATTGGATAAAGTAATCTAGATTTTGGGAGAAAACTTAGGGAAACCCTAACCAATGCAATAGCATATTCTTAATCATCAAAGCTACGTGGAAAAGAGTGCTAAACATAGTATTTATACTAAACAGAAATTAGGTTAAAAACATAACAAAATAACGAAACAGCGTGCGCGTCGCAGAGGGGTGACTTGGGCGAGTCGCAGAATGTCGCGGGCATGACAGCCCACTGTCCGCCACCATCCGTCGTTGGCCAACAAGGGTCGCGGGCGCGACCTGGGACATCGCGGGCGCGATGTCCGTCTGCCTCGGACATTCCCAAGTCTTGCTACCAATTGTCGCGGTCGCTACAAGGTTTGTCACGGGCGCGACGGTCTGGCCAGAAGATGTTCTCGGGCGCAACGGGACTAACTCGGTCGCGACATGCATGTGTTCGCTGGCGTTGTCCCTGCCTTGGCTTCCGTTGCTCCGAGGTGTTCCCGAACCTTGATACTTCACATTCCCGGGATGGTCCAGCTCAGTCCCACGGCCTTCGGGTCGGAAGCAAGTCCCGAGCTGCTCCAAGTCCCAACATTGTTTGATTCGCCCTAACCACGACAACTTGATACTCACCACCCCATCGTTCGAGAATGCGTATCGGTTCTTGAAAATGAACGGGTGAGTGGGTTTAGTGTGGGAACGCCGGGTCGGGACTTTCTCTTTCTTGTCACTTTCCACCTTCCCGGCTAAGGAAGCTCGAGCCTGATCCTGACACGTTTCATGCTCCCCCTCTTGAAGAAGAGTTGCCCTCAACTCTTGGGGGTTAGAACCGAGGTACTCTCCTTCAATTGGCTAGGGTAAACTCCGAACAATCCGATCACCACAATTCATCGTACCGAATATCCAACAAGCTTCAAATCCAACAATATATCCATCGTCCAAATGCAAGAAAGTGGAAGGAGGCTTGTTTTGTGGAGGTGAGGGTTTAAGGGGCGGAAGCGGAAATTTATGTGGTGCTTGGGAACTCTCAATCTTACAAGGCTCGCTACAAGGCAAAGACAAAGCAAGAAGGAGCTCGTCCTCGCCAAGAGCACGCTCTTCCCGTGTTTCACTCATCGCGAGGAGGTTCCTCAACTCACTACCCATCCAGGCTTTGGAAGTTTCGGTTTCTTGGGGAGAAATGGGAAACAGTTTGACCTTCTTGCCTTTATGGGTAAATGTGTAAGTGTTGTTCAACCCATTGTGCACTGTTTTCTTATCATATTGCCATGGTAGACCCAATAAAATGTGATAAGCGCTCATAGGGACAACATCACAAACAAGGGAATCATCGTAGTTAGATCCAAAAGAAAAATTCACTAAGACTTGCTTAGTTACCTTGACGCTGTTGTGATCGTTAAGCCAATGGAGTGAATAAGGTCGAGGGTGCGGTAATAGAGGCAAGCCAAGCTTCTCGACCATAGTGGTAGACGCGACGTTCGTGCAACTCCCTCCATCAATGACAAGAGTACACACTTTACCACCTACAAAGCACCGCGTTTGGAACAACATTTCTCTTTGGGCCTTGTCGAGAGGAGTCTCATGGGTATGCAAAGCCCTCCTCACAACAAGTGCGCCTCCACGCATGGGGGGTAAGGGGGTGGCATTCTCCTCATCACTAGTAACCGCATCTTCAGCCAACACTTCGGAATCATCTTTAGCCTTTTGAAGCTCTTCATCGATCTCATGTACTTCTTGAAGTGTCAAATTACATCGGTTTGGACAATCAGCTTGAAAATGACTATAACCATGACACTTAAAACACTTTCGACCTTCCTGCCGTCGAGGAGGTTCCGTTGTAGTCACCGTAGCAATTCCCTTTCCGTTGTCAATTCTCGGGGTCGGAGTGGACCTGGGTGTCTCGCTAGACTTCGGAGTGCTTGAATCTGGAGGGGGTCGGCTAGAAGGTGAGTAGACGGGTCTAGACAAGGGCTTGGTGATGAACCTCTCCATTCTACTTCGCTCAACTCGGAGAGCCAAACTACACAAATCGTCCATCGAATAGTAGGGTTGAACCTCAACCTTTTTGGCAATAAAAGGATCTAACCCATTCAAGAATCGCATCATGGCTTGCTCTTCCGGCTCTTGGAGGCCACTTTTAATGAGGAGTTGTTCAAACTCCGAAATGTATTCACTGACGGATCGCTTGCCTTGGGTGAGAGCGTACATTTTCCTCAAGACATCCTGCCGATAGGTGTTTGGCAAGAAGCGGCAATTCATTACTTGCTTGAGCCGAGACCAAGTTGAAAGTCGTGCCTTTCCTTCGCAAACCCGTTGTACCTTCATATTCTCAAACCAAAGCGAGGCGGCCTTGGTGAGTTTCAAGCTTGCGATCTTATAAGCCTTCTCATCATCATATTCCTTGGTTTCGAATATTCTATCCATCAATTGAACCCATTCGAGGTAGTCATCCAGATCATTGGAACCATTAAACTCGGGGATATCAATCTTAACGTCTTGGAAGTCGTCACGAGGGGGTCGATCATGCACTTCCCGACGAATTCGACGTCGAGGGGAGCCTCTAGCATCGTCACTCGACTCAAAGTTGGGAGGAGGACGGATAGGGCTTGGTGTGCGCCTCTGACGTTCAACTCGAGGTGGAACCGGACGCTCTAGGGCGAGGTTGTCAAACCGCGCCATAAGTGCTTCCATGTTGCGCTTGAAGGTGGAGAATTGATTGTTGAAGGCGTTAGTGAGACGGTTCTCAAGAGCCCGAATGTGAGAGCTACTCCGGAGGCTTGATTCCTCTCGTTCGGAATTAATTTCTCCGTCCATAACGAGGGAAAAGCTGAGGGACGGTATGTGTTTGGGAATATTTGTGGAGTTTGGGGGTTTTCTTGTTGTTGGTTTGTGTTTGGCTAAAGGTTCTTTGTGTTTTTCTTATCGAACACCTTGCGGGCACAAATTTTCCAACTCTTCCTCAAAGCTCCAATATGCATCAAAATCAACAAACACAATAGCAATAACAATTTCTCCAACACATTTGGAGTCACAAGGGATGGGGAACACCAATATTTCAATCAAAATACCAAAATCCAACAATAAAGAACAAACTAGCAAGAACAATGGAAAAAACTCAAGCTAGATGAAAAACCTTGGGCTCTGATACCAAATGAAGCGTAGCGCGGTGGGAGATATTGATGACTTAGCTTGAGTTGTAGTTGTAGATGAGATGAGAGAAATCCATGAACAATAGAATGAGGGGAGAAAAATGAACATCTCAAACACCCATGCTTCACTACAACAAAACATAGCTATAGTAACACTAATTTAGGTAACATTTTCAATAAGTGTTACAACAGATACTTTATAGTAATACTTAGAAAAAATGTTACCTAAGCTAAAACCTAATGCAACATTTAATTATTATATGTTACAATAGGAACCTAATGCAACATTTAATTATTATATGTGACAATAGAACTTTAATTGACTTAAATAAAATATTACCATAGAAGGGTTTTCTATACATTCCCTCTCAATTTTTATTTTTATTTTTTTTAAGCGCCAAATAAGGCCAACATTTTTGCATTCCTGGGTAAAGATTGAAAGGGAATAAAAACTTAAACAAAAGACACCAAACCCTAAGGCTCGATCGTACAATTCGCTGCCCCTCACGACCCCCTGTCCCTACTGCTCGGGCTGCTACTGCTTCTCCATCCCCGCTGCTACTACTTCTCTGGCTCTCATGGCTGCTCCATCTGATCCGCACGACTGCTCCATCTCACGTCTTTGCTGCTCCTCACGCTGAACCAGAAACTGCTGCTCCATCAGGTATCAAATGCTTGGCCCCTTTTCTCTGTCTCTTGCAAATTACTAATGTCACTCCTTGTTATGGTTCCGTCTTGCCGAATTATTGTTTCTGATTCAAGACATATTCAGGAATCCTTGTAGTTTTTTGTATTCAATTGAAGCTGTTCTAGAGGTCTATTGATAGATATATGAATAAGGATTGAATTATGTATTGGCTTATCTGTAAAAAATGTTTGGGGTGCTGGCTTTTGCAGCAATCAATTGGTATATTTGTTGATTGCCAATTGTTTTAGGGGTCTAGGGTTATACGTAGCAAATACCTGCACTATTAATTAAAAAATACCAATATGTTTCTTGTAAGTATGGTTTTTGTACATACATGTTGTGAATCAGTTAAAGAAATACCAATGGGATCAAATGTAATTCAAAATCTGCTATGATGCTGTCATAATGTTACTCTGAATCTGTTTTAACTTTAATTGAGAATCTGCAAGGATGCTGCCATTGGCAGTTTTGGTTGCATCATATATAGATGCTGTTGTACATACAGAATCCATTAAGATGATGGCCATAGGGTGAAAGAAATATACAATCTTTTTGAGTTATGACTTTCAGAATGAAGGACTAAAGGAAGGATTACAATTTAATGATAACTAATTACATATTTTTCAGGAGCAAAGTTGTACGTGCTAAGGTAACAATAGAGAAGAAACGGTCAATCTACTATTCTACCGCCGTCGATTCAATGCCACATCTTCCCTTTGTTACCATGAAAGGATGTTCTAGACTGATGCTGCGCTTTTCATGTGGGCTTGGGAGAGTTCCTAGCTTACCATTTTTTACACTAATATATTTTGAGTGTCTTAATTTTCTACAAGCTCTGCTTCTAATTTAATTGCTTCTAATGTTTGATTGCTATTTTTCGCCCAGACACCAACAATCACTGTCAACCGCCCACTTTGGTAAACCCCATTCTGTGTTTCTCTCACGGCCAACACCAAAGCCATGGAACAGTATTTGATCATACAAGAGCTCAGTATTGTTACCTGGAAAAATCTGCAAAACGGTGACAGTGCAATCATGCACCCCCTCTATCTCTAGTATCTTTTGATAAAAAGAAGTAGCAACCACTTATATCATATTGTTACTTGGTAAATTCTGCCAAATTGGCTCTGTCTGAACTGCGCGAAAAATAAGTCTCATTGTTTAATCAACATTTTTTTGGGGCTCCCAAATGCAACCGCTGCTTCCGTAAATTTGTGTCGGTCATAGCTGATAAGAGTTTGGTTTAATACAAGTTAACAGCTATGATTTGATCAGTATCACTAACCAAATGAAGCCAACTATAGGCTATTATTCTAGTCATACTTTTAAATATTATTTTTTTATAACAAATTTTTCACTTTTTTTTTGGGATTTTATAATTCTAGATTTACTGATTATATAATTAATCACACCAAAAGAAAAACTCTCTCCCATCCCCCTCTTTCTCATTTCTTTCTCCATTTCCTAGATGTCTAAAAGTTCAAGGTCCTAGCCAGCTTCCTTCTCTACTTTACTCCCAATATTGATGTTTTTTTTTATATATATTCTTAGTTGCTTATTAATGCATACATTCTTCGTTTCTTTGATGAATGCATGTAAAAAGATTAGCACCAGCTAAGGCAGAGGATTGAGCACCATATCCACCAAAGCATTAGCTGCTTATGTGTCTTACTGCATCACTAGTCCACCACCATATCGTAAGTCTCTCTCTCTCTCTCTGGTGTTAATCTCTTTCTAATTTATATTAGGTGTTGTTTAATTTCCTATATAATTAGTTGTATGGAGACTTTCCTGATATTTTGCCCAAATGCTTTGTAGTGTTGAGCAATGATTTGGGGTTTTGGGGCTTATCAGTAAATGGATAATGCATTAATTTTTTAACTTGTTTTTCTCTTTTGCTGAAAAGTATGCTTTATTTCCCTCTTCTATCTTTATTTGACAATGCTTTTCTGTACTTAATGTGTTACTAGCATGTTTTATATTCATCTAAAGCATGCAAGTCTACATACTAAGAAGAATAAGATTTTGTATCTTGGCTTCTCTTTTTAAATTTTGATGTTGTATAATTCTTGATGCTCGACAAAGAAAAATGGGTTGAACATTTTACCATTTAGGTGTAGCTTTTTGGTAGATTGACATTCAGTTGGATTCTTTACGCTTATTATATTCATGTCTAAAAAAGTTTTACTTTTTGTTATAATTCGGTCTATTCGATTCAATATCTCGATTTGCACAATCATAGCCGTGTCGTAAAATTGAACTACAACATGAAACCCATTGTAATGATTTGTAGTATTAAGGTCATTTTTTCAGGATCACGAAAGTAGCTTATATGTTTGATCTAGTGGATGTAGACAACTGCTGAAATGACCTGAATTATAGTAAGGGTCTTATTAGCTTGTTGTGTTCAAGTGAAATCTCCGCTAAGTTTGATGCATTGTTTTAGTTCTATTGTTGTTATTATAGTGCATTGTTTTTGTCATCAATTTCAACTAGAATTTTAATGTGCTCATTTCATACTTTCTTTTCAGGTGCTTTTGGCATTTGGGGCAGTTACAAAATTGTTATATTTTAGAAGAATGGGCAGACACATGCCCTTATTTAGTATCCAGGTGCAAATGGTTAACGTTGTCTACTTTTTGCTTTGTGTATACTCTGTATATTCTTGTGTATCATCTGCTTCCTTTTGGTGTATATAATTGATTGGTAGTGTATGTTCATTGCTAGGCTTTGAATTGTTAGTATGTGAATTTTTTGTTGGTTTGTTAATAAGTCAGCTATAGTGTCTTAATCGATTATAAATATCATTTCTTCTCTATGCTTCCCGAATCTCGATTATTGTTTTCTACTTTAAGGATTGCATTACAAAACTATGTGATTTGTGTTATTAATGATTTGGTTTTTGCAATATTGTATATAAGTTTACAGTTTCACTCGACGTGGAGAACTATGAGTGTGGAGAACTTTGAGTAACACTTCTCCCAATTTATAAAGCTATTTGGGTTGGTGAATGAGTTTTCCTTTTGGAAATGGTATTTTGGTTTACTGTGGTATTGGCTTGGATTTATTCTTCTGATGGTTATACAAAATGAGAAGTGAATTGTGAAATATCTTGGAAAGAAAGAAGTCATTTGTGAATTTCAAATTAAAGGTATTTTGCATTATTTATTTACTTTATTTTTTGCTTACAGGTTAGTTTGGTTGATGTTGGATACAATACGATGCCTTTGGAAAATGAAGTCAAGATCAAGTGCAAGTTCAAGGACTAGTTATATCCATGCCTTTTTTCATATTTTGCAAACATAAGAACCTTTTTGGTACACGTTTGGATAAGGAAGTACCAATTGTTCAAGTGTAATGCCTAGCTATGTTTTCTCTTTTAGGTGAATCTTCAAAAGGTTGTATAGTGCATCATTTAGATAATCTATAATTGTAAATAAAAATTCTATTTCAATGCTAATTTAATGGAATTTATTTTATATGTCAATAATGATTTATTATATTTTGTCAATTTTTCTTAATTACAAGAATAGGTCAAAATGGCAAATTGTTGCCATAGAGCAAGAAAGTTGTCTTACAGTAGACAAAACTCTAAGATTACACAACCATAAAGTGTTGCTATAGATACACCATGTCATTGCCTTTGCTAGTACCTAAGGCAACGTTTTTATTTGTATGTGTTGCAATAGCCTGAATATCTAAGGTAACATTTCTCTTTACAAGTGTTGCAATAGCTAAAATACCTATGGCAACGTTTTTTCTACAAGTGTTGCAGTAGCCTAAAAAGTGTTACAGTAACCTATTGCAACGCACATCTAATGTAACACTATGCGAAGCGTTGCCATAGACCTAATGTAACACTATTTGAGTCTCTAGTAACATTTTTGGTGCATTGCTAAAGCCACATTTTGTTGTAGTGCTTGAACTCCTCAACAATAGCCTTGAACTTGAATAATAACAAGAATAATAACCAAAATCAACCAATATCAATAACCTTGAACACCAAATGGGATTGGATATGACCTTGAGTAAAGGAGATTCCATCACCAAAGCCTAACACCCCACCATGACCATCATAAGGAAACATCCACCAAATGATCAATAAAGGAATGACTAGAAACACCACCAATAGATTGGATAAAGTAATCTAGATTTTGGGAGAAAACTTAGGGAAACCCTAACCAATGCAATAGCATATTCTTAATCATCAAAAGCTGCCTGGAAAAGAGTGCTAAACATAGTATTTATACTAAACATAAATTAGGTTAAAAACATACAAAATAACGAAACAGCGTGCGCGTCGCAGAGGGGTGACTCGGGTGAGTCGTAGAATGTCGCGGGCGTGACAGCCCACTGTCCGCCACCATCCATCGCTGGCCAACAGGGGTCGTGGGCGACATGGGACGTGGCGGGCGTGACGTCCGTTTGTCTCGGACATCCCCAGGCCTTGCTACCGATTGTCGCGGTCGCTACAAGGTTTTTCGCGGGCGCGGCGGTCTGGCCAGAAGATGTTCTCGGCCGCGACGCAAATGACTCGATCGCGATAAGCGTCTGTTCCCTGGCGTTGTCCCTACCTTGGCTTCCGTTGCTCCGAGGTGATTCCGAACCTTGATACTCCTCATCCCCGAGACGGTCCAGCCCGGTCCCACGGCCTTTGGGTCGGAAGCAAGTCCCAAGTCGCTCCAAGTCCCAACATCGGTTGATTCGCCCTAACCACGACAACTTGATACTCACCACCCCATCCTTCGAGAATGCGTATCGGTTCTTGAAAATGAACGAGTGAGTGGGTTTAGTGTGGGAACGTCGGGTCGGGACTTTCTCTTTCTTGTCACTTTCCACCTTCTCGGCTAAGGTAGCTCGGGCCCGATCCTGACAGGTTTCAATAGGGTAGATAGTCTTACCAAGATTACGGTGAAGACATAAAGAAAATCAAAAGGAGAAAGAAGCGGGTTAGGATGAAGTGGGGAAAAGCGATGAAGTGGAATTGATCACGTTCGTTCTGCATGGCACTGTTAATGGAGAGGAAGAAAGGGTACGTAACAAAGTAAAAAAAAAAAAAAGGAGGCGTGTGATACGAGACAACAAGAAAAGTTATGGAGTGGGATGTTTCTTAGAGGGAGAAGGAGGGAAAACTGAAAAGGCACAAGGAGTATGAGGAGATGGTTGATGCGTCACGGGCCAAATCATACAGGTTTGGCACGGAAGAAGAGGATGAACATGATGAGCAAGAAGCGGTGGAGGATGGTGTCCAACCTCACCGCGAAGAATGAATTGCTTAGCCTACAACTGTCGAGGGCTTGGGAACCATGCGTTAGTTGGTGCTCTTGAGGGCATTGTTAATGAAAAAATCTCATTGTTGTCTTCTTATCGAAGACAAAGCTAAAGGGAGGGAGATTGAGAGTATTAGGAGGCGTTTGCTATATGTGAACAAAGTGTATGTGAATTATACTGGGGAGGGGAGGAGACGAAGTGGGGGTTTAGCAATCTTTTAGAAGTCCCATCTTGGACTTTCTTTGAAATCTTTCTCGCAAAATCATATTGATCTGGTCAACACTGGGTCAGATGGAGGGGTAGAGTGGAAGTTTATTAGGGTGTATGGTTTGCCAGCTGAAGAAGAAAAGCACAAGACTTGGGAGCTATTATGTGGACTGAAAGAGGAGGAACTTTTGGAGAGTTTAATGCCATATTGGAAGCGAGTGAGAAGGAAGGAGGGATGGCGGCGGATAATGCTCTGATGAATGATTTCCAAGAGACCATCAACTTCTGCGGGCTTGTGGATATTGGTTTCTAGGAGCACACGTTTACATGAAGCAATTATCAAGGAGGAAGCAAGAATATTAAAAAGCAGCCAGATTGTTCTTGGCAAATGAAGACTCGAGAGTGTGCTTCCCTTAGCAAAAAGTTAAACATCTTGCAAAAAGAAAGTCTGATCACCTACCTCTTTTCTTTGAGTGTAGTTTGGTCAGACCACCGAGGGATAGGCCAAAGAAGCCTAGGAGACGCCCATGTAGGTTTGAGAAGGCATGGACCTTGGAGGAAGAATGTGAGCAAGGAGTGGAGGAGGAATGGGAAAGGAGTCGGGGGATCCCTGATAGGCCGCAAGTGCACGGGTGAAATTATAGCATGAATCAAGGTCGTTCCCACAGAGACTTTTCCTTTCAACGCACTGAACTAGCCTCCTAGTTGATTGCTAAGTCGATCGGGTTTTTGTTTGAAACAATCTAATTCTATTTCTATTCACTACTAAGACTAACAAACAAATATGCGCACAATTTACTTGGATTTATCAATAAGAAAAAGACGTTCAGGGGATAAAACCTAAGTCAAGTAACGAACCAACGATATGGATTAAACACTCATTTCATTAGTTTGCTCAATCAAGGTTCGATAATTGCATAAAATACTTCGCAATGAGATTTTGTCACTAGAGCGAATTGCCAAGACAAACCAATCACCTACTTTCGTGATTATTTTGATTTAATCAAGGTTAAAATTCTAATCATCACAAGAACTCTAATTAAAAACTTCTATGTCTAGACAACTTTTAATTAGTTTAACCTAGGTTTTCAGGACATCAAACTTCTCCTTTCAAAACTTCGTTCAACAACCTAATTGCAAGCAATTGGTGATCAAGCAAAAGCAATAACAATTCAATTCAAAGGCCAAATAGATTGAAACAAACTAAATTCATGATTGTTGAATCCAACAAAGTCAATTCATCAAACAACTTCAAAGGCTCATCCCCCAAACTAAAAAGAACTACTCACTACTCATGTTTGCAACTACAAAGCAATTGAAATCAATTCTAGAAAGCATATAAAAATCTATGAGAGAATGAGAAATAAACCAAAGGGAAGAACAATCTTGCTAGGAATCAACAATGGAGGGCTTTTGCTCCTCCACTTCAAAGTGTGTTCAAATTACTCTTCAATCTTCAATCTTCTCTCAATCTTCAATGGTGAATGGATTATGGATGATGAAGGATGATAGATTAGGGTTAGGTGATGGAATGGAAGATGGTAGAATAATGCTTGCCCCATAAACAGCCGAAAAATAGCATAATATAGGCAAATTCCAACTTGAAACCGCTGGAAATGAAGAGACGCAAGCGACACGGACTGCGCCAAGGGTGACACGGACCGTGCCCCCCTAGGCACTACCCGTGTCGCTTCACTGCTTCAAATTCTACACGTTCTGGTCATAGGCACTACCCGTGCCGCCGCAGGCACCACCCGTGCCACTACTAACTCAGGCCTAGGAGCTCTTTGGGCCACTGTTTGGGCCTTGGGTGATCCAACTTCTCACTTCTTGGTCCTTTATGCACATAACTTGGATCTACACTTGTTTTTTGGCTCGGTTTACATCTATTCTTCACAAATTACCTACAAAACTCACCAAACTCCAAACAAAGCGTAATATGGGAAATTTGGGCATAAAATAATATAATCACGTCAAGTATTCCCCAAATTCTCATAAAAAACAACCAAGTTTTCATATATACAAGAAGCACTTATCAATCCCAAATGATGCTCATTTATTGCAATGTTGTAAGACCTTAAATAGGCGATTTGGGAGAAGTACAAATATTTGAAGAATAAAATTTCCAAGAAGAAAGAAGAGATAGAGAAACTTCAGAGCGATGGTTTTACAAAGGAGCGGATTGAAAGGATCGGGGATCTTAATAGGGGCACTGATGATTTAGAAGGAAAAGAAGAGATGATGTGGTTGTCGCGGAGTAGACAAATATGGATCACTAAAAGAGATAGAAATACAAATGTTTTCCATAAAAGGCAACATTGAGAGAGCGACGAAACACCATATAGAAATCCTAATATCCAAACTAGAGGTGGTGTTACGAGGATGAGGAGTTTGACACAATTTTCCTCTAATTCGTTGAGGAGTTGTTCACATCGTCGAATGTTGGGAATTAAATTAAAGTTGAGGCAATACAACCCCGGATTACAGCTGATATGAACAAACGGTTGCTAGTGTCGTTTAGTAAGGAGGATGTTTACAAAGCACTCATACAAATGCATCCCATGAAAGCGCCCAACCCGGACGGTATGCCCGCTTTGTTTTTCCAATTATATTGGCATATAATCGGGGATGATATTACACAAAAAATTTTGAATATCCTTAACTGTGGGGCTGAGTTAGGGGACTTTAACAAAACTTGCATTGCTCTAATTCCAAAATTGAAGAATGTGGCACACTCGAAGGATTTATGCCCCAATAGTTTGTGTAACATGGTGTACAAAATTGTGTCCAAGATGATTGTAAACAGGCCAAGCAAGTAATGAAATAGATGGACTTTCATGAAGACTAGGTGGCTCTCATAATGAAGTGCATAACAACTGTTTCTTTTGCAATGCTAGTGAATGGTCAGCCCACACCATGGTTTCAGTCGCATTGCGGGCTTAGACATGGGAACCTGTTATCCCCTTGCATGTTTATTATTTCTGCTGGATATCTATCCAATTTGCTTGTGGATGCAGTAGACAAAAAGCGTTTGCATCGTGTAAAAATCAATCAATGAGCTCTAGTAGTCTCACATCTATTTTTCATAGATGGCAGTTTGTTGTTTGGCAAGGCAAACCAAAGTGAAATGGAAGAAGTCCTCAAGATACTGGCTCACTACGAGGAAATGTCAGGGAAAGTGGTCAATTTGGATGGGTCAGAAGTCCCATTTAGTCGAAATGTAAATGGGGATACAATTCAAACGCTCCAGAGGAGATTGAATTTTTTTTTTTAGGTAGTTGAGGCGCCGCAACGATACCTTGTCTTCCCACTGTTTTGGGTAGATTCAAGAAAGTAGTCTGAAGGAGAGGACTTTATCTAGAGCAAGTCGTGAAGTGCTAATCAAGGCAGCAATCCAAGAAATTCCAAGTTATACAATGCAATGCTTTGAGGTCACCAAGGTGGTTTGCGAGGAAATTGAGCAAGTTTGCAGAAGTTTCTGGTGCAGGGGAGAAAAATGAGGAAAGGAAGATAACATGGATGTCATAGGAGAAGATGTGTTGCACAAAAAAGGGGGCAGGCTTGGGATTTAGAAAATTGCACAACTTTAACCTATTGATGCTAGCAAACGAAAGGTGGAATTTGGTCACAAAGTCGGACTCCTTGGCTACGAGGGTGATAAAGGCGCGCTACTTTGCACTACACAGTTTTTGGCAAGCAAAACTGGGATATGTGCCTAGCTACTCCTAGAGCATACTAAAAGCGAGGAGAATCATTGAAGATGGGTGTTATTGGAATACTGGTAAGGGTGATGTGGTTAAGAAATGGAAAGACAAATGGATCCTGAATGTTGTACGATATCGAGCGAGCACATCACTGAGATTTCTTGATGAACATGTCACTGTCACATAGCTGATTTTGCAAGATCATGGGAGATGGAATGGGGAGCTGATTTACCAATGCTTTGATAAAGGTACGACCGATGAAATCTTAAGCATCCCTCTTGGGGGCCTAAACCAAGAAGATAGATCAAGGCGAGGGGAGACAAGCAAAGGAGTTTTTACAGTGAAAAGTGTTTTTCATCTAGCACAAAAAATGGATGGTAGAGGTGAAGACAACGATATGCCACGGGGTTCAAGTGAAATGGATGGAAGATAGGAAAATGTCTGGAAGGCTCGAGCACAACCCAGGGCAAAAGGCCTGTGTTGACGAGCCTTGCATGATGGCTTACCAACGCGAGTCAACCTAGCAAAAGGAGGGATGGATGTGGACGTAACGTGTCCACTCTGTGGTGAAGCTTTTGAGACTTTAAACCATGTATTTTTGGACTGTGAAGAAGCTGCAACAGTGTGGTCATGGGTCCGTTGAGGTTTGATGTAAAGAGTCGAGCTTTTGTGGATTTTAGGGACTGGGTCATGATCTTTAGCGATGTAGATGAGGAAACCAGGGGATTGGTGATGTGTCTTTTATGGAAGATTTAGACGAAAAGGAATGCGTGGTGCATGGGAAAAAGGAGGACTGACATGATTTTGTTGTTGAATCGAACTATGGATATCTGGCTACAACTACTAGAATTATATAATAAGGGGAGAAAGTTGCAATAGACAATTGAGGATACGCAGAAGTGGGAACCGCCACCAATTGAGAACATCAAAATTAATGTAGATGCATCACCGCACCAAGAATAGTCGAGAGGATTAGGGGCTGCTTGTAGGAATGTTGAGGGTTAATAGAGACTGGTGCTACGTGGTTGGGCTTACATATTGGTAGCATGATGGGCTACAAGAAAGTGGTACTTGAAATGGACGCATAGATAGTGGTGCATGCTTTGCAAAAGAGGCAAGTGAATAGAGACTATAAGGCAATTTTTTAACTAATTGTTGGAAACTAGTAGAAAATTTTGATCGCAACTCTTTTCATTTTGTTAAAAGAACAATAAATAGGGTTCCTTAATTATGAGGCGACAAAATGTGAGATTTCTTGTAATCAAACCAAAGTTTGGATGGAGTAGGGTCCTGAATTTGTACGGATGAGATTTGTTTAAGTTATGGTGATTGTCATAATTGACAACCACTGTAAGTTTTTCCTTACTAATAATAATAATGATGATGATGATTATAATGTTGGTGGTGATAGTGATAGTGATACTGGTAGTGGTGTTGATGTTGATGTTGGTGTTGGAGGAGAAAATCAAAGAAATTATTGTTCTTGCTTTTGATGTACTACCTCCGTCCCTAAATAATTGTCCATCTGAGTAAATTTTGACCGTTGATTATTAACAAATTACAATAAGTTATAATATAAAATTAATATTATTGTATTTTTTAGTACTATATTTTCTAATTATGATACTTTCATATTGTAACTTATTGTAATTTGTGAGTAATTGAAAGTTTAGTCAAATGGACAATTATTTAGGGACGGAGGTAGTAAGAAATTATGGTTTAATAATTGTAGCTACTGTTTTTAAATATAAAGAATAAGGAGAATTCACCAAAGACTTTAAAATACTCTATGCGGACCACTAAAGATATCAAAGTATTTTCACCATAAATACCAATTAAAAACAAATGGGATAAAATACATTAGGAGTGTGTTGGTCGAATGGTAAATAATTTCGGAGGAAATGGATTGCTAGAGAAATAATTTTCTAATTAGAATAACTTTATTTTTTAGTATTGACACTTGTGGACAATAAAACTTTCAAGCAACTTCTCATTAAAATCTCGTCAGTATCATGTTTAAATAATCAAACTTATCATCTAACAATTGTGAACTGTAGAACATGGGATCCTAAAAATCATTCAAGAAACATGAAGGCCTAAAAATATTTTCTAGAAAATGTAATACATCCCCGAGTCATTTTTATGATAGTTTTACATGATAGACCATTAAATATATGAAGATTACTCATTCACTCGATGAAGAAATGTAATCCTAGAAAATGTAATCCTGAAAAAAGACTTGAGGACATGTTTGGAGAGAAAAAAAGAATGGATTGGAAATAGAATTAGATAACTAGATGGTTGGGAATGAAATTTGATTCCAAAATACAAACTGTTTGGTGAGAAAAAGGAATGGAATCAAATAATAATAATAATAATAATAATAATAATAATAATAATCTAACACTGTATTAACCCTACCCTACCCCAATTGTTCTGCTCCATTGCTTCTCTTCTGCTCCATCGCTTCTTCCACTGACCCCCACCCTCAACACCCACAATTCCACAATCGCTGCTCCGTCACTTCTTCCATCGCCCCCCACCCTCAACACCCACAGCCATCGTCAGATCAAAGGGGTTTTGGAGGCTTCTTCCATCGACCGACCGAGATAGAGAAATAAACCACCCAAATCGCCTCCGACGTCGCCGGAGCGCCCAGCAAGGCAGCCGAAATCGCCGGCGCCGTCATGTCCAACGTCCCCGACATGGCAGTCAGCGAGATAGAGTTCGGCGTGGGCTGGGCCGCGCGAATCACCGTCGACGCGTCCGGGAGCCCCGACAAGGTCATCAGTAGATTGTCTCCGACGTGCTCTCCAACAGCGGTGCTCTGCGGAAGAACAACACCTCTTGTTCTTTGTAACCAGAGGTCGGGGAAGGAGAATTGAGAAGAATGCAACAATTAAAATTTTTTTTGTTTTTTTTTAAAATATTAGAAAGGGATAGATTTGGTACCTCTCCTATTTGGAAGTGTTCTAATTCCTCATATTTGAGAGGAATAAGAAACCTGGAGGAATTATAATCTCATCCCAATTTATGTTGACCAAACAAAAAAAATAGGGATTAGAACCCATTTCATAGCAATTCCATTCTTTTTTCACTCACCAAACAAACTCTGAAATAGTTGATTCGAGTGGCAATTTCAGTCAATTTAAAAAGTTGAGTGACAATTTTACTCAATTTAAAAAATTGAGTGGCAATTTTGATGAAAGAAAGTTTGGCGGCAGTTTTAACCAAAAATCAAAATTGGATAGCACAATTTTAGTCATTCCCTCGAAGAAATTTATGGTCAACGTTTTCAAAAGTTGATTGCAAAATTTCTATAGCTACAAATATTCAGGAATGGAAGTACTTGTTAGTGAACTAATTATCAACATATGCATTGGTAATAATTGTTAAGGACTTGCAATGTGAGGCCACATAAAACTGCTACATGTGAGGCCTTGGGGCCTTGCTTTTATAGAACTTTGGCAAAATGGATTATATAACCCATTCTCAAAGAATTGAAACATACACAAAAACTTCCAACAGGGGGAAAAAATCAAATGAGCAATTTTGAGTTCAATCAGTATTCACTAAAACAATCTCACACATGTCAAAAAGAACAACCAAATAGTAGTTGAACTTCAATCAGTATCTACTAAAGTTGTCTCAAAAAGATCAAAAACTACAACCAAGTCAGTGTATCTAAATGCACTGTGAAGCATCATATGACATATCCATCACCCAACTCTCCAGTTCTACTTTACAAGACCGACCGACCGTCCAAACACCAAAACTAGTATTACAATGGTAGTGTCTTCACTCAAATATGACTCTGAGCTGCACGCAGCCGTACTGGAACTAGTCAACTAGGTACAACAAATCTACCTTGGGAATTTAACACTCTTTGTTTCAAAACTGTATTGTGTTTACTTGTCAATTGGGACCTACTTTCCTTGATCGCCTCTGAATAACGGGCCTATATTGTTGCTCACTGTTATCATAGCGTGTTACAATTCTCAAAGGATGAGCCTCTGTGTTGAACACCCACTCATCCAGGGGAATCACTGTAGGTGGTGAGAACAGAAGATACAGATATTTCAGTGTCTCTGCCAGGAAAAAGCTTTGCATCATATTGTCTTTCACCCCAGTATTTACCTGAGATCAACAACACCACATCATTTTTTTTCCAGCTATCACACAGAGACAGCTTTTCTTCTATGCAGGGAAAAAAGGGATCCAATCTTCAGGCCCATTAACATCCTATTATACTGACACAGCTTTTTTTCACACCAGAAAAAGGAGGAAAGCCCCTGTTGGGCTCCAAACGAATACTAGTACGTCACAGCTAGGCTTCCTCCATGAAATTAGTCAATAGATTTTCTTCAGTATCATTAATGCATGGGTATGGTTCAGATTGCACTTCTGTGTATGTGTGGGGGTTTTTTTTTTCTTTGTTGGAGGGGGGGAGTGAGGGGAAAACTCCAAATCTAGGCTAGTCCAAGTGAACTGTCACTATGAGGGCTTCATTGGTCAACATAGACCAGACAGCTTAAAAGATGGAATGGTATGAGTTGTGTCACTTGACACCTCTCAGAATCAAGGTCATTATGACAGTTTAAATATCTGCATTTACTACAAAAATGCAAAAGAATTTTACAATGTATGCAATTGCATGCAGTATTGAAGTGTCTGGGATGCAAAATTTTGAATCTAGGAAGCTTACATCCTTGAGCCCCACATAGCCAGATTCTATGCGAGAATTCTTCTCAAATGCTTGAAATATATTCCAGCCCCATTCTTGGTATGTCTTATTTCCAGTAAGGCGCCACAGATAAAACAGAGACTCCACTGTCTCTGGTCTCAGAATGTTCCATGATGTGCCCACTGCCATGTCCTGAGCAAAATCCGAAGCACATGTAATGTAAGCCTCTCAATTATTTCCATTGTGATGTACTTTTCTAAGTGCTTAGCAAGAGTCTCACCTCTCCTGAATGGAAAAAGTAATTCTCACCAGCTAGCTTAGTTGGCGTAGACTGGTAGAAGTTGTAACATGTCCATGCTAGCTACAGAAACCCACAATCATGTCAGAGATTTATCACAGATGTCTTCTAGAATTGTTTCATGTTAAACAGAAACTTTTTTGCATATTTGAGCATGGTGTGCGTCATTTTTAAACTTCTTCAAAACACAAGAAAGCATTAATGCATTATCATATTTCCGCCTTTGCTCGATAATTCTGTAACAGGGTTGTTTGGACGTTTTCTAAGATTAGTCCCTTCATGTGATTACCACTAAATAGAGGACCATAATTATCCAAACACAAGCATTTACCATATGACATAGGCAGTGAGTCCAAGAAAAATTAACCCAAAACAGAGTACACTTCAGACTTGTCAATTTCCTTTCTTTCAACAGCAGGGACTTATGTAACTCAGATGGAATACATGGACAAATAAATGATTAAGTTATGTGACCCAGCAGAAAGCATCAGAAAGAATCATGGTGTCAATCGGTCTGATTACCATGAATATAAAGTAAAACACCATCAAGAACCTCTTATATAAAAACAACGCGTTACTTTTTTGCCCAAATCCCAACTGTAGTCTTTTCAAATCTGATCACTGGAGAAGTAACCACACATGGTCATTCTACTTTCAACATTTTCTCTTGGTTATTTTCCGTAAAACAGTCACTGGTGGGGCTAGCCATGGCCCATGCGTGACTAAGAGATTTTACCATGTAGTAAATCAGCTATGGACTGTGACAAATATCTTCACAAATGTTTTGGAATGGTAAAATTGAACATCTCAACAAATTGCAACATTGGACAAATACCTCTTCAGCAAGCGAAAAGAATTTCTCTGAATCTTCAGGACCATAGCCAGATGATCCTAAAGCCAACATACCAGGAACAAAGCATGCTAATTCATCCATCTGCATTGATGAAGTTAAAGTGAAGTGACTCAAAAATCCATAAGGACAAAAATTAAAGGTCCTTGTTCCTATCCAAATTTTATTTCACCTTATGATTCAGAGCATCCCCACTTTTCTCACAAAGATATGCAAATGATGAAGGTGTTGTCCTACGAACCAGAGACAGAAGGCCTTTCATTGACGTCTCCCACATTTGCCTGTGCCCAGCACACTCAAAGGCCGTAAGAAAAGGAAACGCGAAACAGACCCACACTAGATAAGATCCCATGCTTTTCAAACAGATGATATGGAAGGGACACAAGAGCCTGATTGCATAAGTGCGAGGATTACAGCTAAAAAGATTTTTCTTCTCTCCATTGAAAGATATTGTGGAAAAAGTGGACAAAAACGAAAGAAAAGAGAATATTAAGAAACGATTTGTAAAAGTTTAAAGTTTGTCTTTGCCTGAGCAGCTATGAGCACGGATACTTCTATCAGCCTCGCGTATCCTTGTCAGACACGTATCCGACTGCAATTTATTACATGCTCCTGGAGCACGTGCTCCAAATCCGATCTTTGTTTATTTTCAATAGCATGATTGTTCACTTATATATATCTGTTGTTCACTTTTAATAGTATAATTGTTCACTAATCCCTACCTTTTGTTCACTCCCAATAACATAATTGTTCACTCATACTAACCCAGAGCACATGCTTCAAGTGCATGTAATATGTATTAGTATCCGACACCGACACTCTCGGGCACTCATGGTGGACACGCAAAAAAACGTGTCCCCTAAATAATTATCAAAATAAACATCCGACACTTGGAGGACTCATGGTGGACAAGCTCATCCCAACCTTTAGACACTTCCGAATCATTGACGGGCATCACATTTTCAGCTAGCCACCTCCATAGACATTCTCAACTATGATCGCCTTTTTCAATATATCATTATTCTTTCTTGCTTCTTTACCATCTTACACATACCTTTGTCCCTCGTTCACATAACTTTGTCCCTCATCCATTATTTTGTAAGAGTTTATGCTTCATATATATAGTTTTACGATTCATAAACTATTAGAGAAAATGTATTCATTAATAAACATTTTAAAATAGAATTTGATATTTTACAAAGTATTATATAAAATTAAGGTATGTGTCGGACAACGTGTCGTGTCCTTATTTTTTTCAAAAATTGCGTGCCCCCGTGTCCGTGTCATGTCGTATCCGTGTCTCGTGTCCGAGCCCATGCTTCTTAGCTGAGCAGTGAGGACCATTCCTCATATACCAAAACGCGAGACAAGTATGGTATGGTGACAAAGCTAAAAATAACCATGTTCATGGAAAACTTTTGGAACGACAAACAACATCAACATAAGAATAAACAGGAAATGTCAAGTGCACAGATGTTATGAATATATTAGGCATCTCATACACCTGTAATGCTTGACAGCTGCAGTTTTGTTCCCTTGTATCCACACTTTGAGTAAATATTCATAAAAGCTGCAACAAATTTCAGTGTCAGCAATCATTCAAGCATTAGAAAAAGCTCTGCCATTGCAGCCATGTGTATAATGTGCTGAAAGGTAACAATGTCATTGTAAAGCAATGAAGCTTCAGCATTTACAGCAGCTAACCAACTATTACCTGTCACCCATGGCACCAAATGTTATGGTCGCATAAGAAGGGGTTCCACTATCAGGAGAAATATAAATAGGCAGCAAACCATCAGCAGGGAAACTTTTGTTGAGTGCAGCTATTGCGTTTTCTGCCTAAGTATTAAAAGATTATCAAATTAGGCTCAGTATTTACTGAACAGGAAAGGTAAGTGAGCCTAGGCCGCCTAGTATACCCTGAACCTTCTTAACAAAGTCAACATACAAATCACATTTGATTCTTACCTTCAATTGGTATTTAGGGTCCCCTGTCCTCTGGGAGAGTGCAATAAACTCGAGCTGTTCAGTACCGGAATCTGCTAATACACTGTCACCCTACAAGAAAGCAAGCCACAAATGAAAAATTTACATCAAGAATCCACTGAAGAACCAAGCTCCCCATGAATGCAATGAACAAAAACTTTGACATCATAAAAGAATATGAATCCACTATTGAAATAATTCTGACTTAAAAACTGCTTCATGACTTGCAACAGTAAGACAGTTGTCTCAAGGCCATAAAGTTGTGCAATAGATGCTCATTTAACTCATGTCCTCACTACCTCGCTGAGGAGTAATATGCTAGAAAGGATAAAACAGAAAGCATATTCAACTCATTCTAATGAAAAGCCAAGTGACAGCTAAATATTTTTTTGGAATTTGGAAACCATGCGTTTTTTAGCAGAGATCAGGAAGGGAAGGAACTGAAAACTAAAGTAAAGACAGCAAAGGGAGGGGGAGAGAAAAATAGAACTGCAAGGAATAGCATCTCCCACGAATGAATACTGGTACTGAACATATAAATCATGCAGAATCTGTAGCTTACCCCTGTCCATCCAGGATTATGTGGTCTTCCATGTGCCAGATTGATAATGTTATAAGGCACACCAGAAGGTGTGTCCCATGCAGGCAACAATCTATCTGCAATGTCCTGGGCTTTCTCAAGGAAAATCTTGTCATTGGAGAGATCATACGCACTAAGAAGTCCACCAACCACTCTGCATTAAAATGGAACAAGCATATTTGGCATCAAAAAATTATGTAGATCCCAAATATATCAGCAACAAAGAAACTAAAAATTTTGACATTAAACCTTATATTGCAACCTTATGGTTGTCTCGAAAACGCTGGCATCATAATCCTTGTTGAAATCCAATGAATTGGCAACCCACCTTTAACATAGAACCATCTAAATCAATCAGCTGACGAAACATCGGAAACATAAAGTATCAACCTTTTTTTCTAAACTAAGATAAAGTGAATTTGTTAAGAGCGAAAAGTTGGATGCCAAGAATGCATACTACAAAAAGCCAATTACATCTCATGAAGACACATTACAAATTGTATTAAGTGATAAAGATAAGCCAAGGGAAAGCAGTAGCAAAAACCAATGAGATCAATTATCTCTGAAAAGAACCACATATACAATGAAAGTAAAAAACACACTATCAACAGAAACACACTAAACATGATGGAAAAGATACAGCTCCCACTATTTATAGATAGATAATTGGCAGATTCAGAATCTCAATTGATTCTTCAAGCAAATACAATTACACATTACATTGTCATCTTGCTCCAGCCAAAACTCGCCTCTTTAGCCCCTTTTCTTCCCTGGGGAGGGGGCTGCAAGTTTGAATGATAAACACAGCCCAAAATCAAATAGCACAACAGCAGAGAAGCATAGTTACACCCTGGTAACCCCCTCCAAAAAAAACTAAACACCCCACACACACCACTCAAAAAAAAAACAAAAAAAAAGAAAGAAAGGGCATGGAGGACTGGGGGCTTCCAGGAGCTAGTATCATCCAAATCCAGGAGGGGAAATAGCAGGCAGGAAGGGGGGGGGGGTGCACACACCAAACAAATTGCAAGTCATGATCTGTAGGGGACAAGTAAGTAGCAGAGGAATCCAGAACTCACTCTCTAGCCTTCTGAAACTGTTCATCCAAACCCATTATATACAATGTATCCAATGCATCTATCAGTGTAGCTCCAAGACCTCCAAAGCTGTTGATGCCATTCTTTGACTGGGGCTGCATAGTTGGAATAATGCATGCACATTATTATGAAGAACCGGAGAGAATAGCAAAGGTGAGGAAAAGAAATAATCAGGACACAGCATATAAAGAATTCCTGGGCAGATCTAAGAAGGTAATGATGATAATCATTAAATCCAAATATCCAATGCATTCTATGGTCATCAATGCAATCGTATGTTATGTTACTTGGACTGGAGTAGGTTAGCGTACAATAGTTGCAAGGTCTGTGTAACCAACTCATCCATTCACCTCCAAAAATGATAAATCTAAAATGAATTGCGAGTCTCCATATCCATGTCAAAGTGTAAAGTTCTCACATGGACACTTAACATGTGAATACTTACTTTTTCAAAAAAAGAAAAAGAAAAAGAAAAATAGCTCTTCTTTTCTACTCAGCTATTTATCTTTCAGGTTCCAAACATAATGAAATTATAATCGGACCCCTGCCCTTCTCTCTTAACGCTTCCGCCCAGGCCACTGCCGCAGCCCCTTTCTTTGACCCATGACAGTGCCGGCAGCGACTTTCCTGACGAGTGATGTTATTGCCGACACCAGATCAACGTCTTCCACACATATCTTTCTGTTTTCGTTTGCTTTTCTTCTCTTTGGTTAGCGTTGGAGTAGATTACAAGGGCTGGTTTGGCTTGGCTACCGTCATCCATCCACCGCCAAGTGGTGTCAATCATCAAGTGCAGGAGTTAATTGTAGAAGAGAATCAACAGCACCCAGAAAGCAACTAGCTAGTGATCGCTTGATCCTTACCTAAGGGTGGTGATGGGTATTAGATTCGACCCATATTAATGGATCCAAATTCATTAATTTGGATCAAATGTATCTAAAATTGAATCTGAATCATAAATGGGTATTTATCGGATCTTGACATCCGGATTTTGATTCAACTCATTTAAGACCCACAAGATTCAATCGGATGAACTATTAAATCACAGCCCATGGATCCACTTGGGCCATTTCTTTCATAACCATCTAAAACCCCATTAACCTTAGTCTATGGGTTTGTTGATTGTGATACTAATAATCTAAGTTCCTTATGGAATCTTGGAGGAAACAGATGGTATTATAATGTAAAGGAATCTGTTACTTAAACTGTTAATCTATGATCACCTCTGCCTCATGATTGTTGCACTGAACTCATTGTGACAATTGATTAATCTATGATTACCTCTGCTTCATGATTGTTGGAGGAAATATTTTAGTAGACAGAAACATGCATTTATAATTATAGCAAAGTGCTAACAGGTTACAGATTCGTTTGGCTTCTCTTTGCCTTTCATTCGTCAATTTGGGGCTAGCCTCTTGTTTGCAGGTGTAACCTTTATATAACAAGCGTTAAATTATTCTCTAATAATACGAGTAGCCATAAGACTACAAGAATGGTTATGAAGAGGCATGCATTTGGAATATCACAATTTTCTAGAACTAATGCACAGGTGCCTAATGCGGCGGAGCCACTACAGGGTGGGATTACAACTTTAGGTCTTACAAACCAAGATGATAGCTTGAATGAATATCTCTATGTATAAAGCAATCTAAATATGTCTATGAGTTGAGCATGAATTGGATTCACTTGGGATCCACTTAATATCCATAGGACCCATAGATCCAATCGGGTTTAAACTTTCTGGTCCAATGGGTATGGGTTGGATCTAAATCTAGATCCATATAATTCGAATTGGGTATGGATCCAGATGGGTTGGACCCAGAATCGACCCACTGCCACCCCTATTGCTGCGACCCAGTTTTGAAATTGAGCAGGGTTGGACAATGTTAGGTTCAGGGCTGGGGTTGTGGTTGTGGTGACTGGTTGTATGGCCGGTGTTGTACTGCTTTCCTTGGGACTTTTGGGCGTTGATTCTGTTAAGTATTGGGTCTGAGTCACGATGGGAGTCACAAGGAGGCTTCAATTGTTCGGTTAGGTGTTTCCAGGTGGTGCTTGGTGCTGGTGCTAAGGTACTGCTCTTGGTTTCTGGTAATCTATTGCTTTTCTTTTGCATCTTTTGTGTGCGGTTGGATTCTTCTGTTCTGTTTTATGGGTGTGCGTGGTGTATTGGTGTTTGAGTTGTGCTTGACCCATGGAGGAGTGGGCTGACCAGTTGAGGACTCTTCCAGCCATCAATACCCTCAACCTGATTAGTGTTGAATTGGATTATGAGTTTAGCCATGAGGTTACTGCCTATGTACAACAAATGAGCCACCCTAGGCTGCACAACAAATGAGCCACCCTAGGCTTGCTTTCATTAGAGCTAAGGATCTCAAAGAAGAAGGAAACAGACATTTTAGGGGAGAGAGAATCAGTGAGGCTCGCTACACTAATCATCTAGCTTTTCAATTTCTCAATTTAGGTCAGCCTAGCTGTGAGGAGTATATTGAGCTTTTGGAGGAGGTGAACCTATCAATTGTGTTGAACATGGTCACATGCGGGTTGAGATTGGAGAATTTTTCCTCAAACCATATTTTCTGCAACTATGTTTTGGATATAGACCTGTGGAATGATAAAGCTTACAGCAGGACTCAGGAGAGCTAGAATTTGGGCTAAATTGGGAAGAAGTAAGGATGCAATCAAAGATCTCATGTCTCCTTGAGAAATTGACGCAACAAACAAAGAGGTGCTAAAAGAGTTAACATAGTGGAAGAACAACAGGATAGCAAGATTAGGCCACATGATCTTCAATCAAAGTAATGCTTTCTGAACGTGGAAATGGAGAGTCTCCCAGAACAAGCTCTGGAGAAAGATAAAAGACTCTAAGCAGAGTGTCACAACCCAAGATAAACTACAACAGTGGCTGTCATCGACAAAAACAAGGAAGGATAAATGGCAGATTCGATTGCAAAAAAGAACGAAGCAGATCTCCAAGGGGTTTGAACAACGAATTTCAACTTTTTTTTCCCTAATCTGATACCATACATGGAGGAAAGACGTTCAACAAGTCCTAGTGGGCAGGTTCCTTTGTCAAGCCAAGGATTGTGTTGATGTATATTTGCCTAGCTATATACATCAAGGTCTAGCTACAAGGACCTTAATCCAGTTTGAAGCTACAAATGTCGTCTTGGGTTTATCAAGGTAGAAGGCGTAAAGGACCTTGAAGGTACTCTAAGCTTAGTCCTCACACTTCTAAGCTTATATGGAGTTACTCTCACATTTGGAGGACATCAAATGAGCTTAAATCATTCTCAAGTCCTTATTGAAAAGTCATCTCTCACGGCAGCAAAAGACTCCATCAAGTACAGTTCGATATTTTGCTCTATAATTCTAGATCCATACGTCTATTGAGGAAATCATCAAAAGACAGATTGGAGATCTTTCAATAAGCTTTCCAATGGTTTTTGAATCATTGAAAACGGACAAGTATTGAAGGAGTTATAGCAATTTCTTTCTAGAGTTGTATTTTAGAGTTTATGATGTCATAAATAGGATATATGATGTAATAGTTGATTCTTGGTTTCTTGAACCCTAGGTACACGTCCAAGGGGTCCTAGAGTAGTATAAATAGACCCCCTAGGGTGCCATTGTATTCATTCATTACATCTCATATGAAATACAAATCAAACACATGATGTGTTGTTCTCTCTAGCTTATATGAGATCATTTCCCACAGACGGCGCCATATGATGTATATTTGATGGCCATATACATCAAGGTCAACTAGAGAAACATCAAATACTCACCTACATGGAAGAAGAGCTCACATCTCTCATATATCTCTCTATTTGGAAGAAATCTACAAGGGTACTCAAGTAATTTGCTCCTTAACTCAAGAACCATCAAGCTATCATGGAAGGTGTCTTAGAGTGGATTAATCTACATTCCAAGAGCTTTCCAAGGGTTCAAGAATCTTTAGATTTGGTTAAGTATTGAGAAAGTTATCATCATTTGTAATCTAGCTTAGTTCATTTGTTTCTTTATGATGTAATCATGTGTATAGGATGATGTAAGCTAGATGGTTGTAGTTTCTTTCATACCACACGCCTAAGGGGGCCTCTACTAGTATAAATAGACCCCTTAGGGTGCCTTGTATCATCATTCAATCATATATCAAATACAATCAAACACATGATGTGTTGTTTCTCTAGCTTTGTGCTAGTTTCCCTTCGTTTCTCTTGAGGGAGAACGAAACTATCCCCTTCTTCTATCCAAGGTTGGCATCCTTGGTGGTGATAGGAAGGAATTGAAGGTCTCTTGAAGGTGGTGTGGCTGTATCCTTCAAGAATCTTCAAAGCCATTATCATTCATTCATTCACCCATTCAAACGTTCATCTACATTCATCCAACTTTAAGTGTTCTTTCAAGAATCAAACAACATTGGATTGTTCAAGGAGCATTCATCCATCATTCAAACGCCAAACATTCATCAAAGTGACGTTCAAACATCATCCATCATTCGTTCATCATTCGTTCAACCATTCGTCCATCATTTCCATTCGTTGGGTAATCATCTTTCATAGTTCTTTCCATCCTTTTCATCCATTTCTATTCCATTTTTGGTTCTTTGGAACTTTGAGAAGGGAGATTCCTATCTTCGTTTTTAAAGATCCTTAGATTGTGTGTAATGTGATCATCCCTTGGTCCCATTATGCATCAAAATTGGTATCAGAGCTTAGGAGTTTGATTCTCTTAGTTCTTGAATCATCTTTTACCCATCTTTCCATCACAAACTCATCCCCCACCATCCCTACACTTCACGCCACCCATAAGTTCTTCCATGAACTCATCAAGAACTCATAAAGAACCATTAGCTCCACAAAGAACCCATAAGCCCAAACACAATCCGAACCCCAAACACATCCCACCTCTCGTCCCTTACGTGCTAACCCCCCAACCATGAGTTTCTTGTGATCTTTTTGTTGCAAGATTGGTTCAAATGGCTAGTTCAAGTTCTCCTACGAAGTCTCCTACAACGTCTCAAGAAGATGTTTGAAGCGATGAAGCAAAGAATCGTTTATCTCAACGATCAACTAAAGAAATACATGCATCTACAACATAGGGTGACCCATGGTGAAAGTGAGACCAATGATAGTGATGAGGATGTTCCAAGAAGACGTTCCCCAAAGGAGGAGAGATTCGACTTCAAAGTAGAGATCCCGAATTTGTTGGAAATCTTGATCCGGAGGTTTTCTTGGATTGGATGCAACCGTGAGTCTTTGATCTCAAAGACGTGGATGATAACAAGAAGGTCAGTATGTTGCCTTGAAGCTTAAAACACGCAAGTATTTGGTGGACAAACTTGCAAAAGAAACGGAAGCTAAAGGAAAGGACAAGGTGCGTTCATGGATAAAATGAAAAGAAGCTTCAAGAGAAGTTCTTACCACCTAGCTACCTACGTGACAACTACTACAAGCTACAAAAGTTGGTCCAAGGAGGTAGAGGAGTACACCAAGGAATTTGAGCATTTGCTTTGGAGGTGTGATCTTAAAGAGGACGAGCCACAAACTTTGGTACGTTATCTTTTTGGTCTTAATGATTGGATTAGACATGTTGTTGAGTTGCAACCTTATAAATCCTTGGATGAGTTGAGTTCTTTGTCCCTTAAAGTTGAAAGGCAAAGGAGAAATAAGGGAAAAGAAGTCCTAAACAAATACCAAACTCCACAAGAATCATCCTACTCTACACCCCCTCACACACCACAACAAAACCCCCAATTCTCCACAAAAAGAACTCCACAAAATCAGCCCCCATCCATCCCTAAACCCCACGTACAAGAAGCCAAAACTCTAGCCCCACGAAGGTGTTTTCGTTGCCAAGGGTTAGGTCATTATGCCTCGGAGTGCCCAAACAAAAGAATAGTATCTTTGGTGGAATATCAAAGTGCTTTGTATGTAGAACCGGAGTATAATGAAAGAAAGAATGAAGAGGAAGTAGTTGGCCCTATTGACGTGAATGAGGAAGAAAGTGTAGAAGAGCCGGATGAAGGAGAGTTACTTGTTGTAAGAAGGGACTCGGATGTGCTTCATGTGCCGAAAGACCAAGTACAAAGGGAGGCTATCTTTCGCTCTCGTTGTACAATCAATGGAAAAGTTTGTTCATTAATCATAGATGGAGGAAGTTGCACCAATGCGGCCTCTACAACAATGGTCAACAAGTTGCAATTGGAAGATATCCCTCATCCCACGCCTTATACCGAACGATGGCTAAGTCAAGGCCAAGACATACGTGTGGATCAAAGGGTCTTGGTAAGTCTTTCAATTGGGAAGAATTATAAAGATTCCTTATGGTGTGATATTGTTCCTATGGATACTTGTCATATTTTGTTGGGAAGACCATGACTATTTGATAGGAGTGTCATGCATGATGGGAGATCCAACACTTATACTTTCAATCTCAATCAAAAGAAGATCACTTTGACACCTCTAGCACCATCTTCTCGGCCTAAGGAGGAAGAAAGCCATATCAGGTCGACATGAAGGTGGATCATGAGCGTGAAAGGCATAAGAGTCTTACTCTTACAAATTTGGAGGAAAACAAAGCGGATCCAAACAAGCACCCAATTTTGAATTCTCCTATGAAGCGTATCTTCCATACACTCAAGAGAAATCAACTTGAATCTTATAGTTGAAAAGCCAAGGATTCAAGGAGCCAAGAAGCTAAAGTCATCAAAGTGGATCGATTCACGCTAAATGATAAAGGCCAAGTGGTGAAACTTGACTGGGAATTGAGAAGCTACATTGGGAATCTACATCCGCGAGAAAGTTCGAGGATCCAAGTCTCAGAATGGCCATGGATTACTTGGGAGAAAGATGAAGAAGTTCATCAAAGGGATATATGACGATTTCAAAGCCTTTAAGAAGAAAGCTTGTGATTTTTGTGAGTAAGAGAGTGACGCCCAAGTTTGAGGACAAACTTTTTCAACTGTGGAGTATGATGTATATTTGATGGCCATATACATCAAGGTCAACTAGAGAAACATCAAATACTCACCTACATGGAAGAAGAGCTCACATCTCTCATATATCTCTCTATTTGGAAGAAATCTACAAGGGTACTCAAGTAATTTGCTCCTTAACTCAAGAACCATCAAGCTATCATGGAAGGTGTCTTAGAGTGGATTAATCTACATTCCAAGAGCTTTCCAAGGGTTCAAGAATCTTTAGATTTGGTTAAGTATTGAGCAAGTTATCATCATTTGTAATCTAGCTTAGTTCATTTGTTTCTTTATGATGTAATCATGTGTAGAGGATGATGTAAGCTAGATGGTTGTAGTTTCTTTCATACCACACGCCTAAGGGGGCCTCTACTAGTATAAATAGACCCCTTAGGGTGCCTTGTATCATCATTCAATCATATATCAAATACAATCAAACACATGATGTGTTGTTTCTCTAGCTTTGTGCTAGTTTCCCTTCGTTTCTCTTGAGGGAGAACGAAACTATCCCCTTCTTCTATCCAAGGTTGGCATCCTTAGTGGTGATAGGAAGGAATTGAAGGTCTCTTGAAGGTGGTGTGGCTGTATCCTCCAAGAATCTTCAAAGCCATTATCATTCATTCATTCACCCATTCAAACGTTCATCTACATTCATCCAACTTTAAGTGTTCTTTCAAGAATCAAACAACATTGGATTGTTCAAGGATTGCATCATTCAAACGCCAAACATTCATCAAAGTGACGTTCAAACATCATCCATCATTCGTTCATCATTCGTTCAACCATTCGTCCATCATTTCCATTCGTTGGGTAATCATCTTTCATAGTTCTTTCCATCCTTTTCATCCATTTCTATTCCATTTTTGGTTCTTTGGAACTTTGAGAAGGGAGATTCCTATCTTCATTTCAAAACGTTCACCCCTTCTTGAGAGTGAACTAGGCGTGCCATATGAAGCACCTTCATCAACATTTAAAGACTCCCTTTGTAAAGCACGGTTTAAATCCATATAGGTCTTTAATTGTTTTTGCAACATATCAATTTGCATCCTCATAGCATCAACATTCTTAGGTGAGTTGGTTTGAGACTCGTCCATTTTGATTCAATCTTGATGTCAATCTTAGAACTCACGTAGGTAAGGGACGGATTAGGCTAGGTTTGTGTTTGGTTTTTAGGGTTCTTTGTGGAGCTTAAGGTTCTTGATGAATTCTTGATGAATTCTTGATGAGTTCTTGGAAGAACTCAAGGGTGGCGAGAATGTGATGAAAAACAAGGTGCAAAAACGATGCAAGAAACGAGAGATATCAACAAGCTAAGCTCCGATACCACTTTTGATGCATAATGAATCAAAACTAATCCATTATACACGAAATGAAAACGGATCGTTCACAAGTAAGAACTTGTGATTGTTGATTTCTCAAACAAACGAATGAAACGAATGGAAAAAGGTATGAAACGAAAGGCTTGGACGAGAGTTCTAATGATTATGAAAAGAATGACAATCAAGAGAAACAAAAGACTAAGCAAAACGTACCAACCAACGAAGAACAACACGATTTGATGTAGAAACAAGATAGAATTGGCAATGGAAACCTCCTTGATTGATATAGACGCACCACAATCAATTTGATATCCAACTCCTCCTTTGCACCATCCAAGATTGCTCCCTCTTGGAATAGAAGAGAAGATTTGAACGAATTCCCCTCAAGGAATTCGAAACTCCTAGCTAGAATGCTAGAGAGAAAAACTAAAGCATGATGACTTTAGAGAGACTTTTGTGTTTATTATGATTCAATAGATTGTGTTTACAAGGCACCATAAAGGGGGTATTTATAGTAATCACACCTCCCTTTAGGCGTGACATACATCAAGAATGAGGCCCATTTTGGCTTACATCACTCAATACAAAAGTGACATCACAAAGATTCAAATGTACATAAAATGATGAAAACTAGCTCAATACTAATCCAAACTTAAAGATTCAAAAACCATGATGTAGATCTTCCAAAGCCCTTCAACTTTGATGTAGATGAATCTTCATGGATCTTGTTGTAAGTAGCTCAATAACCTCTTCCATAGAAGCTACCATGGATGTCACGTGAATTAGAAGCTTGTAGCTCATTTAAGAGAATTGTAAGATCTTTGATAGCCTCTTCATGATGCTTATGATATGAATATGCATCATTAATGATGTATATTTGCCTAGCTATATACATCAAGGTCTAGCTACAAGGACCTTAATCCAGTTTGAAGCTACAAATGTCGTCTTGGGTTTATCAAGGTAGAAGGCGTAAAGGACCTTGAAGGTACTCTAAGCTTAGTCCTCACACTTCTAAGCTTATATGGAGTTACTCTCACATTTGGAGGACATCAAATGAGCTTAAATCATTCTCAAGTCCTTATTGAAAAGTCATCTCTCACGCAAAGAAAAGACTCCATCAAGTACAGTTCGATATTTTGCTCTATAATTCTAGATCCATACGTCTATTGAGGAAATCATCAAAAGACAGATTGGAGATCTTTCAATAAGCTTTCCAATGGTTTTTGAATCATTGAAAACGGACAAGTATTGAAGGAGTTATAGCAATTTCTTTCTAGAGTTGTATTTTAGAGTTTATGATGTCATAAATAGGATATATGATGTAATAGTTGATTCTTGGTTTCTTGAACCCTAGGTACACGTCCAAGGGGTCCTAGAGTAGTATAAATAGACCCCCTAGGGTGCCATTGTATTCATTCATTACATCTCATATGAAATACAAATCAAACACATGATGTGTTGTTCTCTCTAGCTTTGTGCTAGTCTCTTCGTTTCTCTTGAGGGAGGACGGAAACTATCCCCTTCTTCTATCCAAGATTGGCGTCCTTGGTGGTGATAGGAAGGAATTGAAGGTCTCTTGAAGGTGGTGTGGCTGTATCCTCCAAGAATCTTCAAAGCCATTATCATTCTATCATTCTTAGTGAGTTTCGTTTGATTCATTTGAATTCTTTCAATTACATTCCTTTGTTTCTATCTTCCATTTACACGACTAAAGTGTTAATTCACAAGATAGATTCATCATTCAATTCATTTCAAACATTCGTTCATTCGTTCATTCATTCTACATTCATCAATCATTCATTCGTTCATCATTTCCATTCATTTGGTAATCATCTTTCATAGTTTTTTTCCATTCTTTTCATCCATTTCTATTCCATTTTTGGTTCTTTGGAACTTTGAGAAGGGAGATTCCTATCTTCGTTTTTAAAGATCCTTAGATTGTGTGTAATGAGATCATCCCTTGGTCCCATTATGCATCAAAATTGGTATCAGAGCTTAGGAGTTTGATTCTCTTAGTTCTTGAACCATCTTTCTACAAAACTTTCCATCACAAAACGTTCCTACCATCTCTCCATCACACGCCATCCATTAGTTCTTCCAAGAACTCAACAAGAATTCATCAAGAACTCATAAAGAACCATTAGCTCCACAAAAAAACCCATAGCCCAAACACAACCCCCTCTCATCCCCACGTGCTAACCCCAAACCCATGAGTTTTTTGTGATCTTTTTGTATCAAGATTCATATTCTATGGCTTGCAAAAGATCTAGCATGAGTTCTCAACGTGAATTACAACGTTTGGAGCAACAAATTGATGATCTCACCGAACAAATGGAAGAATTTGGGATTCTTCAAAAGGGATCAAGAAGCGCTTGTTCACGTGACTACATCAACAAGCTTGAAAGAATGAAGCAAGGGAGCAAGGATGTGGTCGAATATACAATAGAATTCAGGCGGCTATTATGGAAATATGCTCTTGAGGAGGATGATCAACGAGTTGTGGTATGTTACTTCCTTGGTCTTAATGATTACATTCGACGTGTTGTTGTAAATCAACCTTTCACAAACTTGGAAGAGTTAAGTTCTTTAGCTCTTGATGTTGAACTTCAAGTAAAGTAAAGAACTCTTGGACAAAACCCGTACACACACAAACTCCACAAAATCAGCCCCATCCCACCTCACACCTACTATCCAAAGCTCCTCAAAACAGCCCATAAACCTCCCCATTCCATTGTCGAGGCGAAATCATTGACCAAAGTACAAGTCTATCTTGCCAAAGTTTTGATCATGTTGTAAGTGCAAGTCAAACGTCATCCTATGAGCAACTAGAATTTGAAAGTGAATCATTTGATGTATTTGACGTGTATGAGGATGCTCATGAAGTATGTGATAACCTTGGCATGAATGAGGAAGCTAATGTAGTTTGTAGCATGCCTAAAGAAGAGTTTAAGGTGTATGAAAATCCCTTGTATAAGGAGAATAATGATGAGTTTCGAGTATATGTCAACCCATTGTATGAGGAGGAAGGCGTGAATGAAGAAGAGCATCGTGATAAGATGTGTTCATTGTTCCAAGAAGGAGGAAGTAGTGCCATCTATGAGGATCTTGACGCTAGCATTGGCATTGATAAGGACCATGGCAATGATATTGGCCTTACTACAACAAGGGTCCAAACATTGCAAATGGAGAGCTATTCACACGGTCATTCACTTCATGACAAGGACATTCATTTTGACCCAAGAAGTTTAGTAAGTCTTTGTTTTTACAATATTTGCAAAGATTCATTGTATTGTAATATTAATTCTATGGATTCTTGTAATACTTTGTTGGAAGAAACAAAGTTGTATGATAGGAGTATCAAGCTCCAAGAGGCGTCCTTATTACCACCTTGTGTTTCAGGGCTCAAAGAGGGTCAAAGCATTCTTATGACACTTATGGAGAATAAGTATCATGAACTTGAAGAACCAAGGAGTCTCATTCTTACACCAATGGAGGTTGGAAACCGTGAGCCTATAAAGGATCAAGATCCTATGCCATCACTTGTTCTCATTTGTGAATATTTGGATGAAAGACAAGCACCATCGACAAGTGACCTCTCTCACTTATCTCTTTGGGATCAAGCTCAATTCATGGATAACTACATCAACGGCTTTGATTCTCATAGTATACAACATATTTTGAAAGAGTATGTACCATTGCAAATTAAAGAGATTGTATTTGTATACTTTGATAACATTTTTGTATGCAGTAGAAGTAGAAAGGAGTATGTAAATCCTTCGGAGTTAGTCTTGATCATGGCGAAGCATGAGGAACCACAAGGAGAATTGGAGAAGTACTTAGAGAATTGTCCTTACCTCTCGTCCAAGAATGAGCTATCTCAACATATCTCATCAAATGGAGTAATTCAAGTGGACAAAAGGAAGAAAGGAACTATTCAAGAAGGATCCATACTTGCATCTATACTTGAGGTACTATGTCTCTTAAAGGATGCTAAAGATCATAATATTCTTTTAATTCCTATTCTCGCATCATATTTGTTCATTACAAATGGAGTTGAGAAAGGTGAAGTCCTATCTCAAGGAAGTTGTCCCATGGATTATTTTGGTGATATACTAATTGGAGAAAAGGAGAAGCTTCATGCTTATGGCTTTGCATTCATAATTGTTGTTATCATGAGGATATTTGAGCAAAAGGATTATTATTATGGAGGATTCATCCTTAAGCTTTGTGATTCTTACAAAGTATTAGAGTATGCTTCATATGATAAGGAGATCAAGCCATCATTATACTTTGAGATGAAGCACTTGATTCGTTCATCAAAATCAAGTCACTTGGAGGAAGCAAGTCCTTTGACTAAAGGAAGTTTTCTAACGAGGAGATACATGTTTGATTCAAAATTACTTGAGCTTGGATATATCAAGGAGTTATATGAAGATGATGATGATTTTAAAGAAGTATTCAAGGTATGTGAGAAGCATCATCAACAACCCTTTCATATTAATCATGGATTTCTTTTCAAAGGGAATCAATTGTGTATTCCAAGGAGTGGAATTCGTGACTTCTTAATCATGGAAGTACATGGAAGTTCTTTTGATCATTTGGGTCTTCTCAATACGTATTACAAGATGAAGGAGTATTACTTCTGGCCTCGCATGATCGTTGACATTGAACAAACGTTACAATGTTGTGATATTTGCAATCCTTCTATACTATATGGAGATGAAAGCTTGAATTCTAAGGTTGAAGTACCATGGATTCAAGGAAGTCTTACTATTGTCTTCAACATGAGTTACAAGCTTGTGAATCTATACTTTGAAGTTGAGAAGTTATACGAGATTTCTACATTCTCTATGAAGAAACGAGATTTGAAGTTCCATGATGTCATTGGATTAGTCATGAGAAAATTTGGAAGAAAGTGGAAGTTCAAGTCAAGCACCAAAGGAATCTATGATGATTTCAAGGCATTCAAGAAGAGAAGTTGTAAACTCGTAAGAAGGAACAAGAGAAGTGATGTCAATAACACATATGGGAAGACATCTTATAAAGAAGGAAGGAAAACAAGGAAGAAGAAGTGTTATGTACTGGTTTAGAAGAATTTTTGTCTAAGTTTGAGGACAAACTTTTTCAACCGGGGGAGAATGATGTATATTTGCCTAGCTATATACATCAAGGTCTAGCTACAAGGACCTTAATCCAATTTGAAGCTACAAATGTCGTCTTGGGTTTATCAAGGTAGAAGGCGTAAAGGACCTTGAAGGTACTCTAAGCTTAGTCCTCACACTTCTAAGCTTATATGGAGTTACTCTCACATTTGGAGGACATCAAATGAGCTTAAATCATTCTCAAGTCCTTATTGAAAAGTCATCTCTCACTGACAAAAGACTCCATCAATCTGATTCGATATTTTGCTCTATAATTCTAGATCCATACGTCTATTGAGGAAATCATCAAAAGACAGATTGGAGATCTTTCAATAAGCTTTCCAATGGTTTTGAATCATTGAAAGCGACAAGTATTGAAGGAGTTATAGCAATTTCTTTCTAGAGTTGTATTTTAGAGTTTATGATGTCATAAATAGGATATATGATGTAATAGTTGATTCTTGGTTTCTTGAACCCTAGGTACACGTCGAGGGTCCTAGAGTAGTATAAATAGACCCCTAGGGTGCCATTGTATTCATTCATTACATCTCATATGAAATACAAATCAAACACATGATGTGTTGTTCTCTCTAGCTTTGTGCTAGTCTCTTCGTTTCTCTTGAGGGAGGACGGAAACTATCCCCTTCTTCTATCCAAGATTGGCGTCCTTGGTGGTGATAGGAAGGAATTGAAGGTCTCTTGAAGGTGGTGTGGCTGTATCCTCCAAGAATCTTCAAAGCCATTATCATTCTATCATTCTTAGTGAGTTTCGTTTGATTCATTTGAATTCTTTCAATTACATTCCTTTGTTTCTATCTTCCATTTACACGACTAAAGTGTTAATTCACAAGATAGATTCATCATTCAATTCGTTTCAAACATTCGTTCATTCGTTCATTCATTCTACATTCATCAATCATTCATTCGTTCATCATTTCCATTCATTTGGTAATCATCTTTCATAGTTTTTTTCCATTCTTTTCATCCATTTCTATTCCATTTTTGGTTCTTTGGAACTTTGAGAAGGGAGATTCCTATCTTCGTTTTTAAAGATCCTTAGATTGTGTGTAATGAGATCATCCCTTGGTCCCATTATGCATCATGTGTGGCCATACCATCAAGTTGTGCAAGAAAAATTATGACCAACTTTGTCGGGGAAAGAAATGGAATTTTATGACTCAACAAGCATGAGTTACATGAGCATTAGAGTGGGAAAGCCAAGCTCCGTGATGATTCAGCAAATGGAGTTGGACCAACAGTTAGAAGAAAGTTCCCAAGAACAAATGTCTTCGGAGGACAGGGCTATCACTCATGAAGCTGAAGAAAGGATAACTCATACAGAGATCAGGCAACCCCGACTCTTTCTTTTCTAGTACTAAGAAACAGGTACAGACATGTGCACAGGGCGAGGTATGAACAATAGAAGGTTGCGATGTGCAAAGACTACAAGAAGAGTCACCCAAGGGGCCTCTACAAGCAGCAGGAAGCATAGGCCTCCGTGGAACACTGTCTATGAACAGTGAGCACCAGCCACATAGGAAAACGACTTGTTTTATTGCTAACGTTAGTACCTCTCTTTTAGCTTGTTTCATTTGTAGGTGTGTGTTAAAGTTTCTTTAGAACTAGGTAAGTCGAGCCCACAAGTTAGCTGATTTAGGCTACAAAATGCCGGTTGAATTCATCTCTTTGTATTGTGGTTGTTTATGACACCATTTTTTTTAAAAAAAAAAAAGGAATATAACATCAACACTAAGTAACATCGAGGACTACCTGGAGTTCATCTTGACCCCATGCATATTTCTCGTATGAAGTCCACGCATGAATCATGGCCTCCTTTACCTTCTGCCTTCTTTCAACATCAAGAGGGTCATCCACAATCACCTCCTTCCGAGAATGCTCAGTCTTTATACCTTTGCCATTTCTCTCTATTTCTAGCTGTGAAACACACAGCAAGCATCAATTAAGCTTACATAAGTATTCAAGCACTATTTGTTCAGTAAATGTTGTATGTTCAAAATCTGAGCTCCAGAAAAATAAATAAATAAATAAATAAATAATAACAGCTCCTAGCATGCATCCTCCAAACGAAATCTACAAATAGGCAGCCCTAGAACTGTAACCAGAGATGACAGTCAAAAGATTTGCAAAAATGTCCAACACATTAATTTTAGGGTTTATTTTCCTATTATCCATGTTAGAACTCATTTAAAGTACAGTAACAAAGGAGTAAAATAAGGGATATTGGCATAAGAAAACAAAATATAATTCCATGCTCCCCAGGTCACAAATATTGCAGCAGAGATGCATGACAACTAAGAGAAAGAACCCCCCCCCCCCCCCTTTTATTTTTCAGGTGGACCTTACAAGGTATTTAAAAGAGAGACAGGAAAATTAAAAATAAACAAAAATTAAAAACACCAAAACAATCATATTACTCCTAGCAATTAATTAGCAAAGATACAGAAGAAGATGGAGTCAAGAACCACCCACCTCATCTTGCAACCGGCTGACCTCTGCTAATAGCTTCGACATCTCATCCTGCAGTCAACAATACCAAGAAAAGCAAATTAGAAAGAAATATTAATTTCCTCAATAAAAAGTTTTCCAGCAGACAGATTATTTTCAGTGTCGTAAAATTTTAGCAAATAAACAAAAACCAACATTACAATGCCATTGCCTCAGGTCTTGACTGACATAACTAGCAAATGAGAATTACTATCGTCCACATACAGTTCCTGAACACATGCCCCATAGTACAATCAAAAAGACAACACAGCTTTAAAGCAGCAAAAGCACATTATCCATCACCAGCAGGAAACTGAACGGCAATCTGAAATCTGTCAAGCTAGGCTTTGAAGTACAGAGACAAGTGAACCACATCAGATCCTTGCTTTATCTACCATATATTTTGGGCTTCGAATAATTGCCAAAGCAATTAAAGCACGAACTTAATCATTAAATTAGTCATTCACCCAGGACCATGGAGTCGCAGCATCATTACTGAATAGCACACGGATAATCCCATCTAAAGCAAGAACACAGAAAACAGAAATTACGGCAAGACATTCTGTAATTACCCAAAAAAAACTCCTCAAAGCATCATTAGTTTTTTTATATAATATGCAGCAAGGTACCATATTTCATATAGCTAGTAATCAATATTCCAGACAGATAGTAATCATTATAATTTTTTCTTATCAAGAAAAAAAAAAGGCATCACATTTCTTCCTGAATGCAATCTATACATCAATCTTCCAGACAGCTAGTAATCAATATACCTAGTTATTTCGTGACATTCAAACTTTCAGATAAAAATGAACCCAAGGACAGCCAAATATTCGATAACTGCAACAAATCCATACACATTTCTTCTATCAGCTCCAAAGACTCCACCTTCCACATGATCTACTCCACTATCACCAAGCACCAAGAAAAAAAGCTCGTTTTGAAAAATCAAGCAAGGTAATCCGCTAGATTAAGCCTGCCAAACATCAAACTTGATAATCATGCGGTAAATTTCATCGCCCAACATAGTTCGTCTATCAGTATCAAAGATTTCCCCTTCTCCCATGAACTTAATCCCAACTCACCCAAACATCAAGAAAATAAACTCCAATATAACGCCTAAAGCGGTTAATCAGCATACATTTGCCAACAAGCAGCCAAAGTCTACAACAAAATGAGACGATCTAAAATGAAGAGCAAAATAGAAAATTCAGAAGAAAAAAAAATTGAGAAAATGGAGATGAAAGCTCTAACCTGGTGCTCCCTGACAATAGACTGTCGATCCCAGACGAGCCAGGTGCCAACAAGAAACGCAATAAACAACATAGCAAGCCGTTTGGGGCGCTTCAGATAATACGCAGGATTTACATATCTCCATCGACTGGACGAAGATCTACTCCTGGCCATGACTAACCCTAAGAGAATCGGCGAATCTAATTTACACCTTAATTTCAGTCTAAAACATAGAACAAGGTCTAATAATGGAAGAAAACTTAAAAAGAAAGGGAATTAAATCAATGGTAGATGAAAGGAAACTGAAGGCAATCTTCTTCCTCAAATTAGGTTAAATTGGCAGTGCGGTGATCTCCCCATGAGGAGGTTTTTGTTGTGGGGGGAGATGATGAGGAAGAAGAAGGTGGAGATGAATTTCCGAGACTCCTCAAATCAAATATGGAAGCACAAGCAACCAAGGGGAGAGAATTAATTAATTAATTCTCAAAAATAGAAGATACCGAAAAAGGGGTTCCGTTCGGTTGTTTTTTTTTTTTTTTTTTTTTTTTGTTGGTTTGGGACAGCAGTTGAGGAGTTTGAGAGTGAATTTAGTGTGGGAGTAGGATTTGATTTGATTTGATTTGGTTGACACATTTGTCAACTCAAAGCATCTCCTTCGTCTTTCTAACATAACAGTGAAAGATTGCATTCAAATTAGGCGTCGTAAATGTCCATATATAGTTCAAATTTGTCTCACCCAAAAAAGGTTGTAGTTATATTTCGAACTAATTAGGTTTTTACCTATTGAGGTTTTGTGAAAGTAGGATTTTAGCCCCAAGGTTTTGAAAATTAGTTTTTATCATATCTTAAGTTTGAATCAACTAATACCCACCTAAATTTGGATGTAGTTCGAGAACTCGCGTTCATTCATGACGACGCGAGGAGAAGTGGCGAAAAGAACGAAAATGTTAATTTTTTTTTTTTTGCTTATGTTGTTTATTATGGTTTTGTTTGTGTGACTTCTTGTTGGTTGTTGTTCTTTTTTCTGCCGTTTTCGCAGTGTTGTGCTGGTGCTGTTTCTTTTGCCTTTTTATGGCTTTCAATTATCAAAAAAAAAAATTAACCCATTTAACCTTTGTATTAAAGATTAAATACAACCTTTTCAGATTAAATTATTGATAAAATAAATGTTAATTAACAAAATTGCCCTTAACATGAAAAACTCAAATTAGAAATGACCTCATCCTTGTGTCCTTGGTATGTTCACTATGTCTTCTGCCTCTCATTCTCCAGAACACGATTGTCCATCATCCCTCTTCGCCGTATTTCCTCTCTAATTATCCAGAATATTGCAATTGTGAATTTCTCTCTCATTCTCATTGTCTGGTGCATATTCATATGAAGGTATGCCTTTTTTCGGTCAATTGTTCAGTCATTCTTACTTGATTTGAGATTTTATAGTTAGTCGATCTTCACTTGACTTGGCTTCTTGATCTTCTTGCGGTATGTATGACAAGATGAAGATATAACTTAATAACCAAATGGTTAACTTGTTTGGATATTGCTAAGAGTCATGGACACCGAACACATTTTCCTTAAAAACTATTTACTGTACCGTAAATGTTCAAAGGGATAAAACTTAGCTCTTGCCGCACTCAAGACATAGGTTTCTCATTTGATTCTCTCAAGTACAGTTGCAGTATATACTTGAGAGGATGTGATTATAGAAAGAATGAATTGATGTTTGTGATGCTCTCAAATGGCTAGGGAATGTCTCCTATTTATAGGATACTTCCACACCTAATCTAACCCTAATTACACTCCTTTGTCAAAGGCATAATTAAGGTCCTTAATGATGGATTATGACCTTGACTTAATTGGTCAACTAATATAACTGTTGAAATACATATAATATCGGACTTAATATTGATATCATACACTTAATACATAAGATTATATAGCCGTTAACCATCAAAACAGATTCTGGGCCCAGCCTCAACACAACCTGTGTTGATGTAACGCTCCCAGATTCATAATCATCATATTACTTCTAAACAACTCATAAGTCAGGGATTAACGCAGCAAAAAAACTAATCCAAAGGCATCGTCGCCGTCCCCATAACAAAGGACAAGGCTTTAGAAACCAACCAATATAGTACCATACACAACCATATATAATAACTTAATTAATTTCATACTACACTTACAACTCCTTAACATTAAAAACAACAACCCAAAATAAAACACAACTTCAAGTATACATCCATTCACCAAAATGTTTAACCCGTCCTATTTTCAAAAGGGACATATTCACCACCCACAACCAAGCGGGAAGGCTCGTATTCTCGTTACCGAACGCCACCTTAACTGGAATGAACACCTTAATTACATCTTCGGCCCTGGGAGCTTGTAATCCTTGGGGAAGCACTTCCTAAAACAAAATAAGAAAACTTCGCAGATGAGTTGGCTAAACTCAGCACACATACACCTACAGTGTAAACTTTCCTAGTTCATTTTATTTCGCGCAACTTTTAAATTCTTTTGAAAATGGAAAACGCAAACAAGTCATAAAAGCTTCGAACAGCCAAGGAAAAAGATAAACAACATTATCATCATCATCATAAACCTCAATATAGACCTCATCATGGACACTGGCAAGGTCATGTGAAAGATGCCCGTCGACATCGAAAGTAGTTCAGTGCGATTAGCACCATATAACAATAGACCTCATCATTAAAAGAACGAAAGTCATAAACTTTCCAAAGAGTTAGACATCATGAAATCAATAACATAAATCATCATCATCATCATCAAAATATGCTTGTTGAAGGGTAGGCAATATGCGTACCTTGAGGTTGAACCGACTGAGGAACTACTTGAACTTGAGCGGACTTGAACAAATTGTAGCAACGACCCCTTGAAAGATATCTGAGATAAGAATAAAGAAATGACTTAAGTTGGGTTCTTAGGAGGGAAGAATTCCTCAAATAAATCAATACAATAAAACTCAACAAGTTTGAAGGCTTTCGGGGATTTTTGTGACATTCGGAAAGGCATAACTCTTTTTATAAGCCTCGGAAAACCTTGCGAGAGGACCCCTTGGGAAAGCTCAAATTAATTCCTACAACTTCCTAATTAAGAGTTCAAGCTAAAAGCAATGAGTAAAGGGTGAGACTTAACAATATAGCAAAGCTGTCTCGGGAGATAAACATAGCCGGGAGCGATATTTCGGTAAACTATAACTCAAGCTCTAAGCATCGGTTGAGAGCACATGAGTAGTCTATAGAAAGCTTGAACTGCATGCTACAACTCTTATGTTGACCATAATTTCATATAAGCCTTAGAAAAGGTCCTAAAAGTGACTAGAACATGCCCTGGTCATATTAAATTCTGGGCAGAATTTACTTATATGGCTGAAAAGAATTGCTCATAACTTTCTCTCCCGATGTTCAATGAACGCATAAGACCTCATTTCGGAAAGCTTGCGGAACCTACTAAACTTTCATTTTGAATTCTTAAGATAATAAGGTCTATTTAACCCTTGAAAGTACTCACAAACTCACTGCCCAATAAAACGTATGTAAAGGGACCCATATACCAATTTTGACATAACTTGAATTATACATATCGAAATCCTAAAATTTCAAAACCGGGTGCGAGCTACTATTAAAGGCTACTATTTTTCACCATGTGCTTGGTCGAGGGAGTCCCGGTTACCTCCAGAAAAATCAGATTAAGAAATTTACCCTAAAACCACCAAACTTGAGGTCTTTCCTTGCTTTTTCACTTGGTTTAATACTCTAATCTATATCTTAAGTGTGAATTCCTTTGCTAAACTTCCCTTCACAGCAGAACACTTAACTAATCCCCTCTATTTTGGCTCTCACAAACCACATACATGGCCTTTGTTCTACAATTTCATAACCCGAACGCAAAATAAAATTAAATTCGCCATCAAAACATAAAATCATTAATCTCTTCAACATCTCAACTCATCCATGAAACATGCAACACTTGGAAGACTTAATTTCATCTCCATACTCATAGGAATCTTTGATTTTTGACATGTACTCACAACTTTATCACAATTTAGTACAATCTAAGTGAAATTCTAGCCTTTCTTTTCTCAAAAAATCATCTTTAACTCTCTCTACCTCTACCCAATTAACATGCATACCCTCTCAAACCTCAGATTGTCAAAGAAAACAACATGCATCAACAAATTCCAAGAATTAAACATAATTCCATAGTTTCCTCAACCACCCTTACTCACCAATCAACAATAAAACCCTAAAAACACCATATTCATACTTGATAGCATCTTAAGAGAACTAGTTAAACAATAGAATTCATACCCAAATACATTCACTCAATTTAACTTGAATTGAGAAAAGAGGGTTTAGAGATTACCTTTGGGGAGAGAAGAGAATGGAGAAACAAAGGGAAGAACAACCGAGAGAGAGAAGGAGCAGTGGCGTTCGGCGGCGTCGTCGGTCTCCGGGATGCCGGCGGCCGTCGTCCGGCGTCGAAGACAAAGGGGGTCGGCGAGGTGCAGAGCGAAAGAGATAGACAGAGGGACGATGAACAGAGAGCAAGGAAGAAAGAGAGTCTTGAGTGAGAAATTTTGAATCTGAATATTGGAATAGAAGGAATGGAAAAAAAAAACTATAATACAAAACCTCCTATTTAAAGATAAAGGGGTCTTACTTCCATCAATACCATATTGGGCTTTCAAGAGAGAAAAAAAAAAACAACAGCCCAATCACTTATTAATTCTTCCTTTATAACCCGATACCATTAATTTGGGGTTCCCGAATAAATTCTACATGACTAACCTACGAGAAATTTTACTAGTAGAAATTTCATGAGTATTCAATCCTCCAATAATAATAAATTCGAACGTAACTAATCCAATTAGGATTAGGGAAGCCAAATCCTAGAAGGATTTAGGCTACTTGGGCGTCAAGTTAGTAATCCTAGTAAGATTAGGACTTAGTCTAGTATAAATAAGGAGGCTTGTAGTCGTTTTAGAGACACAGCTTTGAATTATGAATACAAAACGAGTTCTTACTCATCCTGAGAGTTTCCCTCTTTCCTTTTCTACTATTGTATCTTGAATTGGCTATTCAAGTGGTGAGGTAGAGCTTATTATAATACTTAAAAGGTGTTTTTGTAACTAAGTAGAAGAATAAGAAGCCCTAGGGATTAGACTTGTGGTGTTTCTGTATCAAGTTTAATTCCCTTGAACTATCTAAACTGTCTATCTTCATAGAAATACCCCTACAAAACCCTAGGACTAACGTCACTTCTTCCCTATCCCTAGGATTGGTTGCACGTCATATTGATGTGTAGTTGATCAAATTCCTAGCTTTGCTTCAATTATACATCAAAATTGGTATCAGAGCTTAGGTTTTTTCCCCTCAATGCAACCCAAACGGCCAAAACACACCTAAATCTCATCCCAAACACATTCTTCCTAAACCTAAACACATTACCATCATTATGGCTAGTGGTAGCAATTCTAAACCCACTCGTGAAGAGCTAGAGAAGAAGGTGGAGTTCCTTTCATAGCAGCTCGAACGATACATGCATCTACAATAATATGAGATTAGATTCAGGAGAAGAGGAGAGTGGAGAAGAAGCCATGAGCCATCCTAGAAGGCCTCGTCGACCACCACGTCGTGAGCCAAGAGAAGAAAGTCTTGATTTCAAAGTTGATATTCCTGAATTCGAAGGTAATCTTGATCCTGAAGTTTTTCTTGATTGGATTCAAACTGTGGAGAGAGTCTTTGATTTGAAAGATGTTCTTGATGACAAGAAGGTCAAGTATATTGCTCTTAAACTTCAAAAACATGCTAGTATTTGGTGGACTAACTTACAGAAGAAGAGACAACATGTTGGGAAAGAAAACATTCGAACTTGGGAGAAGATGAAAAAGAAACTTTACTCTAAGTTTCTTCCTGCAAGCTACTTCAAAGACAACTACTTTGGAGGTGTGATCTAAAGGAGGATGAACCTCAAACACTTGTGAGGTACTTAGCTGGATTGAACGAAAGGATAAGATATGTTGTGGAACTTCAACCCTATACTACACTCGATGAATTGAGTACTTTAGCTCATAAATTTGAACAACAATATAAGAGAAGGGGGAAGGAGACGTCGAGCGAAAATCCTACAACACCTAAAGAACCCATTCCATATCCCTCACAAATACAGCAAACCCCAACAAAATTTCCAAACCCTACGTTCCAACAACCTTTAAACCCACAAAAAAACCACCCCCTGCTGTGTATAAGCCTTTGGATACAAGGAGAAGGTGTTTCAAGTGCCAAGGACTTGGCCATATTGCAGCTGAATGCCTAAACCAGAAGATCGTGTCCTTGGTTGAGTTTCAAAACGCTCTATTTCTTGAAGTTGAACCAGATTGTGAGGAAGAACAAAAGGAACCTAAAGGAGAAGCGGTTTATGAAAAAGTTGAAGTGGGTCCAGATAAAGGAGAGCTATTAATGATTAGAAGGAACTTTAATGAGTTTTCAATGGAGGAAGAAACACTAAGAGAAGCCATCTTTCAAACTCAGTGTATAATCAAGAACAAGCCTTGTTCTTTGATTATAGATGGAGGTAGCCAAGCTAATGTGATATCAAAGGCCTTTGTGGACGAATTGCAAATGCCCAGCACACCCTATCCAGCTCCATATACAATCCAATGGTTCCATCAAAGCAAGGGCATTCAAGTTACTAGAAGATGTTTGGTGCAATTCTCTATAGGTAACATGTATATATCATGATTCAATTTGGTGTGAAATTGTACCTATAGATATGTGTCACATCTTATTCGGCTGGCCATGGATGTTTGATAGAGTCGTGAGTCATGATGGACGTGCAAATACTTATTCATTCAACTAGACCAGAAGAGGATCACCCTTAGGTCCATGAGGAGCCAATTCATCCAACCAAGTTTGAGGACAAACTCTTTGCAACCAGGGGAGAATGATGGAGATTCATCTAGCCTTGGTTGATGTATGTGCATACCAAAGGAAATCAGAGTGCACTGGCCTGGACAAACACCAAGGACCTTGCTGTCCTGAACTTGTTCAACCTAAGCTTTCCCTAGGGATGGAAAAGCATCAAGGAATGAAAAACAAACAAAGAAAAGATAGAAAACCTGTGATTCCCACTGATACAGACCACACCACAGCAAGAAGTACAAGGGCAGTACTCAATTCACACCACTGGATACAGACCACACCACCAATAGCATGAATCAAGCTCTACTTAACACCTTCTAAGCTTGCCAAAGCTTAGTTACAGACAAGTAGAAATGAACGAGAGTTATAAGACACTCACAAACTCACAGGAGCAAATCTCTACTGATTTCATAAACACTCAAAGACTGCTGAAAATGAGTACAGAACTTAGCTAATATACAATAGCTCCTAGCTGCCTTCTAACCGAGCTATTAAGGTTTCCTAATGATGAAGAAACCTCTAACTACTTAGCTAAGTACATCATTACATCAAAATTAGCTGCTTAAATCTAATACAATACATAATTACATTGTTTGCAAGCAAAAGATGACAGCAGAACAAAACTAAGGAAAATTGAGTTCTGATTGGGCCACCTCCTGCTTCAGCATGCATGAGTCACTTCTCCACTTGATTAATTACCTCTCCAAGGCCTCCACAAGCTGCTGCATCATCTTAGGAATATATATTTACAGTAGGTAACTCGAGCATAGGGTGAAAAGACCAAAATAACCTATTAAGATTGCGAAATACCCAAGCTGTCCAGAACAGAACTTCCCTGACATACCCGGAAGGTTTGGGGCTGTAGAAATTGTCCTTCAAAATCAGTCACGTGCACATTTTGAACAGTCTTAGAGGACTCATTAAGGAAACCAATGGCTTTGGAATCAACCATTTTGGACACCAAATGAGCACGTACAAAGCAAAACACTGAAGCTTGTAAAAACTGATTTTCTGGGCAAAAAAACCATCTGGAAAAATGCTTTGCTGAGGAAGATCCACATAAGCTTTAATCCTCAAATTTGGCTGAAAATTATGATAAATTATGAGGATCATGACTGCCAAAAATCAAGGCAAACGGACTTGAAATGAAGCTTGTGAATTTCCTCCAAAAATTGCACACACTACAACAAAAATGGTTATTTGTGGCATGAAGTTTTGCCACAATATATAATAATATTGCTACAATAGCATTTTGTAGCATTTTTTGAAATTGCCACAAAGATGCCACAAATGCCTTGTTACAAAAGGCTTTTGTGGCAAATTTGAAATTGCCACAAATTGTAAGGCTTTTGTGACATATTTCAAATTGCCACAAATGTTAAAATGCTACAATAGCTTACGATTTGTAGCAATTTTACTTTGCTACAAAACTAACTTTGCCACAAATTTGTAGTTTTTGTGGCATATATGATATGCTACAAATAATATTCTGATTATAAATTTACATTTTTGGCAACTTATATTTGTCACAATATGTATCCTTAATTAGTAAATAATTGTAGAATTTTCTTTTTAATGTAGGGAATAAAATATGATTACCATATTATATATATATATATATATATATATATATATATATATATATATATATATATATATAATTACACACGCATACAATTTCAATAACATATACCAAACAATGTAGAGTAAACTTTAAACAAAATCTTATTTCATGTATCATGATTCATGAAATAAACATAGAAATTGTTTTAAGTTGATTTGGTAAGCTTAAATACACTTCTATTATTCTAAACTAACTAAGAAAAATAAAAATAACATTATGTTTTAGCCTAAGCTAACACTTCATGTATGGGCGGCTCTATTGACTTTGCATCTGTCAACTTCGTCATTGGTTGGATTGCAAACCGCTCAAGAAGCCCGTATTGAATATGTGACTGCAAAAAGAAAACAAAGTGTTCAATTATTATTCTTAAAAAGAAAACTGCAAAAAGTGTGGTAGCATATCCCCTTAAGTTTGGGAAAGACATTTCCCGGACAAAATGCCTTACATAATAATAATAATAATAATAATAATAATAATAATAATTATTATTATTATTATTATAATAATATTATTATTATTATTATAATAATAATAGTAATAATAATAATAATAATAATACATAACATAATAATAAACTCAAATAGTTCATACACCTCAGTATGTCACGAGCTAGACGGTCGGAGTAAGATTAGATATAAATGAAAATAAATCTATACAAGGAAAATAGTCAACATGCCCTTAAAACTGTTGGTCCCAGTGATGGGGGATGGATCATATCTGTAGAACTTGCATAGCTTGCTATTGGTTCATGTATACACCAATAGCTTGCTGTTGGTTCATGTTTGAAATTGGCTGAAATTGGCTGGAGCTTCACCTTTGGCATGGATGGATTCACATAAAGTCCAACTGTATTTTTCGATTGATCACCATCTGTTGCAGCAAAGTACGAATTAATGATTCATATAGGGCTCCAATGGCAGACAGAAAGGCAGGTAAGAATAAAAATAGAGGTACGATGACAAAAACAATATATTTAGAAGTAACAAACTCATAGGATCTCAATATATTCGAAGCCAATGGATTGTGGGATAACACTCTAAAAAAAGAAACCAAATGAGTGCACATTGTAGATCATAAGAAAATAAGTATATGATTGTTAGTAACTAGTAAATAAAGGATCAACAAATTTTTGCATTAATTTGCTTACCTGTTAGAACAATAGAATAGCTTCAAGGATAACTAGATCGATCAACCCTATCGTAAAACAATGAAAGTGAAAAATGAAAGACAGCAAAATAATTCAGGACATACCTGATTTGCTTTTTGGCCAAGACCCATGAACTTATCAAGTTTAGTATCCTGGTGAAGAGCACCTCTTGATTCTTGAATGCATGCAGTGTTGAGCTGAAACAAATTAAGCATGAATAACTAAAGCTACTGAAAATGATATGCACCAAAGAAATTGAACAAGTGTCTCAATATTGACATTTTATCTTGGAAACCAAAAAACTGATGTAGAGTTTTCGAGAAAAGGAGGTAGGGGATCATGTAATTGTTCATGTCTACATACTACATGCAATGAGATATTGAATACTTACAATATATACTTGCATCAGTTGCATAAAAAAAAAAAGGATTGATTACCATATATTATACCAAAAAAGTTGGAATGCAATTACAAGGTGTATAAATTGGCAAGCCCAACCAAGCCCTCAAACATCTCACCAAACACGCTACATCAAAAAACTCAACTAAACAATCAATCATTTCACTGTTCTTCATAATCAATTAGCCTGAATTCTAGTCAAACAAAAAGCATTGTTGCATAAATTGGCAAATATGATAATAATCAAAGCAAGAAATGAAGGAAAGGATATAGAAAACTTATATTCCCAGCGGGATGATTGAAGCATTTGCCTTTTGCACTCTTCTAGTCTCCTTTGTCGCAATAAATTAAACCTGCCTCCCTCCACAAAAAAAGGAAGACGAATTAAGAGCAATGGCTGCAATAAAGGTCAAAAGATATGGAAAATCGAAAGAGAGAATGAGAGAAGTATGTACAAAGCTAAAGAGTACTAATACATGGAACCTTAACAATGTAAAGGTCATCCAGTCAAAGTTCTCTAACTCAATGCATATAACTCATTTTAAGCCTCTTGTCATAAGTTACTATTAAACCCTATCCACCCATGGCCTCCTTCAGACTATGAGTGATCTCATTCAGCTTCGGGCTTGGCCATCAACATAAATTGTCCTTCAAACAAAGTGAGAAGGTTCCTTACAAAGACATATCACATTTGTTAGTCGCACTTTATAATGGGAAATTGGAATATTAACACTATGTAGCACAATAATTCAATGGCCAATTTTTTTCAAGTTTTAGGATCAAATATGAAATTGCAGGTTCAGCTTCAGCTCACATTTCCTTTGATTCTTATGCTATATCTATAAGTTTTGCTTGCTTTGTCTTTTCTCGCTTCCCAATCACCTCAAATATCTATAACAGGTAAGAAAGCACTACAAAAAGCTTTGTAACTTGTATAGCTAATTGTCTCAAGAAACAAGCTAACGGGAAAAACCATATAACAACCACCGATTTCAAAATAAGCACCATGACCACCTAATTCAAGGACAACCCTACTCAAATGACTTGACCAAATCCATTGTTGAAGTGCAGAGAAATAGCTATTGAACATCTTTCTCCCTTATAAAGAGTTTGACTGACTTTGTAGAAAAGGAAACCAATCTCCCATGAAAGAAAGAAGCATTTAGACATAAAATCTTCTTTCCACTGCCACAGATGCTAGAGAGAAACATCATTAATAATTGATATCGTTTAAATGGCAGATGCGACTACATTCACGTCCGTGAATTTCATTTTTCAATACTACCCTCGTCATTCAGTAGATGTTGGAACAACATATATTTGGTCTGCAAAATGTGAGTGCGGTGGAAGACTTGAGCAAAAACATACATAGATACATAGCTCAACATAATCAAGGCCATAAAACCAAAATTTTGAATTAAAACAGATACATAAAGTTGGATAAATAACCGAGAAAGGGAATGATTGTCTAGATTTTGTTAGCATTGGCTCACTAGAGACACGAATTCACTCATCTGCGGCAATTCAATGATGGCGATTTAGCTTCTCTGGGATTTATGTACTAGAGAATTCACTACAAAATAAGTCGTTAACAAAAAGAGGCAAGCAGATGAACACACATAAGAGAGAGAAACAGAGATGGTGCCATAGACTAGAAAAACAAACAAGACAAACAAGAATCGAGCAAAATTGAGAAGAAATTACTTAATGTTCATCTTGAACGACGAGATTGCAAAGTGAAACAACGGAGGATTCAGAATGGAGGGAGTTGAAATGCATCTTCCATGGCTGTGCGACTCACCAAAACCAGCGCACCTTGAATTAGTGCCAGAACCAACCTCCACCTAGAGATTGTGAAAATTTGAGTTTCTTTTTGAATTTGGAAACCCTACAATTCGACATGCCAGTTCACCATTGAAAGAAACTTGCAACTTTCTTCATTTTTCCAGAAACATCATCATTCGACTTACCAAACCCTTCAAAAGTCCAGGCCTAGCTTGAGAAGCTTTTGATTGTGCTGCTTCTATGGGACGGAAGCTTTTGATTGTGCTGCTTCTAGGGGACGAAAATCGAAAGAGAGGTTAAAAGACATGAGAGAGTTGAGCAGGTGTCTAATAGGGGACGGAAATCGAAACCTTGTAGCCACTAACGACGGCAGAAGTTGCCGAAGGTGGTCGGTGGCCGGGAAAAACTTGCAATGGCAGGTTCTGGGTAGTGAGAGAGTCAGGTCTGAGATCGGCATTGATCCGAGAACAAAAAAGGCTAGGGTTTGCCAAAGAAAAGAGATTGCCTATCTTCAAAAAAAAAGAAAAAAAAGAAATAGTCAGTAGAGGGAATTTCACAATTTAGCGAAAATTTTAATGTATATCCCTTCTTTTTTCTTGACAATTTGAAAGGCTTTTGTGGCAATTTCAAAGCTTGCCACAATATAAACCCTTTTTGTGGCAAAATAACATATGCTACTAATGTTCTACAACTACAGTGTATATTGTAGCAATTTAGAATTTGCTACTAATAAATTGCCACAAAATATCAATTTTCTTGTAGTGACAGCTCCAATTTTTGTTTGTTTCCATTGACATGCTAAGTGACATTCTTGTACCAATATGGTTTTGTTGCACCCTCCATGAACCTTGAATCTCCAAATGTAAGACCTAGGCATGATGGATATACATCACTTGGTCTCACCTTTGGGGACCCTAGGTTCATGGAGGGTGATGGAGATCAGCCCCGCTCACCCAATAAGTAGGTCCAACGCAATCAATCGAGTTTGAGGATAAACTCTTTGCAATCAGGGGAGAATGATGGAGATTCGCCCAGCCTTGGTCTCATATTTGGGGACCCAAGGTTCATGGAGGGTGATGGAGATAAGGCAAGCTCGTCTAGTCCATCTAAGGAGGCCCAGTTCATAAACATTGAGGTGAAAAAGGCCGTAAAAGAGCAATCCATTAAGGCCCAACGACTAGCCTAAGTATTTCACAAGACCATGTCCAAAAGAACTAAAGGAGGCAAGACTTCGTGCAAGAGACGTCCATATTAGTATAGTAATATTTGTATTTTCCTTATTATTAGGAAAGTTAGTTATAGATATTTTCATTATCAGTAGTTAAGTTTGTTATAGGGCATAATGCCAAAGTAGTAGTTAATGTGTGTGGACATCTATTAGGAGATGGGATAGACGCCAATTAGGAGAAGGGAATCCTAGTCTTGGAAGGCCTATTTTGTAATTAATCCAATTAGGATTAGGAAGGCCAAAACCTAGAAGGATTCGTCTAATTGTAACTAATCCAATTAGGATTAGGGAAGCCAAATTCTAGAAGGATTTAGGCTACTTGGGCGTCAAGTTAGTAGTCCTAGTAAGATTAGGACTTAGTCTAGTATAATAAGGAGGCTTGTAGTCGTTTTAGAGACACAACTTTGAATTATGAATACAAAACGAGTTCTTACTCATCCTAAGAGTTTCCCTCTTTCCTTTTCTACTATTGTATCTTGAATTAGCTATTCAAGTGGTGAGGTAGAGCTTATTCTAATACTCAAAAGGTGTTTTTGTAACTAAGTAGAAGAATAAGAAGCCCTAGGGATTAGACTTGTGGTGTTTCTGTATCAAGTTTAATTCCCTTGAACTATCCAAACTATCTATCTTCATAGAAATGCCCCTACAAAACCCTAGGACTAACGTCACTTCTTCCCTAGCCCTAGGATTGGTTGCACGTCATATTGATGTGTAATTGATCAAAACCCTAGCTTTACTTCTGTTATACATCACTCCTCCAAATGAAGGAGGATAGTCTCTATTTATAGAGAACTTGGGCTAGACATCGGGCCTATTTATTGTTAGAGTACAAAACCATTTCTAGGGCTACAATCATCAACTTAAGCTTTTGGTTGAGATGGTTCCATATTTATTTCCTTTTAATTGTAAAAGGGTAATTATTTACAATATATATTATGTGCTCTTGGAGCACATGCTCCATATCCAATGTGGCATAGGAGTTTTTCAGGCTGGCATTTTATTTGAAAAAAAATAATATAACCCCTGAGTAATCGTTCACCTTCCAATTTCAATTTTGAAGCTCTTTTGTGCTGCAAACTACCACTTCTCACTATCTCGTTCACCTGCGCGATTCTGGCCCTCTTCGCTGCCAATTATTCTCCTTTATCTACCCCACCGCCGACACCTTCGTCATTGGCTCCGAGACTTGCAGCAGACTGGCAATCACCGACGGTGGAATTCTCTGACAATCCTTCGCCTTCGTTGTTCAAGTACTTCTCTATTTTTGCGTCCCTCTCGTTCACCTGCGCGAGTGTCGCCCTCCTCGCCGTCAATTATTCTCCTTCATCTACTCCGCCGCTGACGCCTCTGTCACTGGCTTCGAGACTTGCAGCAGACCGTCAAACATCGACGGTGGAATTCTCCGTCAATCCTTTGCCTTCGTTGTTCAACAACATCTCTGTTTTTGCTTCACTTACATGAAGCAACCATGGAAGATTCGATTTTACCAACCCTAAACTTCACTTACCGCCACAAGAACCACTAGACGCCGACAAACAACAAAACATGGTAATTTACTTGTGTTTGCACACCCTAAAATATGCATTACCAATCCTACTATGTTTTGTTACGTGAAACTCTGCTTTGGTCCATGATATGTATGAATATATTGGTTGTCCATTGAAAATTTTAATCATTTGATGAAAATTGAATGTTTTATGTAGAACAAAAACGGTTGACACTTGACAACATTGATTTTGCTTAAAAATAAAAATCCTCAATAATAATTCGACTTTGGCCCATGATGAATGTTGGCAAGTCAGTGCAGTCAAAGTTATCTTCTTTTTAGTTGTTGCTCAAAATAAGTTAAATAAGTTAAAGATAAATTTGCAAAACAACTCTTTCAAATAAATTCAAATAAGATCAAACAACTAAGTTCAGGTTAGTTCAGTATAATAAGTTTAAAATAAGTAGGAACGAACATGTTTAAAATAAAGATACAGTGAGGCAGAACCAATATTATTCATTATTGTTTGTTTACTGTCAGTATGAAAAATTATGCATTATAGATATGATCTTCCTCAAGATTGTTTTTTTTTAAACTTTTATATGATTTTAATTTCTATGGGGCAAATATTATCGAATACCTTAATGAATCATTACGTTTCTATTATTTATTTGTATCATTGGATTTATTGATTGTTAAAAGAATGTAATTATGCAATTTAGAATAATAATATGATAAAGCAAATATTTCTTAATCAAGAATCTTACCTTATAATACAACATAATACATAAGAAACTTTCCCAAAAATAAATAAAGGAACAAAAAGGTTATCGATGATACTCTAACTCTGATATGTAATGATACTCTGTAAATCCAATAAAAAAATATAAATTATATCATGTATATACTTTTTAAATAATTTTGACTTGAAATATATTTGTTACTAAATAAAGTTCTGACATCTTTGTCTTTCTCTCCGTCCTTCTATGATACACACATACATGCATGATTTAATTTAAGATCAACCAACATATTAGGTAGATTTTATGATTTTTCTCATTTTCATAAATGATAGAAAAATTTATATATGTATGATTTAATTTATTTAACACCAATCAATATATTAGGTAGATTTTATGATTTTTCTTATTTTCATAAATAATATGAAGTAAACGACGACGCTTCCATTGTAAAAGATGGAAATAGAGAATTTATATGAAAAAAGCACTAACTAAAAATATGGTGGCTTAGTGGTATAGAAATTGGAGGGTTTTCCTTTGCATTAGAAGTTCAAATCTTGGAGATAACAATTTCTTTGATAACTATTTTGGTGCAAATAAAAAATATTGTAATTACTATTCTGTCGTTACGATTTATCAATGCCGAGGGGTAAACTGGGCAAAGTGAAATTTACGCACCATAAAACTCTTTGGCTTTATATATTACACAAGTTTTGATTCGCACGTTAAACGTGCAAGGATTTAATGATATATATGTTGTCGATCTTCTTTCCATTTTATTTATGTCTCCATTATTAACATTCGTGGGTATTGCTTTTTATAATTTGAAGAATATGGATGACGAAAAAGTGAATTAATGTTGATAAATTAGGCATCCTACCAATTAGTAACCATAAAATTTTTAGGGGAAAAAAATCCATCTGTGCACCAAATGAGGGCAATTGAAACTTGGGAGTGGCTTGGGGCGTCAGCAGTATATTAGGGAAAGTTGGCAAAGAGGAGAAATAACTATATTTCACATCCAAAATGTGTTTCTTTTATATAGATTACAATTACACCCCCATATTTTAAATTGGAAGATGGGCAAAATTGGAAATATGAAATTTACAGACCATAAGGTCTTCTCTATTTATATATAACATAGATTTGTATACTAAATAAAATTATGATATCTTTGTCTTTCTCTCAGTCTCTCTACGATACACACACATACATGCATGATTTAATTTAACACCAATCAACATATTAGGTAGATTTTATGATTTTTTCATTTTCGTAAATGATAGAAAAATTTATATATGTATGATTTAATTTATTTAACACCAATCAACATATTAGGTAAATTTTATGATTTCTCTTATTTTCATAAAATAATATGAAGTAAACGACAACGGTTCCATTGTGAAAGAGGGAAATAGAGAACATATATGGAAAAAGTATTAACTAAGAATATGGTGATCTAGTGGTATTTAAATTGGAGGGTTTTCCTTTACATTAGAGGTTCAAATCTTGTTGGTAACAATTTCTTTGATAATTATTTTGGTGCAAATAAAAAATATTGTAATTACTATTTTATCCTTATGATTTACCAATGGTAAGGGGTAAAATGGGCAAAGTGAAATTTGTGTACCATAAACCTCTTTGACTTTATATATTACATAGATAGATTATACTGAACTAATCTGAACTTAGTTGTTTGATCTTATTTAAATTCATTTGAAAGAGTTGTTTTGCAAATTTATCTTTAACTTATTTAACTTATTTTGAGAAACAACTAAAAAGAAGATAACTTTGACTGCACTGACTTGCCAACATTCATTATGAGCCAAAGTCGAATTATTATTGAGGATTTTTATTTTTAAGCAAAATCAATATTGTCAAGTGTCAACCGTTTTTGTTTTACATAAAACATTCAATTTTCATCAAAGGATTAATTTTTGTCTTTCTTTTTTATTTATATACAACAACAACAACAACAACAACAACAACAACAACAATAACAGTTCTCAATATAGTCCCGTTGATGTAGGATTTGAAGGGATCCAGACGTTGACGTCTTCCCCTCATTCGCAATATTGCTTCAGTTTTTTAATGTAATATTGAAAAAAAAATTGCAAGAAAGATAATGTTAATCGCATGAGTTAGCCAATATTCATCTTAACCTAGGGTTGAACTTATATTAAGGATGTTGTTTATGAAACTCATACACGCAAAATCTATGTAATACATAAAGTCAAAGGGGTTTATAGTACGCAAATTTCACTTTGCCCATTAAACCCCTTGCCATTGATAAATTATAAGGATAGAATAGTAATTACAATATCTTTTATTTGCACCAAAATGGTTATCAATGAAAATGTTATCGCCAAGATTTGAACCTTTAGGGTCCGTTTGGACCTAGGAAAACTGGATGGAAAAAGAATCTCGTGGAAAAAAAATTAGGAGTAAAAAAATGTTGGGGTAAAGTAAATTTCTTTCTCTTGTTTGGTTTAAGTAAAATTTTGAAGGAAAAAAATTGATTTTCTATTCAATTTTCTTTTCCTTGTTTGGTTTGAGGAAAAATATATGGAAAAATAAAATTTGCAAGAAAACTTGTAAGTATCAAGTTTCATTTTTCTAGATCATAGGATGTAATTTGGGAGAGAAAGAGAGAGAGAGCGACAAAGTGAGAGAAAAGAGAGTTAGAGAGAGAGAGCGTCAGAGAGAGAGAAAAGAGAGTTAGAGAGAGAGAGAGCTATAGAGAGAGAGAGAATAAGGGAGATAGAGAGAGAGAGAGAGAGAGAAAAGAGAGTTAGAGAGAGAGAGAGAGAGAGAGAGAGAGAGAAGATACTTAGAGAGAGAGAAGAGAGTTATAGAGAGAGCGAGAGAGAGAGAGAGAACGTTAGAGAGAGAGATAGAAGAAAGAGCAGAGACTTAGAGAGAGAGAGAGAAGAGAGAGAGCGCGAGAGAAAGAGAGAAGAGAGTTAGAGAGAGAGAGAAGAGAGAAGAGAGAGAGTGAGCGAGAGAGAGAGAAGAAAGTTAGAGAGAGAGAGAGAGAGAGAGAGAGAGAGAGAGAGGATGAAGAGAAAGGTTGGCTTTGATCCAAAAATTTTCTCCTTTCCTTTCATTTTTGAAAGGAAATTTTTTTATTCATTGTTACCCCAAATTTTCCATGCAATTTTCCAACTATTTTTTTTCCATTCCCTTTTTTCTTCAATCCAAACAAAGGAAAGATTTTTATTTTCCAAAATAATTTATTTTCCATGCTGTTTTCCAAGGTCCAAACGGACCCTTAATGTAGGGCAAAACCCTCCAATTTTTATACCACTATATCACCATACTTTTAGTTAGTATTTTTTGTACATGTTATCTATTTCCCTCTTTCACATTGGACATCATTTACTTCATATTATTTTTTTGGGTTTCCATTTTCTCTAATTAACATTATATTATTATTTTTTTAATTTCTTTTAGGTTCCTATATTGTGGTCTTACATTATTTTTTTAATGTTTTGTACAAAGTATAATATTAACTTTAATCATCTCTGTTTCTTTAGAAAAGATTCAATTTCATTAAAAAAAATCATTACTACATTATACCTAGAAAATAAATATAATATTTTTATGTCATAAGTCAACACACTAATTGTTGTATGGTTTTTTATTTGTCTATTTATCTTTCTTTATAAATTAACAAGTTTTGATCCGCACACATTGCGTGCATCAACTTTTGAATTTATTTATTTTTTTGTGTATATACACATACCCACACAAAATAAATATAACAATCGATGCACGCAATGCATGCAAATCAAAACTTGTAAATTTAACAGCAGATGCACGCAATGCGTGCAAATTAAAACTTGTTTTTAATAGTATAAAAATTATTTACCCAAGCGAATGTGCCTTGTGGATTATAAACGACTGTTTCATAGACTATTATTATCCAGGAAACATATCTTCTCAACATGAGTAACGTAGATGTCACCAATGGTCACTGAGTAACGCATCATTTGTTGACTACCTTGGTCTGATTGGTGCATTCCATTATTCATAGTTGTTCACTAAATAATAAATAGTCGTTCGCTGAATAAGTCATTGTTGTTCACTAATTTATACATTGTTGTTCAATGCCTGAGACAATCTCAGGTAAAGTTGTTCACTGCTTTACTCACCAGTGTGCACTGAGTTGTTGGGTGCATGTTGGAGTGGAATGGTATATTGTTGGTTGAGTAGTTACCCACCAAAGTTGGTGCATCACTCAGCTTAGTTACCTGTAGTGTTGTTTGTTGTTCAATGCACTTGACCTTCATCATATGAAATTACCTTGTGCATTCACTTTTGGATTGAATGGTACCTTTTGTTCACCGCATTACTCTTTGTGGTTCACTTCATTAGTCGTTGTTGCTCACGAGTTTCGCAAAAACAAAAGAAATTGTCTGATACATTCACACTTGGATAAAATGGTATATTGTTCACCGAGTTATGTACCTTTTGTGTACCACATTTCTCCTTGTGGTTCACTTCAGTTGATAATGTTGTTCACTAGTTGACCAAAAAAAAAAAAATGCCGCATCCATTATGATTATTATGATCTATCAACATTAGCAATCAATGTATGTTTATTCACAATCACATCATAATACTATCATTCAACTAAAGTTGCTCGGCATCTACAAACACAAAATATTTGTTCTTGTATTTTTTCTTCATCCTCTCACTACACATACTACACGATAACACATACATCATTACAATGTTTTGGAGGTTGTTTAACTCTCATTACTCACTTTATATAGAACAATATAAGGCAAACAAACAACACCCTCCAATGTGAATTGGTTGCTGTTTTCCTAGATAATCCTTACTGCTTCGCAATATATCCACCACTGCGCGAAAGGTGTTGTTGATCCGCATCCAATATATTACCAGGAGGAGCACCCATGATTGGCAATGGTAAAAGCATATTATTACCATGATACACATTTGTTTGAACACGCCCTTGCGTAACTCCCAAATTGCTGCTTCTAGGATCAACATAATACATAGGATGAAAAGATTCCAGTGGAATTGAGTCCTACTTGTAATATATATATATATATATATTGTAACGCCCCGGCCCCTCTCGGGCCGCGGACATTACCGATAACTGCTTCAAGGATCGCTGACTGGCCCCACAAATCACCACGAGTCTTTCCAGTGTGCTTCGTCCTCGCTCACACGCTGCCTGGGAAAACTTCCCAGGAGGTCACCCATCCTTGGACTACTCCCAGCCAAGCACGCTTAACTGAGGAGTTCCCAACGGATGAGCTACCATAAAAGAAGGTGCACCTTGGTGATATAAGTAGTCGATTCAATCCTTTTAAGCCACACTTTAACCACATACTCGGGGTATTACAGTCACCCCCACTTAAGCGCACAACGTCCTCGTTGTGCCTCAATACACTCCAGAATCTTTGCCCCGCTAGGTGACTGCCCATGGCTCTCCCGTCCACTGGCGCAACTCACGGTCGCGGGTCGGCTCTGATACCATCTGTAACGCCCCAACCCCCTCCCAGGCCGCGGACATTACCGATAACTGCTTCAAGGATCGCTGACTGGCCCCACAAATCACCACAAGTCTTTCCAGTGTGCTTCGTCCTCACTCACACGCTGCCTGGGAAAACTTCCCAAGAGGTCACCCATCCCAGCCAAGCACGCTTAACTGAGGAGTTCCTAACGGATGAGCTACCATAAAAGAAGGTGCACCTTGGTGATATAAGTAGTCGATTCAATCCTTTTAAGCCACACTTTAACCACATACTCGGGGTATTACATATATATATAAACTATTGAATTATACAATATCACACTTATGACATTAAAAATAATTCAATATAGCAAAATTGGGAACTGCATTACTCCCTGAGTTCAATCCATTACTCATTACTAACCATTACACAAATGCTTGTTGTTCACCTCATTTGCCTAAAGTGTTCACTGCATCTCTAGTGAATATGCAATAAATCACTATATCTTAAATGCCAAAATCCTTCCAAAAAATTTTATTGCTCCAATGAACAGTAAATCGGTTACTGTTCCAATGAACAGTAATTAAAGGGCTTTTTGGTCAAATAAATTTTATAGCTTAAAAGACTAAAATTACCGGAAGACCATGAATCTCCTGATTTCTTGTTCATCAATCAACCCCTCTTTTTCTATCTCCGTTCTACAGATCAAGAGCAATCCCTTCCAGTTTTCATATGCATAATCATTATACATATCATATGAGAAACCCGACCTTATATGCATAATCATTATACATATCAAAAGCTTCCTCATCTGAGAAAGCAACACGACCTATTAAATCTGTTACCACTTCTAGCTCAGACTGAACTATTTTCCAATTATCATTCGATCAACCTGCGAAATAACATTAACAAAACACCATATAGTGGTTAACAAAAAAAAAAGATAAAATAGGCAAAAAATTTCTTTGATTCAAGCACATAAGACATACCTCCAATATCAATGCTTTACGCTACAACCTCTTCATCAAACAAAGTTGCACAAACAACCAAACAATAAAATTAACCAAACTAGTCTTAAACCCATGCGATGCACGTTATATGATAACATTGTTCACCAAATTACAAAACATTATTCACTGCATTTATCATAATTGTTCACCAAATTACTAAACATTATTCACTGCATGTATCAAAACTGTTCACCAAATTACTAAACATTATTCACTGCATTTATTATAATTGTTCACCAAATTACTAAACATTATTCATTGCGTTTATCATAAATATAATTATTGTTCACTCCAACATTCACCATTGTGCACTTACGGGGGCATTACTCAGTGTATTACTCATAATCATTCATTAGCTACATAACTATTGTGCACTATTGTAGTGCCATCTATAAAAAGTATGTTCTATCTGTAGTTCTTTGCATTACTCATCAGTGTGCATTGAATTTGTCATTATTGTTCACCAAATTACTAAACATTATTTACTGCATTTACTAAACATTATTTACTGCATTTATCATAATTGTTCACTCTAACACTATCCATTGTGCATTTATGTATGGGCATTACTCATTGCATACCTCAACATTATTCACTAGCTATATTACTATTGTGTACTATTGCAAAGACATCTAAAAAAAAGTATATTATGACCGTAGTTCACTACATTACTCATCATTGTGCACTGCATTTGTGATGAAACAAACAAATCTGAGTACTGCAAATTGTGCACTGGATTTGTCATCATTGTTCACTGCAGTCCTAAACATTATAACATGCAACAATCATCATTGTTCACTCCAACATTTAACTTTGTGCACTTAGTATGCTCATTACTCACTGCAAAACTCATCATTAATTATTCACTAACTAGATGCATACATGAAACTGATCGACAATGTCGTTGTTCACTGTATTAGTTATCATCGTTCACTGCATCCTTGACCGATTGTCGCTGTCGTTGTTCCATCTCTTTACTAAAAACACATCTTTACCCAACAAATTTTTGAGATTCAACACTGTACTTATATTAGCAACCCCAAAAGACCCAACCATGATGCATACATGAAACCAAATTAGGTAGACTACAACATGAGTATACACCTTCGAAATAGAGTAAACAAGTCTCAGAACAAATTTACATGATTCACCCTCATTGATTTTGATATACTTAAAAATCCAGCAACCAAACTCAAATATCAAGCATATATGATCAGTAACTCATTCAAGGGAAAGGAAACTAATCGTAGTCTATGACAATTCAGGCAAAGGCTTAATCACACATACGCATCAAATTTTTTGAAACTTGTCGATCTCCATTTCGGTCTTGAATATCTTCCGTGGCTTCGCATCTATTTCGAATTCCACTATACTACCATTGGTTCAAACAAAAATGGGAGCACAATTCAACATTTGATTCAGCAAAAATATTGAACTATCATTTTGAATAAGTAACCGGTACTGCTTTCGTCGGGTGAACAATGATATGCTATGGAGTGAACAATCGCGCGGGATGGAAATGAATAACAACCAAACTATGCTACATGTAACTGTTCCATTTGTTGATGAAAACAAATTATATATATATATATATATATATATATATATATATATATCTGTCATGGCTGCCATGTCAGCTTCTTGAGCACATGCTCCACGAGCACACAATAATTTGCAAAATATTTATGTGTCATTAACGACATGTGACATAATTTAATTGGCGAACATATAATATTATTTAATTTATAATTAAATGATCCACCATGGTTAAATTTGACACATGACGTTTTACAATTAGCCAAATTAAAATTATTTTAATCTCCACGTGGCGATTCTCTATTGGCTGACACTTTTTTGCCTTCTACAATATAATTATATCATAGTAATTCAACAATGGAGTGATAAGTGTCACATTCTCATTAGGTGAATCACTCACCTATACAATATGGAATGTAATATTGAATGCGTTAAAATTAGAGTTGAAAAGGGCAACTGAAAAATAACATAAATTTAGAGTTAATTTCATTACATCCTTTCTCCTTAATTGGTGTTAATTTAATCCTATGTATAATGACCAATCAAGTATTATGAATCAAATCAACATATAACAATTTTTTTAGCTATGAATCATATAGATTATAGATAGTAATTATTTATTCTAATGATACTCATAGTGCAATGCCTCTTAAACGTCATTATTAATATTATATATGAAACAAAAATAATAAAAGATTAATTTAAATCATTCTTTTTATAACATGTGGCTAGTATCATGTGGTTTCCATGACTCTTAAATAATAAATTAATATTCTTAAGCGGATAATGACATATATTCGGTGACGATGTCGTTTTTTTTTAAAAACAAAGGTAAATTAAAAAACTACTAGGTAGTCCTTCTCTTGAGGGATCTGCCTAAAACATCCTCAACCCACAATCGAAGTGATGTATATTTGGGACCAAATACACATCATGGGAATCAAATACAAGCTTATATGGAAGAAGAGCTTTAATCACTCTCATCACTCTCAAATATGAATGACTTTATCAATTGCAATCTGATACTTTACTCTATAACTCAAGATCTATGAAGCTATTGGGAAAGTCATCTCGGAGCCAAAGATAGATCATTCAAAGAGCTTTCAAATGGTTTTTGAATTTTGAAGATGGGAGAAGAATTGAGCAAGATATCAATGTTTCTTTCTAGCTATGTACATTTTGATTCTTTATGATGTAATATTTGTAATAGATGATGTAAGCTAGAAACCCTTGTAATCTTGATGTAGTGCACGCCTAAAGGGGTCTTAGAGTACTATAAATAGACCCTTTGGGAGGCCTTTGTATTCATTCAATCATTCACAAAATAATACAAAGTAAAGGCATCATGCTTTTGTGTTCTCTCTGGCTTTGCTAGAATCGTTCTTCTTGAGGGAAGAATCGCCAAATCTCTTCTTCTATTCCTTGCTTGGCTAGCTTGGTTGGTGATAGGAAGAGTTGAAGATCTTCTTGAAGTGGTGTGTCTATATCTTCAAGAGTTTCTCAACCTATATCAAATCTATCATCCGTTCATCAATTGGTACATTCCATTGAATCCTTTTGATTTCTATCTTGTTTCATTCATTCGTTTGATCCTTAAGAACTTAGAGAGGAAGATTCTTATCTTTGTTCATAAAGATCCTGATTTTCGTGTGTAATGAGATCTCTTTGATCCCATTATACATCAAAAGTGGTATCAGAGCTTAGGAGATTGATTCTCTTAGTTCTTGCACCATCTTTCTACAATCTTTCCATCACAAATCCATCCTACACAATCCTCCATTACATGTCCCCCACAAAACTCCACAAAGAACCCCTAAACCCAAACACAATCTAGCCCAAACACATACCATCTCTCGTCCCTACACCCTAGCCCCAAACCGTGAGTTTCTTTTTGATCTTTTTGTATCAAGATTGATGGCTAGCACAAGCTCTCCAACGAAGTCACCTACAACGTCCCAAGAGGATGTAGAATTGATGAAGCAAAAGATCACCTATCTCACCGACCAATTGAAGAGATATATGCATCTCCAACATAGGGTGATCCGTGAAGATGTTGAATCTCATGATGAAGTAGAGGACATACAAAGTGGACGTCCAAGAAGGGAGGAAAGATTTGATTTCAAGGCGGACATTCCGGAGTTTGATGGTAATCTTGATCCTGAAAACTTTTAGATTGGATGCAAACTATTGAAAGAGTTTTTGATCTTAAAGAAGTACATGATGAAAAGAAAGTGAAGTATGTGGCCCTAAAGTTGCGCAAACATGCGTCCATTTGGTGGACAAATCTACAAAAGAAGAGGCAAGATAAGGGCAAGGACAAGATTCAGACATGGAGTAAGATGAAAAGCAAGTTGCAAGGAAAGTTTCTACCACCAAGTTATCTCCAAGATAACTACTACAAGTTGCAACGATTGGTTCAAGGAAGTAGAACCGTGGAGGAGTATACAAAGGAGTTTAAGCACCTACTTTTGTTGAGAAATTTTGAGAAGAAAAGGCTAGAACATGAATATAATTCACTGTCTTTAAGGAATTATTTGCCCTCTATCACTCAGATGCTCTCAAGATTAGCAAATATCCCTCCAGGAGTAATCAAGCCTTGTGAAAATCTCATAAGAGCAAAACTGAAATCTTCCCTTATTCTCTCTGTAAATTAAACGTGAAAAAGATAGAGTGGTTGAAGGCAGTTTTTGGCTTTGCAGTTATTAGAATTAATTAATTAATTAATTAATAACTGCCCTATAATATCCAGAAAAATCAGGATATAACTGATTTTATTTATTTAAACAAATTAAATAAATAATTAAAACGAAAATTATAATGTAATTAATACATTATAAGTCTCCGACTCCGGCACCGCGCACAAGCGTGCAAAGTGCTAAGTGCCGTCTAATAAGTCGCCAAAAGCCGCCAACCGACACACGCGCGCGCGCGTGTGCGTGTGCGGTTCAATGCGGAGCATTGAACCTTAGTACCACCACTAGCTCCATAGTAGCCCTTTAGCTAATTATAAGCGCAAGTAGTACTATACCTTATAAACTAGTGAAAAGTCTCTTCCACTACCAATGTGGGACTTTTCACCTTTCACCCTCCTTATTATCAAATAGCAAAACTGTAAAACCCCGAAAAATCCAAAGATGTTGACTGTGACGTCGTTAGTAAATTAGGTTTGACTTCTTTATTTATTATTATTCGTTTGTGTTTATTTTTGCTAACACTTGAGCTCGTAGGATCGTGAGGGACTAATAAGGGTATATCGGTAATTTCGGAGGTTTAGTATTATTAGTTTTACCCTATTTATTATTAGTATTACTATTAATATTATTGTGTTTATTAAAATTTGTTATATGAATGATTATGTGAATTTTAATTGCTATGTGTTTAGTATTAGTTCTTATTATTATTAGTATTGCTTTTATTATTATCACTAATATTATGGTTATTATTATTTTCCAAAAATCTGTTTTTTCCTATTGGGTTGGGTTAGAATTAGGAGTGATACTAATTGAGTCTTAATTATGTGATTAGTATAAAAGCTTTTCTCCTCTCCAAAACCCTAATATCAAACCCTAACCCTAGCCTCTCATCCTCTCTCCCTCCCCCTCTCTCTCCATCTGTTGCGGCCGTCCACCACAACCGTCGCCCACGCCGCCCGCCGCCCTAGCCACCGCACCGGCAACCACCGCAACCACTCCTCTTCTCTCTCTCTCTCTCTCTCTCTCTCTCTCTCTCCCCCACTCGATTTGTTGTTGTCGACGTTGCTGCTGCTCCCTGCCGCCCGCTGCCGCCACACACGACCACCAACGCCGTCGCCGCGACATTGGAGGACAGACGCGCCACCGCCACCGCCACCGCTTTTTCCTTCCACCGTCGACGCCCAGAATCGAAAAGTGTGGGATTCGAAACCACGGTTGCTGCTGTTCAACGTCCGACCACCCCTGCGAATTCCGCCATCTGCCACCACAGACGTTCCCAATGCCGGCGACCCCCGCTGCTCCGCCTCCGTTCAGACACTGCCCAGATTATGCTCTAGCAAAATCCTAAACGTAAACCCTAATTTTTTTTAGTTAACAAACTCTTCTTCTTGTTTTCTTTATTTTCTGTTGAATGTATTATTATTATTATTATTATGATTATTATTATTATTATTGTTTATTAGTTCTTTTTATTACATCTTGTAATTTGGGTAATCAAAAATGTAATTCTTTTTACTAAGTTGTGATTGTAATTGATTTGTTCTTGTGTTGTATTATTTACTTGAAATTTTTGTCAAAATTATTATGCGTAATTTTATGTTCTAATTGGTGTATTAGGATTTGTAATAGTTGTAATTAAATAATGAATGTTCAATTGTTTAATGTACCTTAATTTCTTGTGAAGCATGTTTAGGGTTTTAGATAATACTATTATTGTATGCACGAATTCTTAAAGTTTAATTACCTAGATTAATTCTTGAATCGTTAGTTAAGTATTCACATGTTCTTTATTTCAATCATGTTTAAATCTTGTTTAATAAGTTAGGCGATTGAATTACTAAAGTTCGATTCTTGTTTACTAATTTATGATTCTTGATTGAATCTTGTTTAAAGAATTTAGTTGTTGGGATACATGATTGGTAGTTTAAATGTTTATATGATCTTTATATTTTATTCACATGTTCTTTAAGTTCCTTCTTGTTTATGGATTAAGAAATTCATGTTTAGGCTAGTGTTATTATTTCATGTTCTACAAGTTGGTTTTGATGGTAGGAGGTTTGATGTTTGGACCTTAATTAGTTACTGTTTTAAGTCCAAATTAGGACCCCGGGACCGAATGGTGAAAGTTAGAACCGAATTTGCAAATTAAGTGGAAACCGGTAACAGGACAGTTTTGATAGGGTCTAAAGATCGGGTCACCACGATTAGTATAGTTGTCATTTGATCAAACCCTTTGAACTGGAGGTTCCCTTCGATGTTAGCTTTCATAGGAATTTTACGGATCGGACTTCGGAATTTGATAAGTCGAGTTATACCCCGATTACCAGACCTAGGTCAGATCTGGACAGTTTGGAAAGACGACGGTTTTTGAGGACCTTAAAGCGTGTGTTGGATCTCGAGTTCAACTTAAGAGTTTTAGTAGACATCCTGAGGTTTCCGAAAGGTCCAAAACCAGACCCATAGAATGTCGGGAAGTCACGTTACAATCCTTTTTGTGTGGATTCTGTAATCTGTCTTTTTATGTGAAATTGTTAATGAATGTGTTGTTGCTTGAAAAGGTTTACTTGGTATTATTATACGATTACCTGGAATGTGTTAAGTAATTTAAAGTGTAAATTCATGATTGATAGGAACATATGGTGTTCCTAGGGGGGGGGGTTAGGTAGAAGGTAGTTAATACTAACTTCGAAGGGGCGCGTTTTGATTAGAATAATTATTTCTATTTTAGGCCCGAGCTAGTTCGCGTCGTTAATGAGCTCAAGTGTGTTCGTTTTTGCTGTGAAGTGAAGCTAACCAGGTAATGTCTATGCTCTAATCCCCACTGGGATGCTCTTTAAATGTATTTTAATGTTTTCTAATATGTTTTGAGAATTGCATCCTGAAAGGGGATTTTTTTGTGGAAATGTGACCATCTGTTTTGCATAACTGTTTTTTATTGTTGTGATCTTTGATTTATGAGTTGAGGAAATTGAGATGATCTTTTATAAGTGGTTTTGTTACTGGTTTTGATAACCTGAGTTGGGTTTGACTTCAGAGCAGTGAGTTGAGTTTTGCATAAGACACTAATAATTCAAAGTGAAACATTAAGCGGGTTTATTTGGTCGTAGCCTGTGGTAGGCAAAGGGTCTGAACCCTGATCGTAGTCTATAGTAGGCGAAAATGTGAACTCTTGATATTCTGGTCGTAGCCTATGGTAGGCAAAGGGTCTGGAACCCTAGTCGTAGCCTGTGGTAGGCGGAAATGTGAACTCTTGATATTCTGGTCGTAGCCTGTGGTAGGCAAAGGGTCTGGGACCCTGGTCGTAGCCTGTGGTAGGTGGAAATGTGAACTCTTGATATGCTGGTCGCAGCCTGTGGTAGGCAAAGTGCAGGACCACAGTCGTAACTTTGTGGTAGGCAGAGGATCTGGGATCCGGTATGATATTTGTTACTTTAAGGGATGCGGTATCCCGCCCGCATAATAAAATATGGATTGGTTGGGTTGAGGAAAACAGTTAAGGGATTAAAGGTTTGTGAAATAGTTTGACTTGTTCCCTCTCCCTCAAATGAATTGAAATGAACTTAACTTGTTTTTAACGTTAGGGGTAGACATTATTGAGATTTCCCCCTCATTTTCGAAATGTTTGTTTTCAGGTGATGATCAATATGCTGGGGACGGGAATTAGAAGTGAGGACGACATGTCTAGAAGTCGTTAAATATGTTATGCTTATTTTTGAAAGACTTGAAGTTAGTTTTGAGGTTTATTTCTAATTATGAGTTTGTTAGTTGGTTTGCCGTTGACAGACAGTTGTAGTTTTCCTTCTCGCCTTGTATTCCTTCGGGGATACGGCAGTGTCGCCCAATAAGAGTTTGAGTCTTCCGCTAAAATTTGTCTGATAACGTTAGTTTGACTTTGAATTTTCTATAATTGAATTTTCGGGGCATTACAGAATGGTATCAGAGCTGCGGTTGCAGAACTGGTAGCTCCTAAGTGTCTATTAGGCACTTAGTTAGAGCTTAGGATGCTATGTTTGGAGTGATGTGTGTAGGATGGGGGGTATGGAATGTTTGTCTGTTTCTTGGTTTCTTATATGTTGCAAGTGCGTGATTGATTATTTTAATTTTCATATGTAGGGTTGTATATCGTCGCCTTTGTTATGAGTATGAGACTTTAGCTCCTCTGAAAGAATTAAAAGCCAAGGTGGGTGCGGCAAATAGTCCCGAGGAGGGCCTGGAACCAGAAGAAGATCTCTGGTGAGAATTCGGAGGCCTAGAGAAGACTTGACATACGAGGAACAGTCGCTGGAGATTTTAGGTTGTAGAGAAGGTAGCCTCAATGAAAGATAGAGCCTTAAGATGAGGCTCTGGTAGAGTTCAAGGTGGAAGCAGACTTCGAGGAGGACTCGGGGGATGAGTTTGACGATCCTGATGGGACCCCAATCGTGGTCCGCAGGAACCCTTTTCCGTATGAAAATACTCTAAGTAGAGTTAGTAAAAGAGTAGTGGGATTAATCCCAAGTAGTAATACTTACATGTAATTAGTTTTTGATTGTTTAAATTTATAACCGTGTGGTTTGTTGCTTTTGTTAGCCCCAGTTAGGAGAGAATGAAACTTTATGTTATGCTCGGGTGCAAGAGATATGAAGTAATGAATTTTTTCTTGAGCTATTGTTATAATCTTATGAAAGTGAAAGGATGTTGGCAAATGATCAAGTGAAATGTGGAGTTAATCTCAAAGATGGAACCCTTGAATTTTGTTGCAAGTACCAAAGTGCTTAAATGTGATGCTATTAAATGCGATTAGAGTTAAAGTTATGTTTATGGTTCTGTTACTTGTCGAGTTCTTTTATGTTTTAGTCTAATAAGAGTAGTTAACTTCAGAATTCGTATTTACATTGTGAGAATAAGAACCTTAGTAGTCTAAATCGACCCCTTTGAACCATGATGTCGGACATGAACGGTTCTCAACCCAACAACGGTAATCGGGAGCGCCCGCAAGCTGCAGCCGAACAGCGCCCTCAAACCGCGACTGAACTGCGCCAACGTCTTCCTTACTTGATATCAGGGTCGAGTACAACAGCACCAGGGAACGACCTTGCTAGCCTGTTGATGATTGAGATGCTTAACAAGCACGGGGATCTACTGAAGAAGGTGGTGGATCGGCAAGGAGGAGAAAGGGAAGATGATCCCTCCACTCTTCTCCAAAGGTTTAATAGCTTTAACCTGCCCACTTATACAGGGGTAGCTGACCCCAAAGTCTTTGAAGGTTGGGTTAGGGAGATTGAAAAGATCTTCGACACAACCGTTGTCCCGAGGAGCTACGGGTGGATTTTGCTGCATACCACCTGAAGGAGGAGGCCGATCTATGGTTGGCCAGTGTGAAGGAGATACGAACCGAACCGGGTTTTGATTGGAACCATTTTAAGGTTGTGCTAAAAGATCGGTTCTATCCTATGTCCCTTCAAAAGGCGAAAGAAAAGGAATTCATTGACTTACACCAAGGAGAGCATAGCGTGCTTGCTTACTCCACTAAGTTCAACGAACTATCTCGGTTTGCACCTGCTCTTGTGTCCAGTGAACAACTGAGGATGGATCGTTTCTGGGATGGATTGAACTGCAAAATTCAAGATCGGATGTCGTCACGTGAGTTCACGTCTTACCAGAACATGCTAAATGTTGCCCTCACTGTAGAAAGGGTAATGCACGATATGGAGCGACAACTTGGCATACAAGGGCATAAGAGGAAAGAGTCGCCCCGTTTCAACCCACCTCAACCCTACCAAGAGAAGAGGTTCCGCCCCAGCAATTGGCAAAGCAATCAGTCTTCAGGACGTACGCCCTCGAATATCCCGACCTGCCGAAACTGTGGGCGACCTGGGCATTATGCTCGAGATTGTAGAATAAGGATTGTAAGGGGATGATGCTTTAAGTGTAGAAGCCCCCAACATTACATAAGACACTGTCCTCAGTTGACCTCGGAGGGCTATGACAATGAAAGCAATTGAAATGATGGGAACAATGAAAACCAGAGGGCCTCACTTTTAAGTTATCAAGAACCTGGAAAGTAGAAGAGAAAATGACAGCAAGTAGCCTCACTTATTTCACTCTTAAAGGTACGTCAAGTTTCGAGGACGAAACTTCTTTTAAGGAGGTAATGATGTAAAACCTCGAGTTTTAGGGAGAACGGAACCGTTAAGATTGTTACCGAACCGTTAGGCTTAAGTTTGAGTTTCGAGGACGAAACTTCTTTTAAGGAGGTAATGATGTAAAACCCCGAAAAATCCAAAGATGTTGACCGTGAAGTCGTTAGTAAATTAGGTTTGACTTCTTTATTTATTATTATTCGTTTGTGTTTATTTTTGCTAACACTTGAGCTCGTAGGATCGTGAGGGACTAACAAGGGTATATCGGTAATTTCGGAGGTTTAGTGTTATTAGGTTTACCCTATTTATTATTAGTATTACTATTAATATTATTGTGTTTATTAAAATTTGTTATATGAATGATTGTGTGAATTTTAATTGCTATGTGTTTAGTATTAATTCTTACTATTATTATTAGTATTGCTTTTATTATTATTACTAATATTATGGTTATTATTATTTTCCAAAAATCTGTTTTTTCCTATTGGGTTGGGTTAGAATTAGGAGTGATACTAATTGGGTCTTAATTATGTGATTAGTATAAAAGCTTTTCTCCTCTCCAAAACCCTAATATCAAACCCTAACCCTAGCCTCTCATCCTCTCTCCCTCTCTCTCTCTCTCTCCATCTGCTGCGGCCGTCAACCACAGCCGTCGCCCACGCCGGCCACCGCCCTAGTCACCGCACCGGCAACCACCGCAACCACTCCTCTTTTTTTTTTCTCTCTCTCCCTCTCTCTCTCCTACTCGATTTGTTGTTGTCGACGTTGCTGCTGCTCACTGCCGCCACACACGACCACCAACGCCGTCGTCGCGACATTGGAGGACGGACGCGCCACCGCCACCGCCACCGCTTTTTCCTTCCACCGTCGACGCCCAGAATCGAAAAGTGTGGGATTCGAAACCACGGTTGCTGCTGTTCAACGTCCGACCACCCTTGCGAATTCCACCGTCTGCCACCACCGATGTTCACAACGCTGGCGACCCCCGCTGCCCCGCCTCCTTTCAGACACCGCCCAGGTTTTGCTCTAGCAAAATCCTAAACGTAAACCCTAATTTTTTTTAGTTAACAAACTCTTCTTCTTGTTTTCTTTATTTTCTGTTGAATGTATTATTATTATTTTTTTATTATGATTATTATTATTATTGTTTATTAGTTCTTTTTATTACATCTTGTAATTTGGGTAATCAAGAATGTAATTCTTTTTACTAAGTTGTAATTGTAATTGATTTGTTCTTGTGTTGTATTATTTACTTGAAATTTTTATCAAAATTATTATGTGTAATTTTATGTTCTAATTGGTGTATTAGGATTTGTAATAGTTGTGATTAAAAAATGAATGTGCAATAGTTTAATGTACCTTAATTTCTTGTGAAGTATGTTTAGGGTTTTAGATAACACTATTATTGTATGCACGAATTCTTAAAGTTTAATTACCTAGATTAATTCTTGAATCGTTAGTTAAGTATTCACATGTTCTTTATTTCAATCATGTTTAAATCTTGTTTAATAAGTTAGGCGATTGAATTACTTAAGTTCGATTCTTGTTTACTAATTTATGATTCTTGATTGAATCTTGTTTAAAGAATTTAGTTGTTGGGATTCTTGATTGGTAGTTTAAATGTTTATATGATCTTTATATTTTATTCACATGTTCTTTAAGTTCCTTCTTGTTTATGGATTAAGAAATTCATGTTTAGGCTAGTGTTATTATTTCGTGTTATACAAGTTGGTTTTGATGGTAGGAGGTTTGATGTTTGGACCTTAATTAATTACTGTTTTAAGTCCAAATTAGGACCCCGGGATCGAACGGTGAAAGTTAGAACTGAATTTGCAAATTAAGTGGAAACCGGTAACATGACAGTTTTGATAGGGTCTATAGATCGGGTCACCACGATTAGTATAGTTGTCATTTGATCAAACCCTTTGAACTGGAGGTTTCCTTCGATGTTAGCTTTCATAGGAATTTTACGGACCGGACTTCGAAATTTGATAAGTCGAGTTATACCCCGATTACCAGACCTAGGTCAGATCTGGATAGTTTGGAAAGATGACGGTTTTTGAGGACCTTAAAGCGTGTGTTGGATCTCGAGTTCAACTTAAGAGTTTTAGTAGATATCCCGAGGTTTCCGAAAGGTCCAAAACCAGACCCATAGAATGTCGGGAAGTCACGTTACAATCCTTTTTGTGTGGATTCTGTAATCTGTCTTGTTATGTGAAATTGTTAATGAATGTGTTGTTCATTGAAAAGGTTTACTTGGTATTATTATACGATTACTTGGAATGTGTTAAGTAATTTAAAGTGTAAATTCATGATTGATAGGAACCTATGGTGTTCCTAGGGGGGATTAGGTAGAAGGTAGTTAATACTAACTTCGAAGGGACGCGTTTTAATTAGAATAATTATTTCTATTTTAGGCCCGAGCTAGTTCGCGTCGTTAGTGAGCTCAAGTGTGTTCGTTTTTGCTGTGAAGTGAAGCTAACCAGGTAATGTCTATGCTCTAATCCCCAATGGGATGCTCTTTAAATGTATTTTAATGTTTTCTAATATGTTTTGAGAATTGCATCCCGAAAGGGGATTTTTTTGTTGAAATGTGACCATCTGTTTTGGATAACTGTTTATAATTGTTGTGATCTTTGATTTATGAGTTGAGGAAATTGAGATGATCTTTTATAAGTGGTTTTGTTACTGGTTTTGATAACCTGAGTTGGGTTTGACTTCAGAGCAGTGAGTTGAGTTTTGCATAAGACACTAATAATTCAAAGTGAAACATTAAGCGGGTTTATTTGGTCGTAGCCTGTGGTAGGTAAAAAGGTTCTGGGACCCTGGTCGTAGCCTATAGTAGGCGGAAATGTGAACTCTTGATATTCTGGTCGTAGCCTATGGTAGGCAAAGGGTCTGGGACCCTGGTCGTAGCCTGTGGTAGGCGGAAATGTGAACTCTTCATATTCTGGTCGTAGCCTGTGGTAGGCAAAGGGTCTGGGACCCTGGTCGTAGCCTGTGGTAGGTGGAAATGTGAACTCTTGATATTTTGGTCGCAGCCTGTGGTAGGCAAAGGGTCTGGGACCTTGGTCGTAGCCTGTGGTAGGCAGAGGATCTGGGAACCGGTATGATATTTGTTACTTTAAAGGATCAATATGCTGGGGACGGGAATTAGAAGTGAGGACGACATGTCTAGAAGTCGTTAAATATGTTATGCTTATTTTTGAAAGACTTGAAGTTAGTTTTGAGGTTTATTTCTAATTATGAGTTTGTTAGTTGGTTTGCCGTTGACAGACAGTTGTAGTTTTCCTTCTCGCCTTGTATTCCTTCGGGGATACGGCGGTGGCCTTGATAAGAGTTTGAGTCTTCCGCTAAAATTTGTCTGTTAACGTTAGTTTGACTTTGACTTTTCTATAATTCAATTTTCGGGGCATTACAGAATGGTATCAGAGCTCTGGGTTGCGACCTGGTAGCTCCTAAGTGTCTATTAGGCTCTTAGTCAGAGCTTAGGATGCTATGTTCGGAGTGATGAGTGTAGGATGGGGGATATGGAATGTTTATGCATTTCTTGGATTTCTTATATGTTGCAAGTGCGTGATTGATTATTTTAATTTTCATATGTAGGGTTGTATATCGTCGCCTTTGTTATGAGCATGAAACTTTAGCTCCTCTGAAAAAATTAAAAGCCGAGGTGGGTGCGGCATATAGTCCCGAGGAGGGCCTGGAACCAGAAGAAGATCTCTGGTGAGAATTCAGAGGCCGAGAGAAGACTTGACATACGAGGAACAGTCGCTGGAGATTTTAGGTTGTAGAGAAGGTAGCATCAATGAAAGATAGAGCCTTAAGATGAGGCTCTGGTAGAGTTCAAGGTGGAAGCAGACTCCGAAGAGGACTCGGGGGATGAGTTTGACGATCCTGATGGGACCCCAATCGTGGTCCGCAGGAACCCTTTTCCGTATGAAAATACTCTAAGTAGAGTTAGTAAAAGAGTAGTGGGATTAGTTCCAAGTAGTAATACTTACATGTAATTAGTTTTTGATTATTTAAATTTATAATTGTGTGGTTTGTTGCTTTTGTTAGCCCTAGTTAGGAGAGAATGAAACTTTATGTTATGCTCGGGTGCAAGAGAGATGAAGTAATGAATTTTTTCTTGAGCTATTATTATAATCTTATGAAAGTGAAAGGATGTTGGCAAATGATCAAGTGAAATGTGGAGTTAATCTCAAAGATGGAACCCTTGAATTTTGTTGCAAGTACCAAAGTGCTTAAATGTGATGCTATTAAATGCGATTAGAGTTAAAGTTATGTTTATGGTTCTGTTACTTGTCGAGTTCTTTTATGTTTTAGTCTAATAAGAGTAGTTAACTTCAGAATTCGTATTTACATTGTGAGAATAAGAACCTTAGTAGTCTAAATCGACCCCTTTGAACCATGATGTCGGACATGAACGGTTCTCAACCCAACAACGTGTCGGGAGCGCGCATGCTGCGACCGAACAGCGCCCTCAAACTGCGGTAACGTCTTCCTTACTTGATATCGGTCGAGTACAACGGCGCGAGGAGCGACCTTGCTGCTGTTGATGATTGAGATGCTTAACAAGCACGAGGATCTTGAAGAAGGTGGTGGATCGGCGAGGAGGAGAAAGGAAGATGATCCTCCGCTCTTCTCCAAAGGTTTAATAGCTTTAACGCCCACTTATACAGGGTAGTGACCCCAAAGTCTTTGAAGGTTGGGTTAGGGAGATTGAAAAGATCTTGACACAACCGTTATCCCGAGGAGCTACGGGTGGATTTTCTTTGCATACCACTTGAAGGAGGAGGCCGATCTATGGTGGGCGATGTGAAGGAGATCTGAACCGAACCGGGTTTTGATTGGAACCATTTTAAGGTTGTGCTAAAGATCGGTTCTATCCTATGTCCCTTCAAAGGTGAAAGAAAAGGAATTCATTGACTTACGCCAAGGAGGCGTGGCGTGCTTACTCCACTAAGTTCAACGAACTATCTCGGTTTGCACTGCTCTTGTCTCCGGTGAACAGCGAGGATGGATCGTTTAGGATGGATTGATCGCAAAATTCAAGATCGGATGTCGCCACGTGAGTTCACGTCTTACGAGAACATGCTAAATGTTGCCCTCATCAGAAAGGGTAATGCGATATGGAGCGACAACTTGGCATACAAGGGCATAAGAGGAAAGAGTCGCCCCGTTTTAACCCACCTCAACCCTACCAAGAGAAGAGGTTCCGCCCCAGCAATTGGCAAAGCAATCAGTCTTCAGGACGTACGCCCTCGAATATCCCGACCTGCCGAAACTGTGGGCGACCTGGGCATTATGCTCGAGATTGTAGAATAAGGATTGTAAGGGGATGATGCTTTAAGTGTGGAAGCCCCCAACATCACATAAGACACTGTCCTCAGTTGACCTCGGAGGGCTATGACAATGAAAGCAATGGAAATGATGGGAACAATGAAAACCAGAGGGCCTCACTTTTAAGTTATCAAGAACCTGGAAAGTAGAAGAGAAAATTACAGCAAGTAGCCTCACTTATTTCACTCTTAAAGGTACGTCATGTTTCGAGGACGAAACTTCTTTTAAGGAGTTAATGATGTAAAACCTCGAGTTTTAGGGAGAACGGAACCGTTAAGATTGTTACCGAACCGTTAGGCTTAAGTTTGAGTTTCGAGGACGAAACTTCTTTTAAGGAGGTAATGATGTAAAACCCCGAAAAATCCAAAGATGTTGACCGTGAAGTCGTTAGTAAATTAGGTTTGACTTCTTTATTTATTATTATTCGTTTGTGTTTATTTTTGCTAACACTTGAGCTCGTAGGATCGTGAGGGACTAACAATGATATATCGGTAATTTCGGAGGTTTAGTATTATTAGGTTTACCCTATTTATTATTAGTATTACTATTAATATTATTGTGTTTATTAAAATTTGTTATATGAATGATTGTGTGAATTTTAATTGCTATGTGTTTAGTATTAATTCTTACTATTATTATTAGTATTGCTTTTATTATTATTACTAATATTATGGTTATTATTATTTTCCAAAAATCTTTTTTTCCTATTGGGTTGGGTTAGAATTAGGAGTAATACTAATTGGGTCTTAATTATGTGATTAGTATAAAAGCTTTTCTCCTCTCCAAAACCCTAATATCAAACCCTAACCCTAGCCTCTCATCCTCTCTCCCTCTCTCTCTCTCTCCATCTGTTGCGGCCGTCCACCACAGCCGTCGCCCACGCCAGCCGCTGCCCTAGCCACCGCACCGGCAACCACCGCAACCACTCCTCTTTTTTTTTTCTCTCTCTCTCTCACTCTCTCCTACTCGATTTGTTGTTGTCGATGTTGCTGCTGCTCGCTGCCGCCACACACGACCACCAACGCCGTCGCCGCGACATTGGAGGACGGACGCGCCACCGCCACCGCCACCGCTTTTTCCTTCCACCGTCGACGCCCAGAATCGAAAAGTGTGGGATTCGAAACCACGGTTGCTGCTGTTCAACGTCCGACCACCCCTGCGAATTCCACCGTTTGCCACCACCGACGTTCCCAACGCTGGCGACCCCCGCTGCCCCGCCTCCTTTCAGACACCGCCCAGGTTTTGCTCTAGCAAAATCCTAAACGTAAACCCTAATTTTTTTTAGTTAACAAACTCTTCTTCTTGTTTCATTTATTTTCTGTTTAATGTATTATTATTATTATTATTTTTATTATGATTATTATTATTATTATTATTGTTTATTAGTTTTTTTTATTACATCTTGTAATTTGGGTAATCAAGAATGTAATTCTTTTTACTAAGTTGTAATTGTAATTGATTTGTTCTTGTGTTGTATTATTTACTTGAAATTTTTGTCAAAATTATTATGTGTAATTTTATGTTCTAATTGGTGCATTAGGATTTGTAATAGTTGTGATTAAAAAATGAATGTGCAATTGTTTAATGTACCTTAATTTCTTGTGAAGCATGTTTAGGGTTTTAGATAACACTATTATTGTATGCACGAATTCTTAAAGTTTAATTACCTAGATTAATTCTTGAATCGTTAGTTAAGTATTCACATGTTCTTTATTTCAATCATGTTTAAATCTTGTTTAATAAGTTAGGCGATTGAATTACTAAAGTTCGATTCTTGTTTACTAATTTATGATTCTTGATTGAATCTTGTTTAAAGAATTTAGTTGTTGGGATACTTGATTGGTAGTTTAAATGTTTATATGATCTTTATATTTTATTCACATGTTCTTTAAGTTCCTTCTTGTTTATGGATTAAGAAATTCATGTTTAGGCTAGTGTTATTATTTCATGTTCTACAAGTTGGTTTTGATGGTAGGAGGTTTGATGTTTGGACCTTAATTAGTTACTGTTTAAGTCCAAATTAGGACCCCGGGACCGAATGGTGAAAGTTAGAACCGAATTTGCAAATTAAGTGGAAACCGGTAACAGGACAGTTTTGATAGGGTCTAAAGATCGGGTCACCACGATTAGTATAGTTGTCATTTGATCAAACCCTTTGAACTGGAGGTTCCCTTCGATGTTAGCTTTCATAGGAATTTTACGGATCGGACTTCGGAATTTGATAAGTCGAGTTATACCCCGATTACCAGACCTAGGTCAGATCTGGACAGTTTGGAAAGATGACGGTTTTTGAGGACCTTAAAGCGTGTGTTGGATCTCGAGTTCAACTTAAGAGTTTTAGTAGACATCCTGAGGTTTCCGAAAGGTCCAAAACCAGACCCATAGAATGTCGGGAAGTCACGTTACAATCCTTTTTGTGGATTGTAATCTGTCTTTTTATGTGAAATTGTTAATGAATGTGTTGTTGCTTGAAAAGGTTTACTTGGTATTATTATACGATTACCTGGAATGTGTTAAGTAATTTAAAGTGTAAATTCATGATTGATAGGAACATATGGTGTTCCTAGGGGGGGGGGGGGGGTTAGGTAGAAGGTAGTTAATACTAACTTCGAAGGGGCGCGTTTTGATTAGAATAATTATTTCTATTTTAGGCCCGAGCTAGTTCGCGTCGTTAGTGAGCTCAAGTGTGTTCGTTTTTGCTGTGAAGTGAAGCTAACCAGGTAATGTCTATGCTCTAATCCCCACTGGGATGCTCTTTAAATGTATTTTAATGTTTTCTAATATGTTTTGAGAATTGCATCCTGAAAGGGGATTTTTTTGTGGAAATGTGACCATCTGTTTTGCATAACTGTTTTTTATTGTTGTGATCTTTGATTTATGAGTTGAGGAAATTGAGATGATCTTTTATAAGTGGTTTTGTTACTGGTTTTGATAACCTGAGTTGGGTTTGACTTCAGAGCAGTGAGTTGAGTTTTGCATAAGACACTAATAATTCAAAGTGAAACATTAAGCGGGTTTATTTGGTCGTAGCCTGTGGTAGGCAAAGGGTCTGGGACCCTGATCGTAGTCTATAGTAGGCGAAAATGTGAACTCTTGATATTCTGGTCGTAGCCTATGGTAGGCAAAGGGTCTGGAACCCTAGTCGTAGCCTGTTGTAGGCGGAAATGTGAACTCTTGATATTCTGGTCGTGCTTTGTGGTAGGCAAGTGCAGGACCACTGGTCGTAGCTGTGGTAGGTGGAAATGTGAACTCTTGATATCTTTGGTCGCACTGTGGTAGGCAAAGTGCAGGACCACAGTCGTAACTTTGTGGTAGGCGGAGGATGCAGGATCCGGTATGATATTTGTTACTTTAAGGGATGCGTATCCGCATAATAAAATATGGATTGGTTGGGTTGAGGAAAACAGTTAAGGGATTAAAGGTTTGTGAAATAGTTTGACTTGTTCCCTCTCCCTCAAATGAATTGAAATGAACTTAACTTGTTTTTAACGTTAGGGGTAGACATTATTTAGATTTCCCCCTCATTTTCGAAATGTTTGTTTTTGGTGATGATCAATATCTTTGACTGAATTAGAAGTGAGGACGACATGTCTAGAAGTCGTTAAATATGTTATGCTTATTTTTGAAAGACTTGAAGTTAGTTTTGAGGTTTATTTCTAATTATGAGTTTGTTAGTTGGTTTGCCGTTGACAGACAGTTGTAGTTTTCCTTCTCGCCTTGTATTCCTTCGGGGATACGGCAGTGTCGCCCAATAAGAGTTTGAGTCTTCCGCTAAAATTTGTCTGATAACGTTAGTTTGACTTTGAATTTTCTATAATTGAATTTTCGGGGCATTACAGAATGGTATCAGAGCTCTGGGTTGCAACCTGGTAGCTCCTAAGTGTCTATTAGGCACTTAGTTAGAGCTTAGGATGCTATGTTTGGAGTGATGTGTGTAGGATGGGGGGTATGGAATGTTTGTCTGTTTCTTGGTTTCTTATATGTTGCAAGTGCGTGATTGATTATTTTAATTTTCATATGTAGGGTTGTATATCGTCGCCTTTGTTATGAGTATGAGACTTTAGCTCCTCTGAAAGAATTAAAAGCCAAGGTGGGTGCGGCAAATAGTCCCGAGGAGGGCCTAGAACCAGAAGAAGATCTCTGGTGAGAATTCGGAGGCCTAGAGAAGACTTGACATACGAGGAACAGTCGCTGGAGATTTTAGGTTGTAGAGAAGGTAGCCTCAATGAAAGATAGAGCCTTAAGATGAGGCTCTGGTAGAGTTCAAGGTGGAAGCAGACTTCGAGGAGGACTCGGGGGATGAGTTTGACGATCCTGATGGGACCCCCATCGTGGTCCGCAGGAACCCTTTTCCGTATGAAAATACTCTAAGTAGAGTTAGTAAAAGAGTAGTGGGATTAATCCCAAGTAGTAATACTTACATGTAATTAGTTTTTGATTGTTTAAATTTATAACCGTGTGGTTTGTTGCTTTTGTTAGCCCCAGTTAGGAGAGAATGAAACTTTATGTTATGCTCGGGTGCAAGAGATATGAAGTAATGAATTTTTTCTTGAGCTATTGTTATAATCTTATGAAAGTGAAAGGATGTTGGCAAATGATCAAGTGAAATGTGGAGTTAATCTCAAAGATGGAACCCTTGAATTTTGTTGCAAGTACCAAAGTGCTTAAATGTGATGCTATTAAATGCGATTAGAGTTAAAGTTATGTTTATGGTTCTGTTACTTGTCGAGTTCTTTTATGTTTTAGTCTAATAAGAGTAGTTAACTTCAGAATTCGTATTTACATTGTGAGAATAAGAACCTTAGTAGTCTAAATCGACCCCTTTGAACCATGATGTCGGACATGAACGGTTCTCAACCAACAACGTGTCGGGAGCGCCGCAGCTGCGCGAACAGCGCCCTCAAACCGCGACTGAACTGCGCCAACGTCTTCCTTACTTGATATCAGGGTCGAGTACAACAGCACCAGGGAACGACCTTGCTAGCCTGTTGATGATTGAGATGCTTAACAAGCACGAGGATCTACTGAAGAAGGTGGTGGATCGGCAAGGAGGAGAAAGGGAAGATGATCCCTCCGCTCTTCTCCAAAGGTTTAATAGCTTTAACCTGCCCACTTATACAGGGGTAGCTGACCCCAAAGTCTTTGAAGGTTGGGTTAGGGAGATTGAAAAGATCTTCGACACAACCGTTGTCCCGAGGAGCTACGGGTGGATTTTGCTGCATACCACCTGAAGGAGGAGGCCGATCTATGGTTGGCCAGTGTGAAGGAGATACGAACCGAACCGGGTTTTGATTGGAACCATTTTAAGGTTGTGCTAAAAGATCGGTTCTATCCTATGTCCCTTCAAAAGGTGAAAGAAAAGGAATTCATTGACTTACGCCAAAGAGAGCATAGCGTGCTTGCTTACTCCACTAAGTTCAACGAACTATCTCGGTTTGCACCTGCTCTTGTCTCCAGTGAACAACTGAGGATGGATCGTTTCTGGGATGGATTGAACTGCAAAATTCAAGATCGGATGTCGTCACGTGAGTTCACGTCTTACCAGAACATGCTAAATGTTGCCCTCACTGTAGAAAGGGTAATGCACGATATGGAGCGACAACTTGGCATACAAGGGCATAAGAGGAAAGAGTCGCCCCGTTTCAACCCACCTCAACCCTACCAAGAGAAGAGGTTCCGCCCCAGCAATTGGCAAAGCAATCAGTCTTCAGGACGTACGCCCTCGAATATCCCGACCTGCAGAAACTGTGGGCGACCTGGGCATTATGCTCGAGATTGTAGAATAAGGATTGTAAGGGGATGATGCTTTAAGTGTGGAAGCCCCCAACATCACATAAGACACTGTCCTCAGTTGACCTCGGAGGGCTATGACAATGAAAGCAATGGAAATGATGGGAACAATGAAAACCAGAGGGCCTCACTTTTAAGTTATCAAGAACCTGGAAAGTAGAAGAGAAAATGACAGCAAGTAGCCTCACTTATTTCACTCTTAAAGGTACGTCAAGTTTCCAGGACGAAACTTCTTTTAAGGAGGTAATGATGTAAAACCTCGAGTTTTAGGGAGAACGGAACCGTTAAGATTGTTACCGAACCGTTAGGCTTAAGTTTGAGTTTCGAGGACGAAACTTCTTTTAAGGAGGTAATGATGTAAAACCCCGAAAAATCCAAAGATGTTGACCGTGAAGTCGTTAGTAAATTAGGTTTGACTTCTTTATTTATTATTATTCGTTTGTGTTTATTTTTGCTAACACTTGAGCTCGTAGGATCGTGAGGGACTAACAATGATATATCGGTAATTTCGGAGGTTTAGTATTATTAGGTTTACCCTATTTATTATTAGTATTACTATTAATATTATTGTGTTTATTAAAATTTGTTATATGAATGATTGTGTGAATTTTAATTGCTATGTGTTTAGTATTAATTCTTACTATTATTATTAGTATTGCTTTTATTATTATTACTAATATTATGGTTATTATTATTTTCCAAAAATCTTTTTTTCCTATTGGGTTGGGTTAGAATTAGGAGTGATACTAATTGGGTCTTAATTATGTGATTAGTATAAAAGCTTTTCTCCTCTCCAAAACCCTAATATCAAACCCTAACCCTAGCCTCTCATCCTCTCTCCCTCTCTCTCTCTCTCCATCTGCTGCGGCCGTCCACCACAGCCGTCGCCCACGCCGGCCGCTGCCCTAGCCACCGCACCGGCAACCACCGCAACCACTCCTCTTTTTTTTTCTCTCTCTCTCTCACTCTCTCCTACTCGATTTGTTGTTGTCGATGTTGCTGCTGCTCGCTGCCGCCACACACGACCACCAACGCCGTCGCCGCGACATTGGAGGACGGACGCGCCACCGCCACCGCCACCGCTTTTTCCTTCCACCGTCGACGCCCAGAATCGAAAAGTGTGGGATTCGAAACCACGGTTGCTGCTGTTCAACGTCCGACCACCCCTGCGAATTCCACCGTTTGCCACCACCGACGTTCCCAACGCTGGCGACCCCCGCTGCCCCGCCTCCTTTCAGACACCGCCCAGGTTTTGCTCTAGCAAAATCCTAAACGTAAACCCTAATTTTTTTTAGTTAACAAACTCTTCTTCTTGTTTCATTTATTTTCTGTTTAATGTATTATTATTATTATTATTTTTATTATGATTATTATTATGATTATTATTGTTTATTAGTTCTTTTTATTACATCTTGTAATTTGGGTAATCAAGAATGTAATTCTTTTTACTAAGTTGTAATTGTAATTGATTTGTTCTTGTGTTGTATTATTTACTTGAAATTTTTGTCAAAATTATTATGTGTAATTTTATGTTCTAATTGGTGCATTAGGATTTGTAATAGTTGTGATTAAAAAATGAATGTGCAATTGTTTAATGTACCTTAATTTCTTGTGAAGCATGTTTAGGGTTTTAGATAACACTATTATTGTATGCACGAATTCTTAAAGTTTAATTACCTAGATTAATTCTTGAATCGTTAGTTAAGTATTCACATGTTCTTTATTTCAATCATGTTTAAATCTTGTTTAATAAGTTAGGCGATTGAATTACTAAAGTTCGATTCTTGTTTACTAATTTATGATTCTTGATTGAATCTTGTTTAAAGAATTTAGTTGTTGGGATTCTTGATTGGTAGTTTAAATGTTTATATGATCTTTATATTTTATTCACATGTTCTTTAAGTTCCTTCTTGTTTATGGATTAAGAAATTCATGTTTAGGGTAGTGTTATTATTTCGTGTTCTACAAGTTGGTTTTGATGGTAGGAGGTTTGATGTTTGGACCTTAATTAGTTACTGTTTGAAGTCCAAATTAGGACCCCGGGATCGAACGGTGAAAGTTAGAACCGAATTTGCAAATTAAGTGGAAACCGGTAACATGACAGTTTTGATAGGGTCTAAAGATCGGGTCACCACGATTAGTATAGTTGTCATTTGATCAAACCCTTTGAACTAGAGGTTCCCTTCGATGTTAGCTTTCATAGGAATTTTACGGACCGGACTTCGGAATTTGATAAGTCGAGTTAGACCCCGATTACCAGACCTAGGTCAGATCTGGATAGTTTGGAAAGATGACGGTTTTTGAGGACCTTAAAGCGTGTGTTGGATATTGAGTTCAACTTAAGAGTTTTAGTAGACATCCCGAGGTTTCCGAAAGGTCCAAAACCAGACCCATAGAATGTCGGGAAGTCACGTTACAATCCTTTTTGTGTGGATTCTGTAATCTGTCTTGTTATGTGAAATTGTTAATGAATGTGTTGTTCATTGAAAAGGTTTACTTGGTATTATTATACGATTACTTGGAATGTGTTAAGTAATTTAAAGTGTAAATTCATGATTGATAGGAACCTATGGTGTTCCTAGGGGGGGGATTAGGTAGAAGGTAGTTAATACTAACTTCGAAGGGACGCGTTTTAATTAGAATAATTATTTCTATTTTAGGCCCGAGCTAGTTCGCGTCGTTAGTGAGCTCAAGTGTGTTCGTTTTTGCTATGAAGTGAAGCTAACCAGGTAATGTCTATGCTCTAATCCCCACTGGGATGCTCTTTAAATGTATTTTAATGTTTTCTAATATGTTTTGAGAATTGCATCCCGAAAGGGGATTTTTTTGTTGAAATGTGACCATATGTTTTGGAGAACTGTTTATAATTGTTGTGATCTTTGATTTATGAGTTGAGGAAATTGAGATGATCTTTTATAAGTGGTTTTGTTACTGGTTTTGATAACCTGAGTTGGGTTTGACTTCAGAGCAGTGAGTTGAGTTTTGCATAAGACACTAATAATTCAAAGTGAAACATTAAGCGGGTTTATTTGGTCGTAGCCTGTGGTAGGCAAAGGGTCTGGGACCCTGGTCGTAGCCTATAGTAGGCGGAAATGTGAACTCTTGATATTCTGGTTGTAGCCTATGGTAGGCAAAGGGTCTGGGACCCTGGTCGTAGCCTGTGGTAGGCGGAAATGTGAACTCTTCATATTCTGGTCGTAGCCTGTGGTAGGCAAAGGGTCTGGGACCCTGGTCGTAGCCTGTGGTAGGTGGAAATGTGAACTCTTGATATTTTGGTCGCAGCCTGTGGTAGGCAAAAGGTCTGGGACCTTGGTCGTAGCCTGTGGTAGGCAGAGGATCTGGGAACCGGTATGATATTTGTTACTTTAAAGGATGTGGTATCCCGCCCGCATAATAAAATATGTATTGGTTGGGTTGAGGAAAACAGTTAAGGGATTAAAGGTTTGTGAAATAGTTTGACTTGTTCCCTCTCCCTCAAATGAATTGAAATGAACTTAACTTGTTTTTAACTTTAGGGGTAGACATTGTTGAGATTTCCCCCTCATTTTCGAAATGTTTTTTTTTTCAGGTGATGATCAATATGCTGGGGACGGGAATTAGAAGTGAGGACGACATGTCTAGAAGTCGTTAAATATGTTATGCTTATTTTTGAAAGACTTGAAGTTAGTTTTGAGGTTTATTTCTAATTATGAGTTTGTTAGTTGCTTTGCCGTTGACAGACAGTTGTAGTTTTCCTTCTCGCCTTGTATTCCTTCGGGGATACGGCAGTGACGCCCAATAAGAGTTTGAGTCTTCCGCTAAAATTTGTCTGTTAACGTTAGTTTGACTTTGACTTTTCTATAATTGAATTTTCGGGGCATTACAGAATGGTATCAGAGCTCTGGGTTGCGACCTGGTAGCTCCTAAGTGTCTATTAGGCTCTTAGTTAGAGCTTAGGATGCTATGTTCGGAGTGATGAGTGTAGGATGGGGGATATGGAATGTTTGTCTGTTTCTTGGATTTCTTATATGTTGCAAGTGCGTGATTGATTATTTTAATTTTCATATGTAGGGTTGTATATCGTCGCCTTTGTTATGAGCATGAGACTTTAGCTCCTCTGAAAGAATTAAAAGCCGAGGTGGGTGCGGCATATAGTCCCGAGGAGGGCCTGGAACCAGAAGAAGATCTCTGGTGAGAATTCAGAGGCCGAGAGAAGACTTGACATACGAGGAACAGTCGCTGGAGATTTTAGGTTGTAGAGAAGGTAGCGTCAATGAAAGATAGAGCCTTAAGATGAGGCTCTGGTAGAGTTCAAGGTGGAAGCAGACTCCGAAGAGGACTCGGGGGATGAGTTTGACGATCCTGATGGGACCCCAATCGTGGTCCGCAGGAACCCTTTTCCGTATGAAAATACTCTAAGTAGAGTTAGTAAAAGAGTAGTGGGATTAGTTCCAAGTAGTAATACTTACATGTAATTAGTTTTTGATTATTTAAATTTATAACCGTGTGGTTTGTTGCTTTTGTTAGCCCTCCTAGTTAGGAGAGAATGAAACTTTATGTTATGCTCGGGTGCAAGAGAGATGAAGTAATGAATTTTTTCTTGAGCTATTGTTATAATCTTATGAAAGTGAAAGGATGTTGGCAAATGATCAAGTGAAATGTGGAGTTAATCTCAAAGATGGAACCCTTGAATTTTGTTGCAAGTACCAAAGTGCTTAAATGTGATGCTATTAAATGCGATTAGAGTTAAAGTTATGTTTATGGTTCTGTTACTTGTCGAGTTCTTTTATGTTTTAGTCTAATAAGAGTAGTTAACTTCAGAATTCGTATTTACATTGTGAGAATAAGAACCTTAGTAGTCTAAATCGACCCCTTTGAACCATGATGTCGGACATGAACGGTTCTCAACCCAACAACGGTAATCGGGAGCGCCCGCAAGCTGCAGCCGAACAGCGCCCTCAAACCGCGACTGAACTGCGCCAACGTCTTCCTTACTTGATATCAGGGTCGAGTACAACAAAGACGAGGAACGACCTTGCTAGCCTGTTGATGATTGAGATGCTTAACAAGCACGAGGATCTACTGAAGAAGGTGGTGGATCGGCAAGGAGGAGAAAGGGAAGATGATCCCTCCGCTCTTCTCCAAAGGTTTAATAGCTTTAACCTGCCCACTTATACAGGGGTAGCTGACCCCAAAGTCTTTGAAGGTTGGGTTAGGGAGATTGAAAAGATCTTCGACACAACCGTTATCCCGAGGAGCTACGGGTGGATTTTGCTGCATACCACCTGAAGGAGGAGGCCGATCTATGGTGGGCCAGTGTGAAGGAGATACGAACCGAACCGGGTTTTGATTGGAACCATTTTAAGGTTGTGCTAAAAGATCAGTTCTATCCTATGTCCCTTCAAAAGGTGAAAGAAAAGGAATTCATTGACTTACGCCAAGGAGAGCGTAGCGTGCTTGCTTACTCCACTAAGTTCAACGAACTATCTCGGTTTGCACCTGCTCTTGTCTCCAGTGAACAACTGAGGATGGATCGTTTCTGGGATGGATTGAACTGCAAAATTCAAGATCGGATGTCGTCACGTGAGTTCACGTCTTACCAGAACATGCTAAATGTTGCCCTCACTGTAGAAAGGGTAATGCACGATATGGAGCGACAACTTGGCATACAAGGGCATAAGAGGAAAGAGTCGCCCCGTTTCAACCCACCTCAACCCTACCAAGAGAAGAGGTTCCGCCCCAGCAATTGGCAAAGCAATCAGTCTTCAGGACGTACGCCCTCGAATATCCCAACCTGCAGAAACTGTGGGCGACCTGGGCATTATGCTCGAGATTGTAGAATAAGGATTGTAAGGGGATGATGCTTTAAGTGTGGAAGCCCCCAACATCACATAAGACACTGTCCTCAGTTGACCTCGGAGGGCTATGACAATGAAAGCAATGGAAATGATGGGAACAATGAAAACCAGAGGGCCTCACTTTTAAGTTATCAAGAACCTGGAAAGTAGAAGAGAAAATTACAGCAAGTAGCCTCACTTATTTCACTCTTAAAGGTACGTCAAGTTTCCAGGACGAAACTTCTTTTAAGGAGGTAATGATGTAAAACCTCGAGTTTTAGGGAGAACGGAACCGTTAAGATTGTTACCGAACCGTTAGGCTTAAGTTTGAGTTTCGAGGACGAAACTTCTTTTAAGGAGGTAATGATGTAAAACCCCGAAAAATCCAAAGATGTTGACCGTGAAGTCGTTAGTAAATTAGGTTTGACTTCTTTATTTATTATTATTCGTTTGTGTTTATTTTTGCTAACACTTGAGCTCGTAGGATCGTGAGGGACTAACAATGATATATCGGTAATTTCGGAGGTTTAGTATTATTAGGTTTACCCTATTTATTATTAGTATTACTATTAATATTATTGTGTTTATTAAAATTTGTTATATGAATGATTGTGTGAATTTTAATTGCTATGTGTTTAGTATTAATTCTTACTATTATTATTAGTATTGCTTTTATTATTATTACTAATATTATGGTTATTATTATTTTCCAAAAATCTTTTTTTCCTATTGGGTTGGGTTAGAATTAGGAGTAATACTAATTGGGTCTTAATTATGTGATTAGTATAAAAGCTTTTCTCCTCTCCAAAACCCTAATATCAAACCCTAACCCTAGCCTCTCATCCTCTCTCCCTCTCTCTCTCTCTCCATCTGTTGCGGCCGTCCACCACAGCCGTCGCCCACGCCGGCCGCTGCCCTAGCCACCGCACCGGCAACCACCGCAACCACTCCTCTTTTTTTTTTTCTCTCTCTCTCTCTCCTACTCGATTTGTTGTTGTCGATGTTGCTGCCGCCACGCCACACGACCACCAACGCCGTCGCCGCCGCGACATTGGAGGACTGACGCGCCACCGCCACCGCCACCGCTTTTTCCTTCCACCGCCGACGCCGTAATCGAAAAGTGTGGGATTCAAACCACGGTTCTTTGTTCAACGTCCGACCACCCCTGCGAATTCCACCGTTTGCCACCACCGACGTTCCCAACGCTGGCGACCCCCGCTGCCCCGCCTCCTTTCAGACACCGCCCAGGTTTTGCTCTAGCAAAATCCTAAACGTAAACCCTAATTTTTTTTAGTTAACAAACTCTTCTTCTTGTTTCATTTATTTTCTGTTTAATGTATTATTATTATTATTATTATTTTTATTATGATTATTATTATGATTATTATTGTTTATTAGTTCTTTTTATTACATCTTGTAATTTGGGTAATCAAGAATGTAATTCTTTTTACTAAGTTGTAATTGTAATTGATTTGTTCTTGTGTTGTATTATTTACTTGAAATTTTTGTCAAAATTATTATGTGTAATTTTATGTTCTAATTGGTGCATTAGGATTTGTAATAGTTGTGATTAAAAAATGAATGTGCAATTGTTTAATGTACCTTAATTTCTTGTGAAGCATGTTTAGGGTTTTAGATAACACTATTATTGTATGCACGAATTCTTAAAGTTTAATTACCTAGATTAATTCTTGAATCGTTAGTTAAGTATTCACATGTTCTTTATTTCAATCATGTTTAAATCTTGTTTAATAAGTTAGGCGATTGAATTACTAAAGTTCGATTCTTGTTTACTAATTTATGATTCTTGATTGAATCTTGTTTAAAGAATTTAGTTGTTGGGATTCTTGATTGGTAGTTTAAATGTTTATATGATCTTTATATTTAATTCACATGTTCTTTAAGTTCCTTCTTGTTTATGGATTAAGAAATTCATGTTTAGGCTAGTGTTATTATTTCGTGTTCTACAAGTTGGTTTTGATGGTAGGAGGTTTGATGTTTGGACCTTAATTAGTTACTGTTTGAAGTCCAAATTAGGACCCCGGGATCGAACGGTGAAAGTTAGAACCGAATTTGCAAATTAAGTGGAAACCGGTAACATGACAGTTTTGATAGGGTCTAAAGATCGGGTCACCACGATTAGTATAGTTGTCATTTGATCAAACCCTTTGAACTGGAGGTTCCCTTCGATGTTAGCTTTCATAGGAATTTTACGGACCGGACTTCGGAATTTGATAAGTCGAGTTAGACCCCGATTACCAGACCTAGGTCAGATCTGGATAGTTTGGAAAGATGACGGTTTTTGAGGACCTTAAAGCGTGTGTTGGATATTGAGTTCAACTTAAGAGTTTTAGTAGACATCCCGAGGTTTCCGAAAGGTCCAAAACCAGACCCATAGAATGTCGGGAAGTCACGTTACAATCCTTTTTGTGTGGATTCTGTAATCTGTCTTGTTATGTGAAATTGTTAATGAATGTGTTGTTCATTGAAAAGGTTTACTTGGTATTATTATACGATTACTTGGAATGTGTTAAGTAATTTAAAGTGTAAATTCATGATTGATAGGAACCTATGGTGTTCCTGGGGGGGGGGGGGGGATTAGGTAGAAGGCAGTTAATACTAACTTCGAAGGGGCGCGTTTTGATTAGAATAATTATTTCTATTTTAGGCCCGAGCTAGTTCGCGTCGTTAGTGAGCTCAAGTGTTTTCGTTTTTGCTGTGAAGTGAAGTTAACCAGGTAATGTCTATGCTCTAATCCCCACTGGGATGCTCTTTAAATGTATTTTAATGTTTTCTAATATGTTTTGAGAATTGCATCCCGAAAGGGGATTTTTTTGTGGAAATGTGACCATATGTTTTGGATAACTGTTTATAATTGTTGTGATCTTTGATTTATGAGTTGAGGAAATTGAGATGATCTTTTATAAGTGGTTTTGTTACTGGTTTTGATAACCTGAGTTGGGTTTGACTTCAGAGCAGTGAGTTGAGTTTTGCATAAGACACTAATAATTCAAAGTGAAACATTAAGCGGGTTTATTTGGTCGTAGCTTGTGGTAGGCAAAGGGTCTGGGACCCTGGTTGTAGCCTATAGTAGGCGGAAATGTGAACTCTTGATATTCTGGTCGTAGCCTATGGTAGGCAAAGGGTCTGGGACCCTGGTCGTAGCCTGTGGTAGGCTGAAATGTGAACTCTTGATATATAGGTCGTAGCCTGTGGTAGGCAAAGGGTCTGGGACCCTGGTTGTAGCCTGTGGTAGTTGGAAATGTGAAGTCTTGATATTCTGGTGGCAGCCTGTGGTAGGCAAAGGGTCTAGGACCCTGGTCGTAGCCTGTGGTAGGCAGAGGATCTGGGATCCGGTATGATATTTGTTACTTTAAGGGATGTGGTATCCCGCCCGCATAATAAAATATGGATTGGTTGGGTTGAGGAAAACAGTTAAGGGATTAAAGGTTTGTGAAATAGTTTGACTTGTTCCCTCTCCCTCAAATGAATTGAAATGAACTTAACTTGTTTTTAACTTTAGGGGTAGACATTATTGAGATTTCCCCCTCATTTTTGAAATGTTTTGTTTTCAGGTGATGATCAATATGCTGGGGACGGGAATTAGAAGTGAGGACGACATGTCTAGAAGTCGTTAAATATGTTATGCTTCTTTTTGAAAGACTTGAAGTTAGTTTTGAGGTTTATTTCTAATTATGAGTTTGTTAGTTGGTTTGCCGTTGACAGACAGTTGTAGTTTTCCTTCTCGCCTTGTATTCCTTCGGGGATACGGCAGTGACGCCCAATAAGAGTTTGAGTCTTCCGCTAAAATTTGTCTGTTAACGTTAGTTTGACTTTGACTTTTCTATAATTGAATTTTCGGGGCGTTACGAAAACTATCAACAATCCCCCACTAGTTTTGTATTTGATAAGCATCTTCCTTAAAGTTGGGTTATGAATACAAAAATGTATCTTTCGATTTAAACCTTTAATTAGTGTAAGTATTTCAAATTAAATTTCAACAAAGTGCTAGGTGACTAGTTGTTTAAACCAGCACTCTCACATGAAATTGGAAATACCACACACATAACCTCAATCCCTATTCACATGAGAATTAGATTGCTTTAGCACTATTATGGCCATGTGCTCATCCTGGATTCATGAATAATTACAAGAATGAACCCTCAACATTCTTGCTAGAGGCGGCACAACCTCTTTATTCATATAGGTGAAATCTTCTAACCATGTCCTTGCTACTTGGACTAAGATTTCATTAAGAGCTATGCTCATCCTCCTCAGTTGTAGCAGTTGTGCACTAAATCCTTCCCTTAGTGCCATAAGTTATATAGTAACTTGTTGTTACCCATTAAACTTTATATTTAGTTTTCACTAACTTAAAGTTGGGTTCTTATCACTACTTCACTTCAAAGAAGGGTTTCAAGCCCATTCTTGTTGCGGTACCTTTCACCACATCCCTTGAAAAACCCTTTGTTAAAGCATTTGCCAAATTGTTGCAAGACTTAACATATATAATGGAAATAATTCCATTCATAATGAGTTGTCTTACATATTCATGCCTTAAGCTAATATGTCTAGATTTACCATTATACACCTTATTGTATGCCCTAGACATTGTAGCTTCACTGTCACAGTACAAGGAAATAGATGGCATCGGTTGTGGCCACAACTCTATATCCAATAGGAAATTCCTACGCCATTATGCTTCCTTTCCTGCTGCAGCTAAGGCTATAAGCTCAGCCTCCATAGTTGAATGAGAGATGCAAGTTTGTTTCTTTGACGCCCAACTAATAGCGCCCCCACCAAGGGTGAATATCCACCCTGTTGTGGATTTGTTGTCACTTGCACAAGTGATCCAACTTGCATCTGTATAACCTTCTAAGACTTCAGGAAAATTTTGATAGAAAATTCCCAAATCCTTAGTTCTCTTTAAGTAACCAAGTACTCTAGCTATAACCTTCCAATGCATAGTACTAGGTTTACTTGTGTACCTTGATAGCTTGCACACAGCAAAAGCAATATTAGGTCTTGTGCAATGCATAGCATACATCAAACTTCCAATGGCACTTGCATACTCAACTTGTGCCACTGACCTACCTTCATTTTCAATTAGCTTCATGCTAGTGTCAAAAGGTGTATTTGCCTCTTTTATCCCAAGATGTTGGAATTTATCCAGTATCTTGGATACGTAATGGGATTGATGTAAAGCATAGCCCCCACTATGCTTCCTCACCTTAACACCTAAGATGGTGTCAACCTCATTCAAGTCTTTCATCTTGAACTTTGAAGATAGACAACTCTTGGTCTCTTCAATTCCTGTCATGTTTGTGCCAAAAATTAATAAGTCATTAACATAAAGACAGATGATAACTCCATAGTTTTGAGTAAACTTGGAGTAAATACATTTGTCAGCGTTGTTATGTATGAAACCACTAGCAAGAATCGCCTCATCAAATTTCTCATGCCATTGTTTAGGCGCTTGCTTTAATCCATACAATGACTTTATTAATTTGCACACTTTCCTCTCATTTCCCGGAAGAACAAATCCTTCAGGTTGTTCCATGTAGATCTCGTCATTGAGATTACCATTTAGAAAGGCTGTTTTAACATCCATTTGATGTATATACAGTCCATGTATTGATGCTAAAGCCATCAATGTCCTAATGGAGGAAATCCTTGCTACAGGGGCATAGGTATCAAAATAATCTATTCCCCCTTTTTGAGTAAAACCTTTGGCTACTAGCCTAGCCTTAAAGGTATGTACAAACCCATCTGTATTCCTTTTCCTCTTAAAAACCCATTTGCATTTAATGGGTTTGGACCCAGGAGGCAAATCAGTGAGAACCCAAGTATTATTAGATAATATTGAGTTCATCTCATCATCTATTGCATCTTTCCAAAAACTTGAATCTCTAGAGGCCATAGCCTCACTATAAGTTTTTGGATCCTCTTCTTCTTCAATATGAAGAATCATGGGAATTTGATTAGTGACCTTATTCCTATCTCCTTCCACTAAGAACAATGTCACTTGGAAAGAGATGAAGTCTGGCCCTAAGTTTTTCTCCTTCCTAACTCTTTCACTCCTCCTAGGCTCTATAGAGGAATCACAAGATTTGTTTTTAGTTCCCGATGTTTCAGGAACGTCCTCCTGTGGCAAAGATTGTGCCACATCAGTGCTTGTAGTATGCTCAACAGGATCAACACAAAGTCTATCCTCTAAAAACTCAACATCCCTTGTCTCTACAATGACATTAGATTGTAAATCCAACAGTCTGTATACCTTTGAGTTTTGAGCATATCCTACAAATACACTTCTTATACCTCGAGCTCCTAATTTTGTCCTTTTGATATCAGGAACTCTGTAAAAGACTAGACACCCCCACACTTTAAAATAATTTAAATTAGGTTGTCTACCTTTCCATATCTCATATGGAGATATTTTCCTTTTCCTAGATGGAATTCTATTGTGGATATGACATGCTGTAAGTAGAGCCTCTCCTCACAAATTTAACGGCAATTTAGAATTTAGAAGCATGGAGTTAACCATTTCTCCTAAACTACGATTCTTCCTTTCTGCCAACCCATTTTGTTGGGGAGTATAAGGGGCTGATTTTTGATGTATAAGTCCATGTTGTTCACAATAATCATCAAGCTCAGTAGGAAAATATTCCCCCCTCTGTCACTTCGAAGAACCTTAATCTTCTTTCCTTTTTGGTTTTCTACTTCAGCCTTATAGCGTTTGAACAAATCAAAAGCGTCATCCTTATGTTTCATTAAATACACATAAGTGTATCTTGAACAATCATCAATAAAAGTTATAAAATAACGTTTACCTCCTCTAGTTAGCATGCCGTTAAATTCACATATATCAGAATAAACTAAATCAAGAATTTCAGTTTTCCTCTCTACCTTAGGAAAGGGTTTCCTAGTGATCTTTGCCTGAATACAAATTTCACACTTATCTTTCTTCATTTTATCATTCATAGAAATATAACCATGTTTATGCATATATTCTAAAGATGTGAAATTTAAATGTGCTAATCTAGCATGCCACAAAGAACAAGAATCTACAATATAAACAGAAACAACATTTATTCCATCCATTCCATCAATGTTCAACTTAAACATGCCATCACAATAATATCCCTTGCCAACAAAAATTCCAGACTTAGAAATTACAACTTGATCAGATTCAGTGACTATTCTAAAACCACCCTTGTTCAAAAGACCTTCAGAAACCAAGTTCTTCCTCATATCCGGCACATGAAGAACATTCTTCAAAGTCAATTTCTTGCCGGATGTGAACTGTAGTTCCACTGCGCCTTGTCCAAGGACCTTTGCAACTGCATGGTTTCCCATCAACACTTCTTTCTCAGCAATTTCCTCATAGCTTTGAATCTGCCGTCATAACACACATGTACAGATGCACCAGAATCTATCCACCAAGCACCAGATCTTACACTTGCCATATTCACTTCAGTTACCATGTCAATATGCAGATTATTGACAGAAGTAGTAATCATGGCAACAAAATCCTCAATCTGTTTCTCTACCAGATTAGCTTTAGGTGATGTTCCTTGCGTTTGGGTCTCATTTCTGAGTTTTTTAACCAAATTACAGTCTTTAATGTAGTGACCTTTCCCATTACAACCATAACATTTCTTATTTTTCTTCTTGTCAGATTTATCAGAATCGGGTGTCTTCCTTTTATTGTTCTTTTTTGACTTACCCTCAACATTGTTCACCTTAGAACTGTTGGGAAGATCTGGGACATCTCTCTTCCAAGTCTCCTCTTCAATTCGGAGATGTCTCATAATCTTCTCAAGAGTGAAATCTTCTTGCATATGAAGAAGTTTCTTCCTATAATCATTCCACGTAGGGGGTAACTTCGAAATAATTGCCCCCACTTGGAATGCCTCGGGTAAAATCACCTTAAGGTCACGAAGCCTATTAACCAAGACAAGCAACTCATGCACTTGGTCAAGAATTGGTATAGAATCAGTCATCTTAAACTCCAGAAATTTCATAATAAGAAATTTGTTAGTACCTTGCCTCTCGGTGGTGTACTTGTCCTCCAATTCCTTCCAAATCTCTCTTGGAGAAGAATACATCATGTAGAGGTCGTACAGATTGTTTGCAAGGGCAGCCTAAATATGTCCTCGACACACAAACTCATCATCCTTCCTTTTCTTCTGTAGTTCTGCAACCTTTTGCTTACGTTCCGGTGGATCCGACTCCTTGGCATCTTCGATCTCAGGCAGGTTTGGATCCAGAAGATAGACAACATTCAAGGCAGTGAGTAAAAACATCATCTTGTCCTTCCAACGATTGTAATTTGTGCTATCGAATTTGTCTTGCTTAATGAAATCGGGATTCATGAATTTCAAAGCAGAAGAACTTGCAGAATCAGCCATAATAATTCCTTAAAATTGTTGAGAAATTTTGAGAAGAAAAGGCTTGAACGTGAATTATTAGAATTAATTAATTATTTAATTAATTAATAACTGCCCTATAATATCCAGAAAAATCTGGATATAACTGATTTTATTTATTTAAAGAAATTAAATAAATAATTAAAATGAAAATTATAATGTAATTAATACATTATAAGTCTCCGACTCCGGCACCGCGCACAAGCGTGCAAAGTGCTAAGTGCCGTCTAATAAGCCGCCAAAAGCCGCCAACCGACACACGCGCGTGCGTGTGTGCGTGTGCGGTTCAATGCGGAGCATTGAATCTTAGTACCACCACTAGCTCCATAGTAGCCCATTAGCTAATTATAAGCCCAAGTAGTACTGTACCTTATAAACTAGTGAAAAGTCCCTTCCACTACCAATGTGGGACTTTTCACCTTTCACCTTCCTTATTATCAAATAGCAAAACTATCAACAACTTTGGCATTGTGATCTCCAAGAGAATGAACCTCAAACTTTGGTACGTTACTTGTTTGGTCTTAATGTTTGGATTCGTAATATTGTTGAATTACATTCCTATCAATCTTTGGATGAATTGAGTTCTTTGACCTTGAAAGTTGAAAGACAAAGAAAAGATAGAGGAAAAGAGACCATGACAAAGTACCAAACATCCTACAAACAATCCAAACCTACACGTCCATACACTCCACAACAAAGACCTTCATTACCTACAAAACAACCATACAACAAAGCTCAATAAAATCAGCCCCCATCCATCCCTAAACCCCACGTCCAAGAAGCCAAACCATTAGCCCCAAGAAGATGTTTTCGTTGCCAAGGACTAGGGCATATAGCCTCGGAATGTCCTAATAAAAGAATTGTATCTTTGGTTGAATATCAAAGTGTTTTATATGTTGAGCCGGAGTATAATGAAAGTGAAAAGGAAGAGGAGGTTGTTCGGTTGTAATTTTTGTGGTTTTATGAGTTAAGGTTGTCAGTCCACAGGGATGGGTGTGAGGCTTGATTAAGGTAATCGATTTGTGTAGAGAGGTTTTTCTCAATGCGGAAAGCAATAAATAATGTAAAGGGAAACAATTAAATCTAACCTAGGCATGAATCAAAGAAAGACATTAAAAGCATGAAATCAAATAAAGCAATTAAAGCAAGGAATGGAAATCTAGAATGAACAATGAAATTATAGACAATAAATTATACCTTTGATGACCAAAATCTTCTAACCTTCAATCTACCTTTGCAATTTCCCCCGAACAAACAAGAAAATGTGGATTGGATTACCAAGGATCTCCCAAATTCTTACTAGGAAGTAGAATTGGAATTCCTTGACCCTCCTCCCCACTAAAAGATGGATTTGATGTGGCTAACCCTAGAAAGCTTTGAAATCAAGTCAACAATGGAAATTAGAGAGAGAGAGAGAAAGAAGAGAGAGAAAGCTTGTAAAACTTCAATGGAAACTTGCTTGAATTGAGAAAGCTTGAGAAAGTTTGAATACAAATGCTAGAAATCAATGAAAGCTTGAAGAACAATGAAGAACAATTGAAAACTTGAAGAACAATTAAGAGAGATTAAAGCAAATAAAGGAAAGCAATTAAATCTAATTCTACTCCTAAACTACCTAGGCTAATTGATAAAACTTGGATTAATACAAGTGGGTATTTATAGAAGAAGGAAAAATACAACCCAAAACCCTAGAAACAAATCGCAGCACGCGCGTCAGTTTTTCTGCAGACAGAGTGGCTCGGGCGAGCCATTGGGGTGGCTCGGGTGAGCAAGCCTACTGTCTGGCTCTCCTGGCTTGTGTCTTTGTTGCCCCAGAAGCCTGGCTCGGGCGAGCCACTGTTCTGGGCAGCTTTTCCCTACCGACTTCAAATGCGCATAACTTCTTCATCCGAACTCTGTTTTAGGCCCGTAAGATATCGATGGAAAGTTCTCGGTGTGTACTTTAAGCTCCCAAAATTTCAGACCAATCGAAGTTGTAACGAAGGAGTTATGACCCAAAGAGTGAAGGCACATGTATTTCAAACCTTTGAGTTTGTACCGTTCCCCTGTTTTGCGCCAATCTTGATATGGAATTTCCGGCTTCGGTTTCGCCTCGGCTCTCATCTCGGGTTGACTTGGTTTGACTCGGATCTCGGCTCGGGTTGACTTGGTTTGACTCGGGAAATAGCTCGGGATTCCCTAAAAACCTTTTATTAAGCCCTAACTTCTTCTAACTCCTTATTTTCCTACAAAACACTAAATCATTATATCTAATATATAAATCGGGGTTAAAACAAGAAAATATACCCTATAAAAGAGAAGAAATTTGATTCGGAACGAGACCGAACACCTTGATGAGGCTATTGGCGCAAATGAGGTAGAAAGTGTAGAAGAAGCGGATGAAGGAGAAATGTTGGTAGTAAGAAGAGCTCTAAGGTTTGCTTGTGTACCAAATGAGCAAGAACAAAGGGCGACCATATTCCATTCAAGGTGTACAATTCAAGGAAAAGTTTGTTCTCTAATCATTGATGGAGGAAGTTGCACTAATGCCGCTTCAACAACCATGGTGAATAAGCTACAATTGGAGGTTAGTCCACACACATCTCCTTACATAATTCAATGGCTAAGTCATGGGAAGGGTATTCGTGTGGATCATCGTGTTCTTGTAAGTCTTTCCATTGGTAAAAACTATAAAGATTGTATTTGGTGTGATGTAATTCCAATGGATGCTTGTCATATATTGCTTGCAAGACCTTGGTTATTTGATAGGCATGCTATTCATAATGGGAGAGCAAATACCTACACATTTATTCTCAACAAAAGGAAGATTACATTGGCTCCTCTACAACCATCATCTATCATACGTCCACAACAACAACAAAAGGAGGAGACAAATATTGTGACCTTCATGAAAGGCGAGCATCATGAGTTCCAAGAGCACAAAGATCTTATTCTAGCTAACTTGGAAAAGGCGGAAGCTACCCCAACAAATGACCACTTTCGGCTTCAACCACTTTTGGAACGTTTCAAACATTTGTTCCCAAAAGAGATGCCCAAGGGATTGCCACCAAGGAGAGAAATTGAGCACAAGATTGATCTAGTTCCGGGTTCAATGCTACCCAACAAACCGGCTTACCGTATGAATCCCAAAGATGCGCAAGAAGTTCAAAGGCAAGTAGATGATCTCTTATCCAAAGGCTTGGTACGTGAAAGTATGAGTCCATGTGCTGTCCCCGTTTTGCTTGTACCAAAGAAAGATGGATCTCAACGTATGTGTATGGATTGCCGAGCCATAAACAAGATCACAATCAAGTATAGGTTTCCAATACCTCGACTTGAAGATCTACTTGATGAATTACATGGGAGTGTAGTGTTCTCTAAAGTTGATTTGAGGAGTGGATATCATCAAATTCGTATTCAAGAAGGAGATGAGTGGAAGACCGCATTCAAGACAAAAGAAGGCTTGTATGAATGACTTGTCATGCCATTTGGCCTCACTAATGCACCATCTACTTTCATGCGACTTATGAATCATGTATTAAAGCCTCTTATTGGCAAGTGTGTAGTAGTTTACTTTGATGATATTCTTGTGTATAGCAAAAGTGAGAAAGAGCATGTAAAGCATCTAGAGTTGGTCATGTACATTTTGGAGAAGGAGCAACTCTACGCCAACATGGAGAAGTGCCACTTTTCTCACCCAATGTTGTGCTCCTTGGATATGTTCTTTCAAGAGATGGCATACAAGTCGACAAGGAGAAAGTGAAAGCTATTCAAGAGTGGCCTACACCAACATCAATTCATGAGGTATGGAGTTTCCATGGATTAACATCATTTTATAGAAGGTTCATAAAGAATTTTAGCTCTATACTTGCACCTATGACCGAATTATTGAAGAAGAAAGAGTTTTCATGGAGTAAGAGTGCAAATGAAGAATTTGAGTTGATAAAGGAGAAACTATGTCATGCACCTATTCTTGCATTACCTTGTTTTGATAAAGTCTTTGAAGTTGAGGTTGATGCAAGTGGAGTTGGAATTGGAGCCGTTCTATCCCAAGAAGGCCGACCTCTTGCTTTCTTTAGTGAGAAGTTGAATGAAGCCAAAAGGAAGTATAGCACATATGACAAAGAGTTCTATGCAATTATAAGAGCTCTTGAGCATTGGCGACATTATCTACTAAGTGGAGAATTCATTCTACATAGTGATCATGAAGCACTAAAGTTCATTCAAGGGCAACAGAAGCTTAATCCAAGACATGCTAAATGGGTTGAGTTCATGCAAACATTTCATTTCATGATAAAGCATAAGGCGGGACACCTCAACAAAGGGGCGGATGCTTTTTCTTGAAGGTACTTACTCACTCATGTTCTTGATTCAAGAGTCCTTGGTTTTGAACATATTAAAGGGTTATATGAGAATGATGAACATTTCAAGGAGATATATGAGCTTTGCAAGAAGCATCCCCACCAACTCTTTCATATTGAGCATGGATTTCTTTTTAAGGGAAATCAACTATGCATTCCAAGAAGTAGTATTCGTGAGTTGTTGATTATGGAAGTCCATGGAGGATCATTGGCTGGTCATTTTGGCATTGAGAAGAATTATTTGATGATGAAAGAGCATTATTTTTGGCCTAGCATGATCAAGGATGTTGAGCATATGGTTAAGAGGTGTAATACTTGTAATATCTCAAAAGCTCATGCATTACCACAAGGCTTGTACACTCCATTGCCTATTCCACATAGTCCTTGGGAAGATGTGAGTTTAGACTTCATTGTGGGTCTACCAAGAACTCAAAGAGGCAAGGATTCAATCATGGTAGTCGTTGATAGGTTTTCGAAAATGGCACACTTCATTCCATGCCATACAACCTATGATGCTACTAAGGTTGCAAATCTATACTTTGAAGAAGTAGTGAAGTTGCATGGTATTCCAAAGACTATGGTAAGTGATAGAGACTCGAAGTTTCTTAGTCTGAGCCCCTGTGCAGTACCAGCCTTATTGGTACCTAAGAAGGTTGATGAATTGGAGCATGTTAGCCACTCAAAGAGTGTGATGGAGATATTGAGCAGGGTGCAGCTATATGGGAATTTAAAGAAGTGTCAATTCTTTGCAAGCCAAGTCTCTTTTCTTGGCTACATTGTGACAGCAGCAGGTATTCAAGTGGATGAGGAAAAGGTCAAGGCAATCAGGGAGTGGCCTATTCCCAGTTCAATTCAGCAAATTAGAAGTTTTCATGGTTTAGCTTCATTTTACAGGAGGTTTGTGAGGAATTTTAGCACCATCCTAGCCCCTATGACAGAGCTAGTGAAGGGCAAAAGTTTCTCTTGGACTCCAGCAACACATAGAGCCTTTGAAGAAGTTAAGAGGCAGCTTACTTCAGCACCAGTTCTAGCTTTACCAAGCTTCTCTAAGGTCTTTGAAGTAGAGTGTGATGCTTCAGGTGTTGGCATGGGAGCAGTCCTGACCCAAGAAGGCAAACCTGTTGCCTACTTCAGTGAGAAATTGAATGATGCCAAGAGGAGATACAACACCTATGATAAAGAGTTCTATGCTATCATAAGAGCTCTGCAACACTGGAGGCACTACCTAATTGAAGCTGAGTTCATATTGCACAGTGATCATGAAGCCTTGAAATTCATTCAAGGGCAGCACAAACTCAACACCTGGCATGCTGCTTGGGTAAAGTTTATGCAGCAGTTCCATTTCATGATCCATCACAAGTCAGGGAAGCTGAACAAGGGAGCTGATGCTCTTTCAAGGAGATATTTGTTATTGCAGGTCCTAGATGCAAGGGTACTTGGCTTTGAGAAGTTGAAAGCCTTGTACAAAGAAGATGAGGATTTTGGTGAGATTTTCCAGAAGTGCCAAGAACACCCACAGAGTTTGTATCATATAGACCAAGGGTTTCTTTTCAAGAGAGCAAGATTGTGCATACCTAAGAGCAGTTTCAGGGAGTTACTACTCTCAGAAATCCATGGAGGATGTTTAGCAGGTCACTTTGGCATTGAGAAAACCCTTCTCATGCTAAAGGAGCATTACTGTTGGCCCAAAATGAGAAAAGATGTGGAGCACTAGGTTAAAAGGTGTGCAGTGTGTCAAGTAGCAAAGAGCCACAGCCTACCTCAAGGGCTGTACACTCCATTGCCGGTCCCAACAAGCCCTTGGGAAGATGTGAGCATGGATTTCATAGTTGGTTTGCCAAGATCACAAAGGGGAAAAGATTCAGTGATGGTGGTGGTAGACAGATTCAACAAAATGGCACATTTTGTCCCATGCCATACAACCAATGATGTAGTAAGGATAGCTGAGCTATACTTCCAAGAAGTGGTGAGACTTCATGGAATCCCTAAAAGCATGGTGTCTGATAGGGATGCCAAATTCTTGAGTCATTTCTGGGTGACTCTCTAGAAGAAGTTAGGCACAAAGCTCAAATACAGCACATCATGCCATCCATAGACTGATGGGCAAACAGAGGTGACCAACAGGACACTAGGAACTCTATTGAGATCACTGATAAACACAAATAAAACAGGATGGGACACTCTTTTGCCCCATGCTGAATTTGCATTCAATAGAGCCCCTTCAAAGGCAACTGGCCTTTCCCCATTTCAGGTGGTATATGGGAAAAATCCTATCACTCCTTTGGATTTATCTCCACTAACAAATTCTGTAAAGTTCAGTTATGAAGCAGGTACACATGTAGAAAAGATCAAGAATCTTCACCAGCAGGTTAGAGAGAAAATCATCAAGTATACTGAGCAAACAGCTACTTCAGCCAACAAGCACAGGAAAAAGGTGGTTTTCCATCCAGGAGACCTAGTGTGGATACACTTGAGGAAGGACAGGTTCCCAGCAAAGAGGAAAGGAAAGCTCGTTCCAAGAGCAGATGGCCCATTTGAAGTATTGGAGAAAATAGGAGACAATGCCTACAGATTGGATCTTTCAGAAGACTATGAAGGAAGTGCTACTTTCAATATAGCAGACTTAAGGCCCTACTTTCCAGCACATGAAGACCTTCCAAGTTTGAGGACAAACTTTCCTCAACCTGGGGAGGATGATGGAGACCATCTAGCAAGTCCAGCAACAGCACAAGTGTCATCAGCACCAGCAAACAAGGGAGAGGAGGATGATCTAGCAACAGCAACAGCAATAGCACCAGCAACTTCTTCATCATCTTCATCACCCAAGGAAGATCAGGCAGCAGCTTCAGCACTAGCAATGACAGCCACAAGCCTTGCTAAACCACACTCAGCAACTGTTGGAACATTTCCAGTAAAGCAAAGAAGCTTCCATCCATTTCAACAACACCAGAGTTCTACAAAGAACCACCAGCCCACCAACTTCATCCATCCAGACTTGCTACACCTTGGTAAGGCAAGTCCTGGCCAACACAACCACTCACCCCACCAGCATTAGCCATCCAGGTCAATTTCAGTTCCCAGCACAAACAATCCAAGCAGGCATCTTTCTCAATTCTGTATCTATGAATTGAGTGAATCTCAGCACAAGTTCCCTAGGAGTTTTTTGTTCCTTAACATGCATTCTCCAAGGACAAGTCAAGTCCCATCATGATCGAGTAAGAAAGCATCAAGTTACAGGCACCAGAACAAGCAATCCTGCAAGGTTGTTTGTTATCAGTTTTTCCAGAATCTCAGTCCCGTGGCTAACTTATTTCGATGCAGCTACAATGAGGGTTAACTAAGTCTTTTCCAGCCTTCCTTAAGCTATTGAGGTTATATCTAGCTTAAGAAAGCCCGGGAAAGTTACTGAGATAACTTAAGTTTTACCCCCCCCAACTAGGAAATGTTCTGATTGGCTGAAATTGCCAACCCTTGGGAGTTTGGTCCAATCAGAAGCAAGCCGTGTTTTTCTTTTCATTTTCAATTGTATCCGAATGATATTAGCTAGACTAAGATGTAATATGATGTATTTAGTTTAGTTCTACAGCTAGCTTAGAAGGGAGATTAGCAGGTTACTTAAATTAAGTGCTTCTAATCAAACTGCTTTAGATTAGCTATATAAGGTGATGTATTCAGCTGCTTAAGAAGACAATCGGTGATATTTCAATAGCATTCTGAGTGCCAAGGTTGAGCCTCTCGTTTGTGAGTGTCTTTAAACTCTCAATTGGTTAAATCTACTTCAGTATCCAGGATCTGGCAAGCCTGGTGGTGTGTGTAGAGCTTGCTTGCTTCAACAGTGGTGAGTCTGTATCTGCTGAGGTAACTAAGTCCCTGCCCTTGTGATCATTCTGTGGTATGTCTGTATCAGATTGAGCATAAGTGTATCCTTTTATTTCCTTATTGGGTTGTCATCCATTTCAGCTAATTGCATCCAATTAGCTTTGTTTTAAAACCTTAGTTGCAAGTGTGATTCTGTGTGGTGTATTGTAAGTTCTATACTCTGATCTTTGGGAGCTTGCATACATCACCATACTTTGAAGGAGAAGAATAACTTCCTAGTTTGAGGACAAACTCTTCTCAACTAGGGGGGAATGATGTATATTTGGGACCAAATACACATCATGGGAACCAAATACAAGCTTATATGGAAGAAGAGCTTCAATCACTCTCATCACTCTCAAATATGAATGACTTCATCAAGTGTAATTCGATACTTTGCTCTATAACTCAAGATCTATGAAGCTATTGGGAAAGTCATCTTGGAGCCAAAGATAGATCATTCAAAGAGCTTTCAAATGGTTTTTGAATCTTGAAGATTGGAGAAGAATTGAGCAAGATATCAATGTTTCTTTCTAGCTTTGTACGTTTTGATTCTTTATGATGTAATATTTGTAATAGATGATGTAAGCTAGAAACCTTTGTAATCTTGATGTAGTGCATGCCTAAAGGGGTCTTAGAGTACTATAAATAGACCCTTTGGGAGGCCTTTGTATTCATTCAACCATTCACAAAATAATACAAAGTAAAGGCATCATGCTTTTGTGTTCTCTCTAGCTTTGCTAGAATCGTTCTTCTTGAGGGAAGAATCGCCAAATCTCTTCTTCTATTCCTTGCTTGGCTAGCTTGGTTGGTGATAGGAAGAGTTTAAGATCTTCTTGAAGTGGTGTGTCTATATCTTCAAGAGTTTCTCAACCTATATCAAATCTATCATTCGTTCATCAATTGGTACATTCCATTGAATCCTTTTGATTTCTATCTTGTTTCATTCATTCGTTTGATCCTTAAGAACTTAGAGAGGAAGATTCTTATCTTTGTTCATAAAGATCCTGATTTTCGTGTGTAATGAGATCTCTTTGATCCCATTATACATCAAAAGTGATATCAGAGCTTAGGAGATTGATTCTCTTAGTTCTTGCACCAACTTTCTACAATCTTTCCATCACAAATCCATCCTCCACAATCCTCAATTACACGTCCCCCACAAAAATCCACAAAGAACCCCTAAACCCAAACACATACCATCTCTCGTCCCTACACCCTAGCCCCAAACCGTGAGTTTCTTATCTTTGTTCATAAAGATCCTGATTTTCGTGTGTAATGAGATCTCTTTGATCCCATTATACATCATGCAGATAACTCCCTATACAAATTAGTATTAAGAACAACAACATTTTAAATAAAAAGGTCACGCTTGACCAACCAATCCGCAACTCTATTCGTTGGACGAAAGATGTGAGAAACATGAACATCACCACAAACTTTAATATATGCTCGAATATCTTAGACCGATATCGAAATCTCCTAAGGCACATGAAATATACCCTTGATTGCATTAATGAGGACTAATTATCTCCTTCTATCAAAATATTCTTATATCCAGCAAGCACAACATCGCTGACTCCATTACCCAGAGTAGTGGCTTCGGCAACCAGGACAGAATCACCTCCTAAATTGAAAGAAGACGCCTGGATGACTCGGCCCCGGAAGTCCTTAATAATATAACCGCCCATTGACCTTGAATTTTAGAACCATCAAAGTTAATTTTAACCATTGTCTAGGGAGGTTTAACTCAATTAACCCAAACAAGTTCCTTAGTATGATGTTGAGTGGGAGGGGAGAAACAAGTCATCATAGAATCCGTTGATTTGTAACGAACCCTCCATTCGGTCGAAGCACGGTTTGCATGAAGGAGAGTACAACCGCTAGGAATCGACCTATTGTTGAAAGTTACAATACTTTTAGATTTCTAAATGCTCCAAATAAGTGCAATGATACGATCAAAAGTAGATTTAGTTACATTTATTTTACATTTGTTCAATATCATGCATTCCTTTCTGGATAATAGGACAAGCTTGAATCCAACCATGTTGAAGGGCTGACTGCCAAACTTTGCAAGCATATTTACAATGTTAAAAAAGTTGATCGTCCTGTCCCTCTTCATTGTTGGAGTATTTCAAGAGTTAAGAGGCATAAAAGTATAAGTTATAAGCATATGATTGACCGGGAGGTCAGAAATAAGCTTAATAAGGAAAAGGGGACCAACACGGATCATGTCTGGTGTGACACAACCCGTGTCAGTGTCCAGAGAGCACTATTTTTGTGCACTGGGTCAACACGGACCGTGTTGTTATAACACAGACCATGTTGGGATCAACACGGACCGTGTTGATCCAACACCGACCGTGTTGGACCCAGTCGGGATTGATTTTTGAAATCCCTTAAATTAAGCCTTGGGATTAATCTCGATTGATCATTAATAGGGATAATCTTTGACTGAGAAATCAGTCAAGCAATCCCCATTAACGATTCAAAGACATATCCCTTGGATAATGCCTCCTATTATGTCAAGTTTGAATGGATTGTCTACTCCATGAATCACTATAAAAGGAGGATGAATTCTTCATTCATCAACACCTGAACACTTCTTCTATAATTCTTTCTAGAGAGCTCCAACACACTCTTTGAGGTGTTGACTGCAGCAACATTCTTTGAGAGCCCATGAGAAAGCTTGTTACTTTGCTTACAAGAAGTTAGGTTTTACCCTTGAGTCTTTTCACGGTCTATTGAATAAGTCTTAAAGGGAGACGGGCTTGCCCTCGACTCCTAACCACCCAAGTGATCCCCCATCTTCCATGTGACCGTGTTTCTCCATCTCATTGTTTTTCCCAACAATCTTAAGACTTATTGTCACCATGGATGATCGAGTTTGAGGGATGGAATTTCAAGATCAATATGCTATGGAATCAAAAGATAAGTTTATGTTGCTTTTTATGAGTTTTTGTTTATTCAAGTTTATTAATTTTAATTATCAAGATTATTAATCAATTGTGGTTCATTTGATTGATGTAGTTAAAATCTCGATCGATCGTGGTAATGGTGATTGATGTTTATACTCAAGAGGTTCAAGGAGTATGATGAGATTGCCTTCATCGAGATAAGTTATTTATTTAATTAAGTTGGCATATTGTTTTTAAGTGGCATAAGTTATCTTGATTTGAATTTGGGTTAATTTAAATGGATGGATTAGTTAGAAACATGTTGAGATTTATTCATACGCCTTGTTAAGTCATCATTTACAAGTTTTTCAAGAAAGTGGTGTGTTAAGGTGTTTGTGAGTACATGTTTCTTTATGCAAAAATGTTAAGTGTGATTTTATTATTTGTCAAGTAAATCACAAAGTGCCATTGTTAAGTGAGTTTATAAGTTTTATAGCATGGATTTTTCATGATTAAGTACATATATATGTGGTATATTCATATATGAGTTGTTTATTGAATATAAAGCATGATAATTGTTTATTAATTTTATCATGATTATTTGAGTACATGAGTTTATCAATTTGTTGTTAATTGATGGAATGACAAGCATGAATGTTTTTTTTAAGTAGTCATTTATGTACATGTGCAAGGATGTATGTCAATCTTTTTGATTCACATGTTTAAGTTTATGGACATGACTAGTGTTATTCTCTGCTATACATGCAAGCATGCTTGAGTTAAGACAATGTTTATCCATGAAAGTTCTTGTATATATGTTTTTAAGATATATACTTGGGTTGTCTTGTTTGGTTCATGTCTTGTTAAGCATACATAATATGAATAAGGTGCTAGTGTTCATGAAATGTATGAGCTTGACATGGAAATCCATAAGTTGTGAGAATATGGATTCGTGGTAATTTATTTGAAGATGAATTCGTATGATTAATTCTTATTTATTTGATTATGCAAAGAAGGTTTATATGTTTGCTCATATGTCTCAAGTCTTTGCATGTTTCTCTCAAAGTTCAAGTTGATTGTCTAATGTGAGTTCATGTCTATGATGTTCCCTGATAAAATGTCTTGATTGATCTAAGTTTCAAGTATGCTAGTATGCATGTCAAGTTACCAATCAATCATGTTATATATACCTTTTATTTATGATTAAGGCATGACAAGTTCAAGAGTATCATATGATGTTAATTTAGTACTTGTGCTAACTTTGTTAAAAGTATAAGATCAAGTATATTCATATGATTGCATTGCGTGAATAAGTTAACAATGACATGTTTTCTTAATTTTTAAGATATGAATAATGTATATTGTTCATATGAGTACAAGTAGAAATGTATATTTCTTGTTTGTCATGGTGGTAATTAAAGTTCTCACGTATAATGTTGTTTCGATAAGTTTAGCATAGCCAAATAAGAAATAATGACGGTTCATGTGATTATTATAAGCATATGGGCTATGGGTGTGTCATAAGTAACATAGATACAAATTTATTTATAAGTGCAATCTTCTCATGCTCAATGATCTTATTATTATCAAGATGATTTTGTTGTTAAGTGTTTACTTTGTCATATATGATGTTTATTCATGAGATAAGTAAATGTTTATGAGAAGGTTCATACTTTGTATAGTTTGTATGCTATTATATGTGGCTTGCACATTGAGGCATATGGTTAACGTTTGTTAAGTATATGATTATGTAAGATTTAAGGATAATCATAACTCAATGTATTCACGTGTTTAAGTTGAATACATGTACTTCGCTTTACCGCCATTTTATGAGATTATAAGTGTTCATCATGTTATTCATGTATGAATATAAGTAGTATGTATCTACTATAAGATAAGTTGCATAATGTATGCATGTTGGACTATGTGCATGATCATTTGTTTTTGAACGCATGATGTTTATCTAAGTTCATGTGTTACAAAATTGGATGATTATTGCTTCATTTGTTAATAGTCTATTAATCTAGTCTACATGTTTAATATGTAGGATCCAATCAAGTTTGCTACAAAGGGAAATGCATATGGATCTCATATACATTTGTTTGATTCATCCTTAAGTGGTTTATGGATTGATATTATGAGTAAGATTGTCATACGGAACAAATGATTATGAGTTCCACATTTTTAATATTTTATAAGTGGATCTAATCATATAAGGAGATATGACCCAATTAGAATGATGTTTCATCATATGAGAATAAATGTCATATAACTATAAGATAATCATTCAAGATCGATTAAGGTTCTTTCTTGCCTAGCCAATGTTAAGATATGTAATAAGTTCCATTACATATGGTATTCAAGTCTAAGATATTCAAGCTTTGTAGCAAATGGTTGAAAGTGTAATGTTTTAAGTTACACATAAGATGACATCTAATTTCCATGAAACTTAAGTGTTTGTTCAAGTTTAAGTTGGAAGAGGTTTCTTCCATGGAAAATCAAGTACGACTTTGATTGGTACAAAGGGTATAACTATGAAATCCAAAAATTAGTTGGATATAGTTATTCATAGAACATGAAAATCAAATGTTAGTTTGATTTACAAGGTTCTAAGGCAATAAGATTTAAACTATGAAATCCAAAAGTTATTTGGATATAGTTATTCAAAGAACACGAAAATCAAATGTTAGTTTGATTTACAAGGTTCTTATAAGCCAATAAGTTTTAACTATGAAATCCAAAAGTTGTTTGGATATAGTTATGCGAAGAACATGGAAAATCAAATGCTTGATTATAAGGTTGTTCTAAGGTTGTTCTAAGGTAGTGGCTGTGTAATCCAAGGTACTTGGATGAAGACATAGTGATAAGGAAAAGAATGCGAAAAATCAAAAGAAATTTTGATCTTGTAAGAATTTCTTTCAAGGTAACTATATAAGTAGTCCAACATTTTGGACAAGGTTATAGTAATCTATTTATAAGCATTACGAGGATTATCCATGTCATTTGGATAATGTTATAATCAAGGTTTTGAGATCATGAGATTTGGCATTACGAAAGAATGTATAGTTCAAAGGTTTGTCGCCTACTAATGAATTCGTCTTGTAAGTTCAAATATGAACTCAATATTTTAAAGTTTACCAAAGTCTATAATATGATGGTTTAGTCGTACTATGATAAGTGGCAAAGTATTTCTTACCTAAACCTATACTGTGATGGTGGAATCACAACTATGATGAAGGAAAGAAATGTTAAGTTTAAGAGATGATCATGATAAGTAAGGTCATGGAAAGATATGTATTTATCTAATGATCTTAGTTAAAAGAGGCTCTCAAAAGTATCATGATCAAATTCTTGCAAGGTCACAAGAGTATCTAGTGATCCTTGATAAGGGGATGGGAGTAAAGCCCAATTATATATTATCATCAACGAAGCTCCAACTCACGCTTGACACCTCTTGTCAAGTCTTGAGTTCAATGGTCGACAACGTTGAATGATAATGGGAGCATCAAAATATTTAAGATAAATCATCCCAAAGACAAGATGATGCTCCAGAACCGTAATGTTCAAGAGGTTTGAGTCTATGACTCATTAACAGACTTTGAATCGATGAGATGGGGAGCTCTATTACGGGGAGTAAAAGTCTGCCTATGCGAGAACGTGAAGTGGACCGCTTCGGATAGCCTAGGGCTGGGCTTGATTGTTCTCGCGGAGGATATGGGACACATGGCCGGTTTGAAATAGTGTCTTTATTTTTAAGCAAGGTTTTGGGCTGTGTGTGTGTTATGTAATCAATTAGTCCAATAAGGGTGTAAAGTTCAAAGCTTGTTTACTTATGCATCCAGACTAATTGAATTTACATACACTAAGTGAAAGTTCAAGTCGTGAGACACTTTCATGATGCATAACAACTCCTTGATTTCTCGGGTGTTTAAGTTCTCTAGAAGGTGCCGTATATGGTGGGGGTATTTTTGCCCAAGTGAGGGATCTCGGGCTATTTCAAGTGGAACTCTTGAAATGGCGAGGGATTGTTGGAGTATTTAAAGAGTTAAGAGGCATAAAAGTATAAGTTATAAGTATAGGATTGACCGGGAGGTCGGAAATAAGCTTAATAAGGAAAAGGGGACCAACACGGATCGTGTCTGGTGTGACACGACCCGTGTTAGCGTCCAGAGAGCACTATTTTTGTGCACTGGGTCAACACGAACCGTGTTGGGATCAACACGGACCGTGTTGATCCAGACGGGATTGATTTTTGAAATCCCTTAAATTAAGCCTTGGGATTAATCTCGATTGATCATTGATAGGGATAACCTTTGACTGAGAAATCATTCAAGCAATCCCCATTAATGATTCAAAGACATATCCCTTGGATAATGCCTCTTATTATGTCAAGTTTGAATGGGTTGTCTACTCCATGAATCACTATAAAAGGAGGATGAATTCTTCATTCATCCACACCTGAACACTTCTTCTATAATTCTTTCTAGAGAGCTCCAACACACTCTTTGAGGTGTTGACTGCAACAACATTCTTTGATAGCCCATGAGAAATCTTGTTATTTTGCTTACAAGAAGTTAGGTTTTACCCATGAGTCTTTTCACGGTCTAGTGAATAAGTCTCAATCACAAGAATCCACAAACATTCTAAGTTCCAAGACTTATCAGAGTTGATAAAGTCTGCAACTACTAAGGAATACATGGATAAAAATGCCACTCAACTTTCCATTTTAGTAAAAAATGTCACTCAACTTTACAAAAATGTCAAAAATATCACTCAACTTTCCGAAAAAGTCAAAAATGTCATTGTTACCTTCTATATCATTTTTGACCTTTTGATTTTCTTGACTTTTTAAAAGTTGAGTGGCATTAATGAATTTTTTTAAAGATTAGTGACATTTTTTTACTAAAATAGAAAGTTGAGTAGCATTTTTGTACAAACATCAACTTTTAAGTTAACATCATTACTCAAGTTGGTAATTTGACACAGTTATGGTAAATTGCGATGACTACACCAACTGCTTGTCCAAAATTTGATCTTTTTACCATCCGCTACTTGCCATCTAAGACCTTTAGCAAGGAGAGGTCTTATTTTCAAACTAGACTTCCAAGCCCAAGAATCAGTGGGATTGACAACTAAAGAGAAAATATCATTATTAATATCATTATTTTTTTACATATTTAGCCTGAATATGATCCACCCAAATTCTTTTACCAAAATAACTTTCCACAACAATTTACACATAAAAGCATCATTAACTGATTCTGTTTTCCTCAAGCCTAGACCACTTAAACATTTGGGTGACATACTTTGTCCCCGACCACCAACGGAAGACCTTTACTCGTATTTGAATCTTTCAAAAAGAAGGTTCGACTAATTTTTCAATTTGCCGAGAAGTATCTCTCAAGATTTGGAAACATTGCAACACATGGGATGACATGGATTCAATGTGGGATTGTATAGGTGTTGTTCAACCAGCCTTAAAGACAAATTTTTCCTTCCAAGGCTGAAGCTTTGTAACAACAAAAGCAACTAAGTGCATAAAAGTCTCTTTTGTCGGTCGTCCTTTAAATAAAGGACAACCTAAGTATTTCCCAACTTGATTCTATTGGTGAATACCAAAAATACCAGCAACAATTTGTAGATCCCTATATTGAGCATTCTTAGGGAAAAAAAAACATATAAGATTTATGAACGTTCATTAGCTGACCAAAAGCCATACAAAAACTATTAAAAATTGAATGTAACTTTTGACAGTCTTCTAATTTTGTACGAAAAAACAGAAGGCTATCATTAGTGAATAACAAATCGAGAATTTTATTCCCACTAGTTGAAAGCTTAACGCCAATACCACTATTAGGCAGAGAGGATTCCTGAGCTAAAGCGGCTATTAGAGGTTGCATACACAATATAAACAGATAAGGAGATAGGGGGTCTCCTTGATGAATACCCCTCATAGGTTTTAAAAAAACCAGTCGTCTCTCAGTTGATTATCATAGAATAAGGCACAGTCGAAACATATTCCATAACCTAGTCAATGTATTTCTAATGAAACCCTAGTTTGAATATAACTTCTTTAAGGAAATCTCATTCAATTTGGCCATAAACCTTTTCCATATCTACTTTCAAGGCAACCCAACTCCTTTTCCCTTTCATATTATGGAATTTATTAAAAACTTCGCAAGTTAAGAGATTATTGTCATGAATAGATATTTCCGGAATGAGTGCGCTTTGCACTGGATGAACCATTTTATCCAAAACGAGTCGAAGGCTATTTACTAGATTTTTTTTTGCAGTAATTTCATAAAGACTATTGCAAAGTCTAATAGTATGAATCTGTCCTAGAACACTATCATACGGTTGAGAATTTAATCAAATAGAACATAGAAAGTTAAGAGAGAGAAGAGTAACAAAGTCACCCAGAGATTGAAAGTAATAAAAATTCAGAATTTAAACATGGAATCAAGCTTGAATAGTAAGAAATTGAAATATACAAACTCATATCACTATAATGAGCGTCAATTTATAGGAGAATCACTCTAGCCAGAGAAAAATGAAGGGTTAGGAGAGCTTCCTTCAAGCAGGGGCAGTTTCATATACAAGTTGTACCGTATACATATCTAATCTGCCTGATTCCATCGACTAATTTGGATTGAAGGGGGTTTTCCTGCCATTCGGTGAGGTAGTCCAAGCTCACATTTCGAGTTGAAAGGGGAAATACGGAAGATTTGGTTTCGTCAGATACGCAAGAAGGGAGGACGTCGAGTTTGCAATCCGCTCAATGAACCACAAACTAATCAGGGGCTCAAAGTTTTTTGTTAATTGGACAAGGTCCACAACAAGGGGCAGACGTAGGCTCAAGCAAGTATGGGTTAGGAAGAAACCTAAAGGGCGTAAGGCAATGAAGCAGATTTGGGTGAGGACTACCAACCAAACGGAAGAAATGGAAATGAGCCCCCCGACAACTCAGCCAACAGTATGCGAGTTAAAGGAGAATTTAATTCTGAAGCATTGGGATGGCTTAAAAGAAGTCTAGTTTGCAAATGTGACAAGGCCTTAAACATTCAAGATGTATCCGACTTCATTCGTAGCATTTCAAGTCTCCCTACAACAATAACAACATTGGGTGGCACGAAAGTAATTCTCACCTTGCCTACGATCAAGGACCTTGAATGCTTCCCTACTGGAGATCTACTGAAGTTCTTTAAGGAAGTCAGAACTTGGTCGAAATACGAAGTTGACGAGGATAGGAAAGCATGGGTAGAAGTTGTGGGTATTCCCCCGCATGGGTGGCTTACGGAAAACTTTAAGAGATGCCTCGAGCCTTGGGGTTTCTTGGTTGAACATCAAATGGTAATGCAGTCTCATTACCAAGCAATTAGATTACCCATCCTAACAAAGGTTTTCCATCCCATTCAGAGAGAGATCACCCTATCAATCCATGATTGTGCCCACAAAGTATATGTTCAGGAGGTCCGGTCCTTCCAAGAAAGCCAACATTTTAAGTCCTTCGATCACGCTAAACAAGCTCAACTTGTAGCCGACAATATTATAGTAGACGACCAGGGCCTGAATCGTGATGAGCCGGATGAAAGCAGAGTTAAAGATACTCCATGCGAACAGGACCAGCAAGATGGTCATCACTCGGGTAATGAAGATCAAGGAGCTCACGATGATGGCCCGATTGAAAGTAAAATTGCAGAAACTCCTCGTCGCCAGGATTCAGTTGTGGGCCTTGAGAGAGACTCGATCCTTCCCAACCAGTTAGGCCCAGAACAAATGGGCTCATCACTAAGTTCCTCCATCGAAACAAACTTTCTGGCTGAACATGTCGCAGCTCTCAGGAAAGATACAATCGCAATCCTTGGAATTCTGGAAGACACTGGAAATCGGGTAGCATGCGAAGAGGCTCAACAAAGGTTGGAAAATGCAACAACAGTACATTCACCGTTTCGCCTGGGTGAGTGCCGTGAAATTATGCCTTAGTCCCAAGGTCATTTTGAAAAGCCATCAACTGACTCTGATGGTTTGGTGGACGTCCAAATTCTCTCTAAGGAGTCCCTTGGGACTGCAAAAAGAGTAATGATTGGTTCTAATCATGCCGACTTTACCGACCCTTCGAACTTGATAGAAATCCAAGTTCAGACAATTACTAATTTGGGTTTCCCAACTATTACTGAAGGAGGAGATATTCAAACAGATTTTGTGACTCTGTCATCCAGAAAACAGAGAGCTATCAGGAGGAAAATTTCTAAGAAAGTTGTAACGGTAGGTGACGGGTGCGAACTGGCTGTGTTGGAAGACCATCTTGAAGCAGAAAAATACTACAGACTCAAACTAAAAAAGGGTGAAAAAAGGAGAGGAGAACCAGCGCCAAAGGCAACTGTCAAATATAAATATGAGGATTGCTTGCTGGAATGTTAGAGGTTTTGGGCGGCTGACAAGAAGGCTCAAACCAAGAAAATTATTAGTAAGGACGACGTGAGTATTTTGGGCTTGGTGGAAACAAAGCATCAAATTTTCAACCAGAACGATGTCACCCGCTGTTGGGGAAGAATAAACGCAGATTTTATGGACATCCAGGCTGAAGGAAAATCTGGTGGCCTTATTCTTGTGTGGGACAAAGAGCAGTCTGTGCGACAGCGGTTTCAGAGGACGTAGATGGATCTGCGTAGAAGGTGAGCTAACTAAAGATCATTTGAAGTGTGCGATCTGCCTGATTTACGCGCCAACCTAAGTAGAAGACTGGAAAGATGTATGGGACCAGCTGCGACATTTGAAGAACAATCTCCAATATCCACTTATAATTATGGGCGACTTTAATGAGATTATCATGCCTTCGGAAATGAGAGGTTGAAACAAGTTGTCATAAGGAATGAAAGATTTGGCTGACCTAATGGTAGAGCTAAATCTACATAATCTGCCAATCGATCAACAGTTCACATATATGAGGATTAATGTTGCAAGTAGGATCGATAGAATGCTGGTGGAAGTTGGTATCCTAACAAGATTTCAGATAATCAAGGTTCATTGCCTTGATAGGGCAACCTTTGATCATTTCCCACCTGTGCTGAAAACCTTTGAAGTGACATGGGGGCCTTCCCCCTTCAGAATCTACAATCTTTGGCTGGATTGTCCCTCTTTCGTCAAAGTGTTTCAACAGGAATGGATAGCTCTTGGGGATAAGCCTATCCATCATAAGCACAAGGCACTGAAGGAACCACTCAAGAGGTGGAATATGGAGGTCTTCGGTAACATTGACTCAAATATTGGGAAAATTGAAGATGAATTAAGGAGGATATTGATGAAAAAGGATTGACGTTGGGTCTAAACCAATGTGATTCTTCCAGATGAGAAGCACTAAGCACGCAGCTTAGACTTTGGCAGACCAGAAAAGAAAGGTGGTGGAAACAACAGTCTAGATGCCAAATCTTAAGGGAGGGGGGATAAAAATACAAGGTTTTTTCACACTTTAGCCAGCGTTCAGCAAATATGGAAAATAATTGAAGAAATTTGGGTAGATGGTATCAAGTACTCTGAGCCCGCAGAGATAAGAAAGGCTATCACTGGTTTCTTCCAGAATCTGTACCGAGACAAAGAAAGGAGGCTGCATTTTGATATCTCAGGGCTGGGTCTCGCACAGCTTCAACAAGAGGAGATTGCAATGCTGGAACAGCCGATATCGCGTGAAGAGATCAAAATAGCATTGAATCAATACAACCCCGATAAGGCTCCAGGCTACGATGGCTTCATCCTAAAAAGTATCAAGCACCTATGGCCCATCATTGGACAAGAATTCAGTGATTTTATCTTGAAGTTCTTTGAAGATGGCAAATTCCCCCTAATGATTAACACCACCTGGGTCACTCTTATACCCAAAAAACATAATGCTACCAACATTAAGGATTATAGGCCTATTAGCTTGGTGGGTAGTCTGTATAAGGTGATCTCTAAGATACTTTCTACCAGATTAAAAAAGGTTCTTCCCAAGCTGATTGGCGAAGCTCAATCAGGCTTCATTGAAGGTCGGCAAATTTTAGACGGAGCTTTAATCGCGAACGAGGTAGTCAACTGGGCTAAGAGGAAAAACAGGGAGGTTGTTCTGTTCAAGCTTGATTTTCACAAAGCCTTCGATTCTGTCAACTGGGATGCCCTTCACCAGATCATGGTACATATGGGTTTCGGCGCAAAATGGTTATCCTGGATCGAAGAATGCATTCGTACTCCTACTATTTCAGTGATAATCAATGGGAGACCAATGAAACCCTTCAAGATGCATAGAGGGTTACGGCAAGGTGACCTTCTATCTCCATTTTATTTGCGATTCTTGCCGAAACTCTCAATCGGATACTGTTAAACGGAATTGAAAAAGGCTTTTGGGGTGGTATCGAAGTAGGAAGGAGCAAGAAGAGACTGTCCCACTTACAGTTCGCAGATGACACCTTAATTTTTTCAAAGGCTGAAAAGACGCATCTACTGAATTTAAAGGTTGCACTTCAGGCCTTCAAGACATTCTCTGGACTATCAATAAACTACGACAAATCCAACATCGGTAAGAGTATAAGATGGTGCAAAAAGAGAGCTTAAGAGCTGAAATGTGAGCTTACAGAATTGCCTATCACTTACCTCGGCCTTCCACTCGGCTCGAATATGGGCATATTATCTTCTTGGGAGCCTGTCATCAACAAACTTCAGGGGAGATTACAAAGCTGGAAAGCTAACTCATTATCGAGGGCTGGTAGACTGGTCATTCTAAAAGCGGTTCTTAACAGCTTACCTCTATACTACCTCTCTCTATTCAGAATGTCGAAAACTATCGCCAATCAAATCATTCAAATTCAAAGAAGGTTTCTATGGGGTGAGAGGTCTGGTAACATGGTGAATGCCCTAGTGAGATGGGAGATTGTGCAAAGGCCCACAAATAAGGGAGGCTTGGGTGTGGGTGATTTGCGGATGAAGAATGCAGCTTGTTGTTGAAATGGTGGTGGCGGTATGGTTCAAAAGAGGGTACACTTTGGAGGGAAATAATCAAGGCAGTTCACTGTGAAGATGGCGCCCTACTGCGTTCTCCTTTCAAGCAGAAAATTCCTGGGCCTTAGGGTAATATTAGAGCCCTTATGAAAAGTGAAGGCTCAGTTCAAGATGTCTTTAAGCATGGCCTTCACATCATACTTGGAAATGGCATGAAGGTTAGATTCTGGGATGACCCTTGGCTAAGTCATCTTGTCTTACGTGAGGAATTCCCCACCCTTTATGCCCTTTCTAACAAAAAAAGGAGAATGTTCGGTGAGATGGGATGGTTCGATGGTAATATTTGGAGGCGGATGCTTTCGTGGTCAAGAGAGCTCAATTTGGAAGAAGTTGCAAAAGAATTAGAGCTCTCCTCCCTATTGCAGAGGACACAACCCACTAAGGATGTCATTGACCGAATAGTGGGGAGGAATGATGGAGCCTTCTCGGTGAAGGATTTATACAAGAAGGCTGAGGATTCCATCTTGGCAACTGTTGAGGTAGACTCCCTAGCTGGCTCTGTCTGGAAGAACGTGGCCCCTCCAAGAGTTGAGATGATGCTATGAATTGCTCTACTGGGCAAGCTCAATACAAGAAGTCTTCTGAAAAGAAAAAGTGTGTTGAACAACGAGGACGAATCGTGTCCATTTTGTGGCGTAAATGAAGAAACCGACAGTCATGTTCTCCTCAAGTGTGATTTCGCTTGGCCTATCTGGGTGGAAATAATGCGGTGCCTGGGACAAGAACTCCCACAGGCTGACAGCTTGAGGCTAATGTATGAAGGCTGGACAAATTGCTCTTTCAGAAACAAAATAAGATCGAGGTTGTGGATCACCTCCTTCTTTGCCATTGCCTGGACAATTTGGTTGCATAGAAATAGGAAAGTCCATGACAATCAGCAGATTGATCTATCTGAGGTGATTAAAGCAATCAAGTTAAGGGTGGCTCATTGGTGCACCATTGGGAGACATACAATTCCTTACACCCCGGATATGATAGCTGTGAATTTCGATTCCATTCTTACAATCTTCAGCTAGGACCTGATGGAGGTGGCTGTCTCTGGTATTGGAAGGTGCAGCTGGTGGTTCTTCTGAGTTCTGATATGTATCGGGGTTCTTGTTCTCCATGGGCTCATCCTTCTGTTACCCCTTTTCTTTCCTTAGTTTTGTTTGGTCTTGCCGTTTTTATTCTTCTTTTGTACCGATGGACTCTTGGGCCTTGACCTTTTCTTTGCTTCAATAATTTTGGGCTCTGGCCCCTAACAATCTAAAAAAAAAAAAAAACTATGATCACTAAAACTGAATAGCAATTGAAATTACAAAATTGAAATTGCAAATCTATATATTATAATAAAAATCATTTAGGTCCCATGAAATTAATGGGAGTGACTGTAGGGGAATTGGCCAATCACAACGTAGAAAATTAATTTTATTTTTTCTATTTTCTATTTTTTTTATTTTCAATCCGGTTTTATTTTAAAATCACTACAACAAAATGTGGCTTTGGCAACGCATCAAAAGTGTTACTAGAGGCTTAAATAGTGTTACCTTAGGTCTATGGCAACGTTTTGCAAAGTGTTACATTAGACGTGTGTTGTAATAGGTTATTGTAACACTTTTTAGGCTATTGCAACACTTGTTTTAAAAAGCATTACCATAGCTATTTAGGCTATTGTAACACCTGCTAAAAAAATGTTACCTTAGATATTTAGGCTATTGCAACACATACAATAAAAAATGTTGCCTTAGATATTACCAAAGGCAATGATTCTACTACACCCTATATCAATACTTTATGAGATGCATGATCTCTGAATCTTGTCTATTGAAACGCGGTTTTCTTACCCTATGGCAACTATTTGTTGTTTTGACCTATTCTAAAAGAAAATTGTAAAAATATAATAAATCATAATTGACATATAAAACTAAATTCCATTACACAAATTAAAATAGAGTATAATTACAATTATAAATCATCCAAATGATTTACTATACAACATTTCAACATTCTCAAAAAAAAACCAAATATAGTTACCCATTATACTTAAACAATTTGTACCTCCTCTCACAAAAGTATATAAAAAATGTTTTGATGTTCGCAAAATATGGAAAAAAAGCATGTATGTAACCAGTAATTGAACTTGAACTTGATCGCAAAATTCATTGTCCAAAGCATCGTATTATATCCAATATCAACCAAAGTAACCTGTAAAACAAAATATAAGGTAAATAAGTACTACAAAATATAAGGTAAATAAGTTGCCCTTCCTTAATAGTCGTGTAGTGGTGGTGGAGGAGCAGGACCATCATTAATGAGTTGGCATCATATCTAAGTTAACTAAAAGTACATCACTTTAATATTTCAGATATATTTAAGTTGGAACCTTCACAAACAGATCAAATAGAACTAGTTTCTTATTCCAGGAATCATCTTAGTATATATTATCTAGGACACTGCCATCAGCAAAAGTGGTTTCAGGCCTGTTGAAATGTGTATGAGCAACAAATATCAACCCTTTGATCATAAAATTCCTTGTATGATTCAGTCTTATTGACTTTTATCCCAATTATGTCTTTGGGAAACTACAAATTAAATTCCAAAAAAATAAAACTTATAATCACTATAGCAACCAAATTCCAAAATATTAATTTCTTTGCATCCCAACACAAAGTTCATGTTTTCTTCAGAGCTAACCACGCAAATTAGTTCCAGCGCTCCAAATTAAGCTTGACACCAGAAAAAATAATTCACATGCCATGGAGAAATTTGAGGTCACAGCATCGAGGGAAGAATAAAAAGCAAAGCAGCGGAGTAAGAAAGACAATGATAAAGGTAACAAGAATCAACATAGACTAGACACGTACCTGTAGTACACGACAAGTGTGGCATTCTAAGCAACATCGACTAGAAAAGTTACCTATCACAAAGTCATTCACATCAATAAATATTATTATCACTGCAATACGCTAATCAAGAGTACAACACATTAGTAACATTATAATTTGCAAGTATAATTAAATACAAAGACAATCTTAAACAATAATAAATTGAGAATGAACGCATACAAAATATTAGTCATTAATACCCAATCTTCATTCATTTTCACTCCATAAATTTCTCATCCTATGGGTTGTAAGCCATCAAGTTTTGGTGTCTTTTTTTCATTTGGCGAATCCATGTTAGAACCTGCACAATGAAGGATTGGGCAATGATACCCTGTATCAGACTGCTTTTTATTATAAAATCAAGATTCATACTCAAACTTAAACCTGATTTTGTGATATATGACAATTTGCAGTTTATCCTTTTAAATAAATAAATATTGTATAGGAAATAAATATTGCAGTGTAGTGCTTGAATTCTTGAATGATAACCCAGAACTACCTCCCTCCCTAGAAAAATGAAAACACATAATTGGAAATATGTAACTAGTGTATATATGTAAGCATGTACTGTACATGTTGATTTACTTCTCCTTTACTTATATAATCATTCAATTACTTGACGATCAATAATAGATTAATTGCTGAAACAGTATGTTTGCTCTAGCAAATCTGTATGTCTTTAGTCAGACCTATTTGCAAGATTTTAATAGTTAAAGTATTAGCCTTTTGTGTTACTAAGCAATAGGTCAGCTTATAACACTTGCAGAGTTGCAAATATGCTAGTTTGGGCCATATGAAAGCAATTAATTAAGGAATCAGTCAGAAGTTATCAATATTTGACTCTGCACATTAGAATTCAGTAGAAACAAGCATCAAAGTAAACTAACAACGAAGATTACACGAACTAATAACAAATTTGAAATAGAGAGGTGCTACTTACAGGATTAGGCTGGGAGATATGATGGAGGTCAAGATAAAATTTAAAAAAAAACTGTCATTTGCTCCCATTTCTTAAAAAACTAGAACCTGCCAGAGAGAAAGCAAGAGAGGGAGAGTATTCAATCACACCTTAGACACCAAATTAGCTCCCATTTCGTTCTGTACCCTACAAAGGAAATTAATAAATAACTAATCAGATAATTCAGTGTTGTGATTCACCAGCAAGTCTTCAACTAACTCATTCAGAAATTTATCCTTGCTCATTCAAACCCTAAAACAGATGACGCAGAGCTTCAATTGAACACAAAAGACTACAAGGATTCTTAAATATGTGTTGAATCAGAAACAGTGATTAGATAAGATCGAAACCATAAGTAGGTTTGGCATTATTAATTTGTAAGAGACAAAGAAAGGGCGCCAAGCAATCGATACCTGCAATCTTTCCCAATGATTCTGGTTCAGCGCGAGGTGCAGCAGCGCGAGCATGAGGGAAAGAACCAGGAGTAGCGCGAGCATGAGGAAGAGAATTTACATCCATCAGCTCTTCTCTTCTTCTTCTTCGTCCCCAGCCTCTGCTCATGTTGCATCGCCCCAGATGTTTCTGGTAAAACTTGCTCAAGAAACTCGTCCGCTACATCCCCATCTTCGTCATCTGATCTGTTTTCTTGCTTCTGGCCGTCGTTGTTCCTGGATTTTCCCAATTGAGCGCGAGGATTCGGGAGCAGCAATCGAGCCTTAGGGTTTGGTTGTCTCCTCCTGGCAAGTTAAAGTTTTAGGGATCTGGCGCCTATAGAAAATAAAAAACGAGAAGGAATGTATAAAACCTCTTTATAGTAATATTTAATTTAAGTCCATTAGAATTTGTAACAAATATATTTAAATGTTACATTAGGCTCTTATTGTAACATTTAATAATTAAATGTTGCATTAGCTATCACTTTAGGTAACAGTTTTTCTAAATGTTACTATAGAGTATCTATTGTAACACTTATGAAAAATGTTATCTAAATTAGTGTTACTATAACTATTTTTGTTGTAGTGAATTAAAAAATCAGAAAGTATCGCTAATCATTGACTGCTTTGAAGTTTGAATTAAATTGTTTTGGTTCAAATAATATTAATTATTTTGGTGTTGCCTATAATAATAATCTATATATTATAATAGAAATCATTGTGGGTCCAATGAAATAGAACCACGGGAGTGACTAGAGCGAATTGACCAATCACAACGTAGAAATTTTTTTTTATTTTATTTTCAATTCCGATTTTATTTTGAAATTAAAAAACCACAAAATATCACTAATCCTCGACTTCTTTAGACTCTGAATTAAATTTTTTTGGTGCAAATAACAGTAATTATTTTGGTGTTGCCTATAATAATAATAATAATAATAATCTATATATTATAATAGAAATCATTTTGGGTCCCACCAAATAGAGTCACGAGAGTGACTGTAGGGGAATTGACCAATCACAACGTAGAAAATTATATTTTTTTTAATTTTCAATCCGAATTTCATTTTAAAATTTAAAAAAACCAGAAAGTATCACTAATCCTTGACTGCTTTGGACTAGGAATTAAATTATTTTGGTGCAAGTAACAGTAATTATTTTGGTGTTGACTATCATAATAATAATAATAATAATAATAATAATAATAATAATAATAATAGTAATAGTAATAATAATAATAATAAAGTTTGTGGGTCCCACTGAATAGGGATTTCGACAAATCAAAAAATAGATAATTGTTGAATTAAATTATTTTGATGCAAGTATCAGTTATTATAATTATTTTGAAATAATAATAATAATAATAATAATAATAATAATAATAATAATCTACATATTATAATAGAAATCATTGTGGATCCCACGAAATAGAGCCACGGGAGTGACTGTAGGGGAGATGACCAATCACAACGTAGAAAATTATATATATATTTTTTCTATTTTCAATTTTTTTATTTTCAATCCGGATTTTATTTTAAAATTAAAAAAAGTAGAAAGTATCACTAATCCTTGACTGCTTTGGACTCTGAATTAAATTATTTTAGTGCAAATAACTGATGTATAATGGGATCAAGAGAGCGGTTGATCAATTACACATCATAGAGGTGACGTGCAAACGATCTAAGAGTGGGACACCACACGAGAATTTAAGGTTAAGGTGGGGGTGGTTCACGTGTGAAAGGTGGGAAAAGTGAAAGGGAATTTTGCTGTGAGGGCTTTTGTGGTTTTAAGATTCAAGAAAGATTGAATCTTGAAAAGGGAATGGATGATTCTTGGGATGGGAAAGGGCTAGAGTTGACGTGAAGAGGGGAGAGAAAGAGGAGGGTTGACGTGAGGGAGGAGGGAGGATGAGGTTTGTGAGATTGTTGGAGGAGAGAGAAAGTTGTTAAGAAGTTGTTATGGAGAGAGAGGGAGTTGGTTGAGCTATTTTGTGAGGGAAGAGGAGGGTGGAAGAATTGGTGGTGATGAAGGGGATGAGGGTGGCGTTGGAATGGATGGAGGGTGAGGGTAGATATTATATTTCTAAGAGATAGAAAGATAAAGGGATAGAACTAGATTTCCTACTTGAATCCACAAGAAGGACAATCTAGGGTTTCTTGATCTAGACCGCAACTTAAGATCAAGTTCTTCCTAAACCACTTGGTTACCACACCAAGATACAATAGAAGAGGGGTTGAGGGTTAATCCAAACACTCAGGGGGTAAGCTTAAAGCTTGATTCATATTTCTAAACTGGAATGCTTCAAACGATTACAAGCCTAGGCTATTTATACTAGACTTGAACCTAGGGTTTCTAACAACCCCAGCTTGGCGTGCAAGCCATGTCTTCCTACTCCTAGACGCCTACTACTACTACTCTCCCTTGGACTCCTTATCCTAAGGGGAGTTGGTTACAAACTACTTATCCTAATAGGTTTAGGCTTTCCTAATCCAATATGGATTAGTTACAAAATAAGCCAACCTTATCTAGGATAACAACCAATTGGCGCCTAACTACTCCTATCACACGTCTACTTTGACTTTCTAGAACATTCTGGAACAGTTTAGAATGTTCTAGATTTATCTACTCCTAATTAATTTAAAACACACTAAAATAAAAAAAACTAAAAAATACATCCAAAAAGAACACAAATGACGAAGTTGGCCTTCATGGACGTGACCTTGGGCCTTTCTTGGGCTTGTTGGGCGTGTGGTTTGTAGACCCTAGGATGTTTGGACATCCTCTTGCCATAAGGAGCACACAATATTTATGGGCCTATGGGCCTTTATGCTCATGTTTTCCCCCATAGCTTGTCTTGTTCCTTGGAATTTATTTTGGGCCTTTAGGGATGTATTTGGCGTGGGCTAAAATACATCATTCCCCCCTTGTTGGAAGAAGTTTGTCCTCAAACTTGGAGGGTCAAGTTCACGAACTTCAGTGGCCTCAATTGGGAACTTCATGTGAATCAGGACTTTCACATGGATCAAGGTTGTTTCTTCAATTGCCAAGTGACTAATAGCTTCCACGTGAGGTGTGATGATGTGGTCGTTTCGATCTTTCTCACACTTGCTATACATAAATGTGTCCAGGACACACTTGCTGATGCAGGACTTCAGAACCTGGTTCATAAGTCTCATAATAACTGAAAGACCATAGATTAAGTCACGAGGTGCGACTAACCATACCAGGAGACTTCTTGGGATTTGAGCAGCAGTAATCCCTAGCTGAATCTGTACCAGGTTACTTTCCTTCTTCTTTATTAGGGCACTTGAATGATTAAATTCTTTCCCGGTTGTACCCTTGGAGTGACAGACTAATTAATTTCGAACCTTTAGTGCAGCAGCAGGGTTCACGTGATGTTCCTCAGACTGGACCTCACGTTGGACGGGGTTTGACGTGACCTTAGCCGATGAGCTCTCGTGTTGGACGATTAGAGGGAGCTCCTTTATCGTACTGTTGTGGTTATTATCCCCTGGAATGACCCTCTTGGTCTCACTGAACTCAGGGCGTCCAGTGACCATGAAAGAGATGAGCATTGGGTCACCTTCTTTGAGCTTGGATGCTTTTAGGGGAGCTAAGGTCACCTTCTTGTTGTTCACCATAAGAGAATAGGTGTTTTCTCTCCCGTTGTGCGTGACGTCCCTGTCAAATAGCCATGGTCTCCCAAGCAGAATATGACAAGCATCCATAGGTAGTACATCGCACCATATTGAATCCTAATAAGACTTTCCAATTGAAAAGCTTACCAAACAGCGTAGATTCACTTTCAATCCTTTACCCTGGTTGAGCCATTGAACAGTGTAGGGTGAAGGGTGAGGACTTGTAGGGAGTTGTAGCTTGTTTACCATAGTTGTTGAAACTGCGTTAGTACAGCTTCCACCATCGATGATTAAAGAACAAACTTTCCCTTGCACAGTACAACGAGAATGGAAGATAGCTTCCCGTTGTTGCAGATCTTTAGGAACTGGAGAGCTATTCAGTACTCTCCTCATAACCAGCATCTCGCCCTAATCTGGTTCTTCCACGACCTCTTCTTCGGATTTATTATGAGTGGCGTGGGGTTCTTCATCAACATCCGTTGGTTCAGGTTCAAAGAAAGCGTTTTGGAATTCCACAAGAGTGATGGCTCTCTTATTAGGGCACTCAGAAGCAATATGACCGAGCCCCTGACACCTGAAGCACCTCTTCTTATCCATGGGCGTGACCTGTGGTGGTCTTGTCACCGTTTTGGGGCGTAGGGTGAGGTGTTTTTGTGGCGGACGGATGGGATTGGGTTTGGATTTTTTGTGGGGTGTATGTTTGAGGCGTGTAGAGAGTTCTTTGGGAACTAGGGTTCCTGTTTGGCGTCTCCTTGCCTCTTCTTTTCTTTTGCTGTTACACCTTGTTAGCCAAAGTACTCAATTCATCAAGAGTTTCATAAGGTTGAAGTTCCACCACATACCTTATGTTTTCGTTCAAGCCAGCAAGATACCTCACAAGAGTTTGAGGTTCATCTTCCTTCAGGTTACACCTCCAGAGTAGGTGTTCGAATTTCTTGGTAAACTCTTCAACAGATTTAGATCCCTGGGATAGTTGCTGCAGACGAAGGTAGTTGTCTTTGAAGTAGCTTGCAGGAAGAAACTTTGAATGAAGTTTCTTCTTCATCTTTACCCAAGAACGGATCTTTTCTTTCCCAGCATGCCGACGCTTCTTCTGTAGGTTAGTCCACCAAATACTAGCATGCTTCCGCAGTTTTAGAGCAATATATTTGACTTTCTTATCATCAACAATATCTTTCAAGTCAAATACTCGTTCGACAGTTTGAATCCAGTCAAGAAAGATTTCAGGATCAAGATTACCTTCGAATTCAGGAATGTCGACCTTGAAGTCGAGCCTTTCTTCTCTTGGTGCACACCTAGACTGACGTGACCTCCTGCTTGAGCCAGTAGAGTGCTCAGCTTCGCTAGGACTGCTGGGGACGGCTTCTTCTTCTTCTTGCCCCCGTAGTGTCCTGAATTGCAGGTTCATGTATCGCTTCAGCTGATCAGAAAGGTAAGCGATTCTTGCTTCAAGTTCTGCCTTTTCTTGCTTCCATTGTTCAGTACGGTTTCCATCTTCTTGACTGTTGCTTCCTGATGCCATGTAGGAGGTTTGGAACGTCCAGTTGACGTTGGGTAGGGGAAGGTAATGTGTTTGGGCTGTTTGTGGAGTTTAGGGTTGCAGGTTGGTATTGAAGGTTTGAAGGTTATGTGTTTGGATTGCAGGGTAAGCTATTGGAATAGCAGGTTAAACTATTGGAATAGCAGGTTAAGCTATTGGAATAGCAGGTTTGGGGTTTGGATTTGAAGGTTATGTGTTTGGTTTGCACTCAAAACAACCTAGAGCTCTGATACCAAAATTATGATGTATAATGGGATCAAGAGAGCGGTTGATCAATTACACATCATAGGGGTGACGTGCAAACGATCTAAGAGTGGGACACCACACGAGAATTTAGGGTTAAGGTGGGGGTGGTTCACGTGTGAAAGGTGGGAAAAGTGAAAGGGAATTTTGCCGTGAGGGCTTTTGTGGTTTCAAGATTCAAGAAAGATTGAATCTTGAAAAGGGAAGGGATGATTCTTGGGATGGGAAAGGGCTAGAGTTGACGTGAAGAGGGGGGAGAAAGAGGAGGGTTGATGTGAGGGAGGAGGGAGGATGAGGTTTGTGAGGTTGTTGGAGGAGAGAGAAAGTTGTTAAGAAGTTATTATGGAGAGAGAGGGAGTTGGTTGAGCTATTTTGTGAGGGAAGAGGAGGGTGGAAGAATTGGTGGTGATGAAGGGGATGAGGGTGGCGTTGGAAAGGATGGAGGGTGAGGGTAGATATTATATTTCTAAGAGATAGAAAGATAAAGGGATAGAACTAGATTTCCTACTTGAATCCACAAGAAGGACAATCTAGGGTTTCTTGATCTAGATCGCAACTTAGGATCAAGTTCTTCCTAAACCACTTGGTTACCACACCAAGATACAATAGAAGAGGTGTTGAGGGTTAATCCAAACACTCAGGGGGTAAGCTTAAAGCTTGATTCATATTTCTAAACTGGAATGCTTCAAACGATTACAAGCCTAGGCTATTTATACTAGACTTGAACCTAGGGTTTCTAACAACCCCAGCTTGGCGTGCAAGCCAAGTCTTCCTACTCCTAGATGCCTACTACTACTACTCTCTCTTGGATTAGGACTCCTTATCCTAAGGGGAGTTGGTTACAAACTACTTATCCTAATAGGTTTAGGCTTTCCTAATCCAATATGGATTAGTTACAAAATAAGCCAACCTTATCTAGGATAACAACCAATTGGCGCTTAACTACTCCTATCACACGTCTACTTTGACTTTCTAGAACATTCTGGAACAGTTTAGAATGTTCTAGATTTATCTACTCCTAATTAATTTAAAACACACCGAAATAAAAAAAAAACTAAAAAATACATGCAAAACGAACACAAATGACGAAGTTGGCCTTCATGGACGTGACCTTGGGCCTTTCTTGGGCTTGTTGGGCGTGTGGTTTGTAGACCCTAGGATGTTTGGACATCCTCTTGCCATAAGGAGCACACAATATTTATGGGCCTATGGGCCTTTATGCTCATGTTTTCCCCCATAGCTTGTCTTGTTCCTTGGAATTTATTTTGGGCCTTTAGGGATGTATTTGGCGTGGGCCAAAATACATCAATAACAGTAATTATTTTGGTGTTGACTATAATAATAATAATAATAATAATAATAATAATAATAAAGTTTGTGGGTCCCAGTGAATGGAGAAATGAGATTAATTGTAGGGATTTCGACAAATCAAAAAATAGATAAATGCTGAATTAAATTATTTTGATGCAAGTATCATTTGTCATAATTATTTTGGTGCAACTATCAGTAATTATAATTATTTTGGAATAATCTTTCTAAATTATATTTACAATTACTATTAAATTTTTTATTTTTAAAATAACTATTTTAATATACTCCGTGCATCGCACGGGTTGAGGCCTAGTTTGAACTAAAGAGTAAAGGATTTGGATCTAAATTCAAAATAACATTATAATATAAAAGGAAATTTAAAACAAAAGCCAATAATCCAGTCTCTTAAAATAAAATCTAGAAACCTAAAATAAACCTTAAATTTTGGTTGTTTTCAACCCAACCTACTTGCTTCAATCGGTCGTTCTTCTTCAATTTTATACCCGATTTCAACTCATCTTTACGATTCTTGACCCTTCTCTCCATTTGATCCTCGACAGTGGTAAATATAATTTGGGGGAAAATGGAGTGTTTGTCTCCCATGGCTAATCATGAAATTCAGAGGGGAGTGTAAATTGAGGAGTAGAGAGGGGAAGATGGAGTACTGTTCTCCTTCAATTTTACACCCAAATGTTTTGAAAAAACATTCTGATTGTTAGGGAAAATGATGTTTGACTGACTTGATTTTTCATCATCTTCTCTTGGCTTTCTGATCTTCTTGCGGTATGTATGACAGGACGGAAATTTAACTTAATAACCAAATAGTTATCTTGATTGATATTGCTAAAAATCACGGACGAACTCATTTTCCTTCAGAACTATTTACTATACCGTAAAATATTCAGAGAGATCAAACTTAACGAATTAACACACTTAATATAAGCATGTTTCACACTTGATTCACCCAAGTATAGTTGCGTCTAGATAAGAATGAGAGGTTGTGATCAGATGAAGGATGTATTCACAAATGGCTAGCAAATGACTCCCATTTATAGGAGACATCCTACACCTCCTAAACCCTTTGGTAATGACTTAATTAAGGTCTTTAATGAGAATCTTGACCTTGACTAAGTCAATTGACCACATGGGATATTGATAATATAGCTATTGGAGGTCAAATCCTAAAGGTAATTTGAGATTATGCCTTAATAATTTGGATTATATAGTCGCTGGACATTAAGTATGCAGCTGGGCACTGCCACAGATTGTGGCAAGGTCACCACGGTTCGTGGTGAGCCCAATGCTCTTTTCCTTGCTCTCTGGTTGCTGGCACGACCCATGCTAGCCTTAACTTTGTCTGTGGTGATCATATTGCTTGTGTTTAACTTATATATGATCTTTATAATTGCACCACATGATTTCTCGTGCCATATACCTCTAATACTCTTGAAATAGTCTCAATAATGATGTCCTATAAAAGAGAGAAAAGTTGAAGAAAAAAATTTTTGAATTTTCTAAAAGTGAATGAGTGAATGAAAAAATTGATTTTTTTTTTGAGAAAAATATGTGTTTTAATGTGAGAGAAAGTTCAACGGAAAGTGAGGAGGATTGAAGAATGAGTTTGAAAGCAGAAGTTGAAGTGACTAGCGAGGGTGTGAAAGAGTTTAGAGTTGAGTCTCGGTTTGGATTTGATTTTGGGATTTTAAGATATTTTAATTTTTTGGATTTGAAGATGAAGATAAATATATAAACATGAAGATGAGGAGAAAGAGAGGATGACATGGGCAAAAAAATGTTTTGTTTGGGGAAACATGGAGACCACTTGGCAAGTCAAACACAAACAAGTTAGTCAACACAAACTCCAGCAAGTCATGTCAGCTATCCACCGAGTTACCGCCACTTGACTAGACAAATTCGAATTTTTTGAGATCACAATAATGCAAAAAAAAGCAGTGGATTATTATTGTACAATTTGCCAAACTAGGGACTATTAGAATTCAATGTCCACCAACCTAGGGTTACCAGAAGAGACATAGACAAACTCCTTTTCCTGGTTTTTTTTTTTTTTGTTTTTTGTTTTTTGCCTCCTGTGAACACTAGCCTGCATTTTTTAGGAGATGGTCATCTATCCGTCTTATTAATAGTAGACTCCTATCTAATTAATTTTTATTTAAATTGTTATTTTCGATTTTAGGTTTCTATATATAAAGCAGAAGTAGGAGTGACTAGCGAGGGTGTGAAAAAGTTTAGAGTTGAGTCTCGGTTTGGATTTGATTTTGGGATTTCGAGATATTTCAATTTTTTGGATTTGAAGATGAAGATGGACATATAAACATGAAGATGAGGAGAAAAAGAGGATGACATGCGCAAAAAAGAATGTATTTTTGGGGAAACATAGAGACCACTTGGAAAGTCAAACACAAACAAGTTAGTCAACACAAACTCCAGCAAGTCATATCAGCAATCCATTGAGTTACCGCCACTTGAGTAGACAAATTCGAGTATTTTGAGATCACAATAATGCAAAAAAAGTAGGGATTATTATTGTACAATTTGCGAAACTAGGGAGTATTAGAATTCAATGTCCACCAACCTAGGGTTACCAGAAGAGCGATAGACAACTCCCTTTCCTGGATTTTTTTATTTTTGCCTCATGAGAACACTAGCCTACATTTTTTAGGAGATTGACATCTATCCTTCTTATTAATAGTAGACTCCTATGTAATTAATTTTTATTTAAATTGTTTGTTTCGATTTTAGGTTTCTATATATAAAGCAGAAGTAGGAGTGACTAGCGAGGGTGTGAAAAAGTTTAGATTTAAGTCTCAGTTTGGATTTGATTTTGGGATTTCGAGATATTTTAATTTTTTGGATTTGAAGATGAAGATGAACACATAAACATGAAGATGAGGAGAAAGAGAGGATGACATGGGCAAAAAAATGTATTTTTGGGGAAACATGGAGACCACTTGGCAAGTCAAACACAAACAAGTTAGTCAACACAAACTCCAGCAAGTCATATCAACAATTCACCGAGTCACCGCCACTTGACTAGAAAAATTCGAATTTTTTGAGATCACAATAATGAAAAAAAATAGGGATTATTATTGTACAATTTGCCAAACTAGGGATTATTCAATGTCCACCAACCTAGGGTTATCAGAAGAGAGATAGACAAACTCCCTTTCTTGGTCTTTTGTTTTTTTTGTTTTTTGCCTCCTGTGAACACTAGCCTGCATTTTTTAGGAGATTGCCATCTATACTTCTTATTAATAGTAGACTTTTATCTAATTAATTTTTATTTAAATTGTTAGTTTCGATTTTAGGTTTCTATATATAAAGTTTGAATTTCTTAGGTACGACTGATACACTATCATAACTACTAATTGCTTGGAATATATAATGTATGAAGTTTCTTTCTCTTCGCTTCTCTTGTTCCATTGGTTCTCATACTTTTTTTTTCAAATTTCGGTTTTAGAAATGGTTTTGTTTTTTTATTTACAAAAGGTTTTTCTGGGTCCACAAGTCAAGAATCATCTTCATACACTCCCATACATGGGGAGAGACTACGTATATTTGGATCGTCTCAGTTCCACGCACTATATATAAAGTTTATCTTTTCATAAGTTTATCCTTTCATAAATTTGAATTTTTATTTAAGTTATTAGTTTAAATTTTATATATGAGGTTTGTTTTTGTTGTTATATGTAAAGTTTATCCTTTCATAAGTTAGAATTTTTATTTAAATTGTTAGTTTTGATTTAGGTTTTATATATGGGGTTTGTTTTTGTTGTTATGTATAAAGTTTATCTTTTTTATAAGTAAGAACTCTATTTTGTCGCATATTGGGTTTTAGTCTCTCTTTTTAGGGTCGGGTGTAATCTAGTACATCAAATGAATATCAAGTTTCCATTCACTACGGGACGAATTGCAATGTTATTCATTAATGGCAAAGCTGCAAAGTCACTAAAGAAATATGTATTGAAGAAAATTTAAGACAAGATCATAATAGATTTGAGGAGGGGGAATTAGTAAGATCTGTATTATTATTTGAAATTTCAATTTCATAATTACCTTTTAGAACTACATTTATTCATTTGCGATATTTTCACTGAAAATGTTAGTGTTTTATTAAAAAAATTCGTTTTGTTTGAAAAGTAGTTTTCTTCATATTAGCAACTATATGCCTGTTTTACCAAGTAATAATAAATTTAAAAAAATAAAAATGCCCATCAAATTCTTGCCAAAGATCTCACTCCCCCAAGTGAAATTCTAGAGTGAATTAACAACTAGACAACCAAGTAATCCATAGAACAACATACCCATGTGAAATCCTTTTTTTTGTTTTAATGTCAGCATCACATCAAGAAACAAAGGCAATAACTTTGTCAGAGAATCAAAATAACTTGAAGCAGAAGAGAGGCCTATAGAAATAGAATAGTAACCTCTCCAATCATATTCCATAGCAAAAAAAGCCAAACATTGAGGGGGGACATTCAAACATATGAAAACTTTCATTAAAGCCATTATTCAGTCAAACTGCATACACCAAAGAGGCCGCAAAACTACACACCACACCACTAAAGTACAATGCTTTTCAAGCTTTTCTATGTTTCATGATAAGAAAAGAAAATCCTGGACGATGATAAATTCTTTGTTGAAAACATCAAAATGTGGCAAACTGGATTGTCCGTCTTCCACTTTTACTTCCACTTTTACTGCCTCCTTAGTTGCAAGTAAAGCTAACAGAAAAGCATGTTCTCATGAAGAATCACTCACATTTCCAAGAGCTCTAACCACTTGGTTTGACTCAAAATTCTCGTTCTGCTGCATAAATCATTTCAAGATTTGTTATGTTATATACTTAAAGAAACCTCGATCAACATCTGATCAAATAAAATAAACTAACTCGCTGAGTTCACTTTTAGGTTTGGCTTACATCTTCATTCATGTTAAATGGTGGGTTCTGTCCGTTAGAGAGTGCAGATGCCTTTGAGAGGTCTCTTAAAGCTCCCTGCATATTTTATGTGCCATAAAAACCTTATTATTATTATTATTGTTGTTGTTATTATTATTATTATTATTATTATTATTATTATTATTATTATTATTATTATTATAAGTATAGAACCGGAAACAGTAAAACATGTTGAGAAATCGGAGGTGGGTAAAAAAGTCATCTTGATTCAAATCTAGTATAGAAGATCAGAAACAGATTCCCAGTGTAAGTCCTGCTAAAGTGGCATCTAAGCAACTGCTGACAAGTACAAAGGCAACCTTGTAGAATCAAGAGATCTGCAAAGATTAAAACAATTAAAACAAACACCAAAAGACAAGCACATCATTAAGAACAACATAGTTATAAACAGACTATCCTGCTTATAATGTTTTATTTTTGCCTGCCTGAATTTATTCAGTAAGCATATGAAGATGGTTACCTTGTTAGCCCACATAAGCCCACAAGCATTGCAAAGGGTCCTTGGTCCTTCAGGTCCTCGTCGCATCATTGGTGTAGCTTTCTCACTAATGCCACAATGTCGACAGTTGACATAGATTTAGAAAAAGATGAACAGGTGATTTAGAAACATGCCGTGAAAAACAAGACGATTCATGACACCGAAAAATTGAACAGCTCATGATTGACAATAAAATTCATGCAAATTCATGCAAAACGAGAATGCCACGAAAAGCTAGGCAAACATATCATTTCCACACAAAAAATTGCACAACACTAGGGATATCTCGATCACAACTCTCTATTGGCTCCTCAGAACTTCCAAAATGGCAATCTAAAATCACGTTACGGCCTGTTGTTAAGGCATATTCAAAACACAATAAATATACCATGAAAGCCCAAACACCAGAATCTTAATCATTCAACTGGTAATTAATAGTTGATCCACAATACTAGACATAAACACAATACAAGTAAATGAAACAAAAAAAAATAATATTCTGAAGTTCTGATGTTCGATAAATCAATAAATCCAGAGATTAAGGAGGATTGGACCTTGGTAGATAAAAAATCAAAGAGGTCTAAGTGTAAAATTATAAAAATCTTACAATAATTATAAGAGCAATCTATATATACATGAAGTAAGAGTCAAACAGAAAAAGACACATAATTGACTCCTCGAATAAAAGCACACACACACAACCAAAAAGAAAAGGAAAGAAAAAGGGGGTATCGACCAAATTTCTTGTTGAGGGGGTGCATTTCCATCTGGCCCCCAGTTTTGGTTAGTCTCCCAACTTGCCGCTGATGAAGATTCGTCATGCATAGTTTTTAACGAAGTAAATTGACCCTTATTTCGTTGCATCCTGAACAATAGACAAATGAAAAGCAAGAATATTAGACATTACCACGATGTGCTTACTTAACAGAGCAGCAACAAAAATATATATGCTTCCTTCTATAATCTTATGTTTCCTATACTTTGGAAGAGGGACTATTGATACATTAATATAAAGGATAGAAAATGAAGGCAAAACTAAACCAGGCCAATCCAAGATCCAACCTAAAAATAACCACTCCCAAAAGCAAGTACTAACCAAACTAATTTTCCATAAACAAACAATAAACTAAAATCAATCATGTCAACAAAAAAAAAAAAACCCTAAAACCCAACGTAGAGATAAATTTATACCATTGAAAATACACGCAGATTATATGGAAGCTCTTTATTTGGTACAAAATTACAAGTATTGATTAAACTTGTTTAAGCAATCAGATAACATGCTGGTGGCAAATAGTATTTGTTCCAAGCCCCATGAACTAACCCACCAGGTGATCATGTTTACCTCACCAAATCATACAACACCAACGAATGTGGTTTGAAACCTATGTAAGGAGGATCCGGGGACACGAATGAAGGTAGTCGTACTCCTAACCTGGCAAATTGACACTGGTTCGAAGTAACCAACAAAGAAAAATTTGCGGAAGCAGTTTTTCGAATATAACCCTTGAGCGAGGACATGGGGAAAAAAGAATCAAAGTAATCCAAGAGAAATAAGACAATAAGGGTCAGCATTAACAAACACAATTAATATAAACTCTTACCATAAGAAAAAGTGCACCCTAAGTGCGCAGAAGTGATCTTTGACTCTCAAGGTACAATAAAACCTTTGAAACTATTTAACTAGGATGCATGAACCTATTCTAGACCTCCAGATTCAAGAAAATTCTAATCCTAAGACACATACTCCATTGGATCATGAGAGGCAACTGGATTGAATTTTCACCCCATCTTTCCCTAGATTTCATCTACCTATACACTACATCCAAAACCCTGCAATGGCCATTGGGAATAGATTTTATTTTCTATTATTATTATATACATGTGTGTGTGCACGCGCATGTGTGTGAATGTATGGGTGTGCAACTCTGCGTTCATGTGTGTGTGTGTGTGTGTGTGCGCGCGCGCGTGTGTGTGGGGGGGGGGGGGAGGGGGGAGAGAGAAGCGTTAACAAGTACATAAATAGTCGATGCATATAACCAACAAATCACATGTCAAGATTTTCTCCTGTTTTAGAGGGTGAGCGATTTGGAGGATTAGTATGTTTACCATTATTCCTGGTAAATTGCATGCAGGGAATTGCGTTTTACCTGATGCTCAAAACGCCTGCAATCCTCTAGGAAGATGTACAAGCACCTAATCGTCAAAATCGCCATGTTGACATAGTGGCAAGGTATGCCTATATATGCATTCAAACAATAGGGAAGACTCATGGTCAAACAAGAAAATTCAAAATTTAATGTCTACATTGAGGCGTGCTTCAATAATACAGGCAATTCATCTAAGTCCAATGAAATTAAAGTGATGGACTAGAATTAACCTAGGAAAATGAAAAAGGAAGGGCAATTACAATAGCGTACAAGATTTTGGAAACCTTTTCTCCAACATTTTATGGTTCCATCAGTCCTAAGTTTTCTCCATAACTCTAATGGGAAGAAAAACTTCAAGCTATCTACCATATGATGTGCAATTATAATGTCGAGATTCAACCCAAACACATTCCCATCCATTCCCAAACACAACCCAACGCCCAAAAACACATTACCCATGAACGTTTTTTCATCCATCCACCAACATGGCTCACGAGATATTCCTTATGAGGAGAGTTCTTAGTAACTCAATTGTTTCTGAAGATCAACAACAACGAGAGGTCATCTTTCACTCTTGATGTACTATCAAGGGAAAGGTCTGTTCTTTAATCGTAGACGGAGGAAGTTGCACTAATGTGGCTCAACTACTATGGTGGACAAGCTCCAGCTAGAAACGAGTCCCCATCCCAAGCCCTACACCATCCAGTGGCTCAATCAGGGCGAAGGATTACAAGTGACTCAACAATGTTTGGTAAGCTTTTCCATTGGCAAATCTTATCAAGATTCTTTATGGTATGATGTCTTGCCTATGGATGCTTGTCATATTCTGCTTGGGAGACCATGGTTATTTGACAGGAGCGTGACACATAATGGAAGAGCCAATACCTACCTCTTGTGTCGAAAAAGGAGAAGATAACCCTAGCTCCACTCAAAATACCTCCACCGTCCCCGCCCAAGGAGAGTGATCCCAATCTCCCCACCTCTATGACCACTGAACATCATAAGTTTAGTGAGCATAAGGAGATCATTCCCTCAGACCTAAACACAAGCCCTAGCCGCAAAAAGCCACCTCTCGAAAATCCCATCCACGAAAACCACCACTCTCTCGTCACCCCTCTACTGGAACAACACCCTCGTGGGTTCCTAGAAGAGATACCCCCCCCCCAATGTGAGGTAAAGCACCAAATTGATCTCATTTCCTGGATCTGTCAAACATAATGAACCAACGAATTGCATGAATCCTAGTGACACTCAAGAGGTTTCGAAGCAAGTTGATGATCTTCAAGAAAAGGGTATGATCAGGTAGGCCCTCAGTCCATACGTCATCCCTACCCTTGTGGTTACAAAGGAAGATGGGAACCAACGTCTGTGCAACAACAAGATCACTACCAAGTATAGGGTTCCTAGAATTGAAGATCTAATGGACGAACTAGATGGTACCCAAGTCGTTTCAGAGACTGGTCCGAGAAGTGGGTACCCTGATCCAGTTCGAATTCAAGAAGGTGACACTGCTATCAAAACTAAAGGAGATCTCAGAATGGTTAGTCAAGCTCTTTGGTCTAACTAATGCTCCCTTAATTTTTATGAGATTGATAAATCAGGTTTTGAAGCCCCTTATTGGCAAGTGTGTTGTCTACTTTGGTGACATACTTGAGCATAACAAGAGTGAGAAAGATCATATTTTTCACCTCCAGCCTATTTTGGAGATCTTAGCTCACGAAAAGGTCGACAACATAGTCTCTTTTGGCTATGCTCTTTCGACTGAAGTAATCAAGGATGATGAAGAAAAGGTCAAAGCTATCAAGGAGTGGCCTACTCCAACCAGTATTCATGATGTTCGAAGCTTCCCCGGCTTGGCCTCTTTCTGTAGGAGGTTTGTGAAGAATTTCAGTACTATTCTATCTCTTATGACCGATCTATTAAAATCCAAGGAGTTCTCATGGACTCTAGCTACCCAACAAGTGCTCGACATCATCAAGGATAAACCCTGCACCACACCTGTCCTAGCCCTACCAAGTTTTGATAAGAAGTTTGAGGGTGAGTGTGATGCTTCTGGAGTTGGTATTGGAGTTGTTCTATCTCAAGAGGGTCGTCCCTTAGCTGAGGGAAATTCACCTAGCCTCAGTTCCACTTTTGGGGATCTTAGATTCATGTAAGATAATGGAGGCCAGCCCCGCACAACCAATAAGAAGATCTCATTCCTTCAATCAAGTTTGAGGAAAAACTTTGTCCAACAAGGGAGGAATGATGTAATTCGGCCCACGCATGATGTGAGTCTACCTAGCCTAGGTCTCACTTTTGGGGACCCTAGGTTCATGGAAGGAGATGGAGGTTTACCAAGCCCTAGGCTCAGGTTTGGAGACCCAAGATTCATGGAGAATGATGGAAATCCATCATTGTTCTTCACGCCAAGCCCAATAAGAAAGGAGGCCCTGTTCAATTACAAGGAGGAAAAACGGGACAAAGGAGAAGAATTCATTATGGTGGCCCAAAGGCCAACCCATATCTTGTGCTCCTTGTTCTAAGAGGACGTCCAAATGTCCTAGGGAGAGTCTAAGCCCACATCAAAGGCCCAAGGACAAAGCCCAAGTTGAACTTCACAATTTTGACCATTTCAAGATGAATTTCACATTTCTAACCATTTCAAGATGAAGTTCACAGTTTTGACCTTTTGGATTTAAAGCTCACATTTCTGGTGTTTAGTTATTATTAGTGAGTTTTATATTGTATTATTATTATTATTAGTTGTGTGAGATGCCAAGTAATAACATCAAGTTAGGAGAGTCTAGAATAGTCTAGAATGTTCTAGAATGTTCTGGAAGAGTCTGGATAGGCGTGTGTGTGTCTTTAGCGCCAAGTTGTTCAATCCTAGATTAAGTTGGCTTATTTTGTAACTAATCCATCTTGGATTAGGAAAGTCAAGTCCTAGAAGGATTAATATTTTTGTAACCAACTCCCCTTAGGATAAGGAATCCTAATCCAAGGAGAATAAGGCTAGTTAGGCATCTTATAGTAGGAGTCCTTGGCTTGTACGCCATGTTAGTAGTCCTAGGATGTAACGCCCCGGAAATTCAAATAGAAAAGTCAAAGTCAAACTAACGTTAACAGACAAAACTTAGCGGAAGACTTCAAATTTAGTTTGGGCGTCACTGCCGGATCCCCGAAGGAACACAAGGCGAGAAAGGAAAACACAACTGTCTGCTAACGGTAACTACTATCAACTCAAAAAAAAAACATTAAGATTTCATAACGAAAACAATATAGAAAGATTCAAGGACTTCTAGACTCGTCGTCTTCACTTCTAATTCCCGTCCCCAGCATTTAGATCTTCACCTGAAAACAAAACATTTCAAAAAAAATGAGGGGGAAATCTCAATAATGTCTACCCCTAACGTTTAAAACAGTTTAAGTTCATTTCAATTCATTTTGGGGAGAGGGAACAAGTCAAACCATTTCTCAAACCTTTAACCCTTAACTGTTTTCCTCAAACCATCCAATCCATATTTTAATTTGCGGGCGGGATATCAAATCCCATAAAGAACATCGCCTACCAAAGGCATCAAACAACTATCCTATATCAGGGATGAAACCCTGATCTCCTGGCACATAACCCATACAGGCATCGAATCCTGGTCTCAGGGTTATCACCCGCATAAACATTAGCCTCTCAAAGGCATCAAACAGTCGCCCACCAAAGGCTTCATAACATCTATCCTATATCAGGGATGAAACCCTGATCTCCTGGCACATAACCCATACAGGCATCGAATCCTGGTCTCAGGGTTATCACCCGCAAAAACATTAGCCTGTCAAAGGCATCAAATCAACAACCCGCTTAATGTTTCCACTTTGAATTACTAATTCATTATTCAAACTCATCTCACAACTCTCAAGTCAAACCCAACCCAGATTATCAAAAACAATAATAAAACCACTTATAAAAGACCATCTCAATTTCTCTACTCATAAAACAAGGTACAACAATTACAAACAGTTATCCAAAACAGATGGTCATAATTCCACAAAAGTCCCCTTTCGGGATGCAATTATCAAAACAGATTAGAAAACATTAAACACACATTTAAAGAGCATCCCGGTGGGGATTAGAGCATAGACAATTACCTGGATAACGTCACAGTACAGCAATAAGGAGAACACACTTGAGCTCACTATCGTCACGCACTAACTCGGGCCTAGAATAAGAATAATTATCTAATCAAAACGCGTTCTAACGAAGTTAGTATTAACTATCAACTACCTAACCCATCCCCTAGGAACACTTAGGTTCCTATCATTTATGGTTTACACTTAACACATTCAAGGAACAAGTTCACACATAAAATTTACTCAACAAATTTTCATAAATAAAAGCAAACAGAGGACAGATTATAACGTTCACATAAAACGGGTCACAACTCGACTTCCCGACATCCTATGGGTCTGGTTCTGGACTTTTCGGAAACCTCAGGATGTCTACTAAATCTTCTATGTTGATGACTAAGCCCATATCAGTCCCGAAGGAATCTAAAAATACCCATCTTCCCAATTGGTCCAGTTCTGACAGGTTATGGTAAAACGGTTATAACTCGGGCTATACAAATCAAACGTTCGATCCGTAAAATTCCTATGGTTCCTAACATCTAAGGGAACCTCCAGTCCAAAGGGTTCGATCAAAAGGTAACTACACAAGCCGTGGAAACCCGATCTCTGAGCACTAGCATAACTGTCCCGTTAACGGTTATTAATTAATTTGTTATTTCGGTTCTAACCTTTACCAAACGGTCTTGGGGTTCTAGTTTGGACTTAAAACGATACTTAGAGTCTAAGATATAAAGTCCAACTTAACTTAGGCCCAACAATTAAACTTGTAGAAGTAAACTTATTAAAAACAAGAACACTTTAATAAAACTTTTAATTAAAACTTAATTCGTACAAGGAAATAAAATTTCTTAGAACATAAAACACGTAAACAAGGTTTTTAAAGATTTTAAAACATGAATTAGTTATAAGTTTATAACACTACAACAAGAATTTCACGAAGTAATACAAAGGCGGTTAAACATGTGGGTTTCTTAATTCAAGAATCAAGAAAGGCTTAAAGAACATGTAAAATAAAGTACAATATACATGTAACTACTAATCAAGAATTCAAGATTTTATTACACGAATTTAACTTGTAGTAGGTTAACTAATTAGACAAACTCAACCGTTTTCTTTTAAGAACAACAACGATTAATTACTAAAATTATTCAAGAATTAACCTAGGTAGATAAATTTCCAATTTCGTACATACAATAATATTGTGGTCTAACAAGATTCATATAAAGAATATAAAGATCATTAAAGAACCACTCTTAACCTAATAATCAACTATTACAACTTAATCTAATTACAATTTACAACATAAAATTACATATAACAAATAAACAAATTACACATAATTACAATTAAGAACAAGATTACACATAATTTTCCTAATTACAAAACTAACAATACAATTCAATAATTATATATAAAAAAAAAACAGAATATTAGTTTTGAAAATAAAAACAGAAAAGAAAAAAAAAGAAAAAGAAAATAAAAAAAACCATCAGTTAGGGTTAGGGTTTTAGGGTTTTACGTAGGGTTAGGGCACGGTGGCGGTTTCTGGGCGACGGCGTCGGCGGGCGGTGGTCGGAGGGAGTGTGTCGGGGTCGCAGGTGGCAGGCGACGGCCGTTAGCTCGTCGGAGGGGGTGGTCGACGTCGGTTTCGGCGAGCAAATCACCAGCCGAACTCGAGCGGTTCCTTCGACTGGGGAGGGCTCCGGCGACGTTAGGGTGGCGGGGCGAGGGTCGTCTGGTGGTCCGGCAGCGACGGCGACACCAAGGGTCGCGGTGGCCGGCGGTGATGGCGGCGAGACAAACGGTTAGCGCAAGGGAGAGAAGAGAGAGAAAAAAAAGAGAAGGAAAGAAGAAAAAGAACGGCGGTTACCGGCGATAACAGGGTTTCGCGGTGGCTGCCTGGTGATCGGGAGGCGACGCTGGCGGTGGTGACGGTGGTCGTCCGGTGGTGGTGGCGCAGCGACTCGACGGAGAGTGAGAGAGAAAGGAAGCGAAAGAGAGAGAGAGAGGAGGGAGATAGGTCAAGCGGTGGTGGTTTCGCGGTGGTGGTGGCGGCGCTGCGGCGGCGGCGGTGGCTGCTGGTGGTTGCCGGCCGAGGGAAAGCAGAGAGAGAGGGTTGGAGGGATTAGGGTTTTAGAGAGAGATTAGGGTTTGATATGGGTTTAGGGGGGTTTTTATACTAATCCACAATTAGGCCCACTAACCTAATCTAATCCTAACCCAACCCATTTAAAATAATTAAAAACTGATTTTTCTAAAAGCCTAATAATACTAATAATAGTAATCATAATATTAATACTAATAATCATATAATCACATAGCAAATAATATTCACGTAATTAATCACATGATAATATTTATAATATCACAAAGATATATAACCCACGAAAATACTAATCTACCCTTGTTAGCCCCTCATCGGTCCTACGAGCTCAAGCGTTAGCATAAATAAACACATCACGAACAACAGTAAATAATGAAGTCAACCTAATTTACTAACGACGTCACGGTCAACATCTTTGGATTTTTTTTCGGGGTTTTACATCATTACCTTCTTAAAAGAAGTTTCGTCCTCGAAACTTAAACTTAACCCTAACGGTCCGGTAAGGAGACTAACGGTTTCATTCCTCCTAAAACTCGAGGTTTTACATCATTACCTTCTTAAAAGAAGTTTCGTCCCCGAAACTTGACGCGCCTTAGGCTTAGAACAAGTGAGGGTACTTCTTCCTCATTTCGCCTTACTTCCCGTTGCTTCCGTTGTCGTATGATTTGCCCATCGTACTTTTACCAAGGGAACTACTTTCCTCCTAAGCTGCTTTTCCCTACGGTCCAGTATCTCTAGCGGTTGCTCTTCATAACTTAGATCTTCTTGCAGCTGAAGCGGCTCGGGATCAATCACGTGAGTCGGGTCCGGAACGTATTTCCTGAGTTGTGACACATGGAAGACATTGTGCACTTTGGGGAGTTCTCCTGGCAGTTGCAACTTGTAGGCAACCTCTCCGATGTGTTCCAAGATTGGATATGGCCCGATAAACCTTGGTGTCAACTTCCCCGACTGGCCGAATCTCATAACTCCCTTCGTGGGTGAAACCCGCAAAAACACGTATTCCCCTACTTCGAACTCTAAAGGTCTTCTCCTTCTGTCAGCATAACTCTTTTGTCGACTTTGTGCTGCCTTCATCTTGTCTTGAATGATCCAAACCTTCTGAGTAGTGGCCTGTATTAGGTCCGGTCCGATCGTTAGAGCTTCATCGATGTCCTGCCAACATAGGGGAGTTCTATATCTCCTTCCATACAAAGCTTCGAAGGGTGACATCCCTATACTAGCATGGTAACTGTTGTTGTAGGAGAACTCAATGAGAGTCAACTCGTCATCCCACGAGTCTTTGAAATCTAACGCGCATGCTCGCAGCATATCTTCGAGGGTTTGGATGGTCCTCTCATGCCCGTCATCCGTGGGTGAAATGCGGTACTGAACTTGAGCTTTGTACCAAACGCCTCTTGTAACTTTTTCCAAAAACCAGACTGGAATCTGGTGTCTCTGTCTGAGACTATAGAACTGGGTACTCCATGTAACCTTACAATCTCCTTTACATAGGCTTGAGCTAGCTGATCTAGGGACCAGTTGTTGCCGATGGCTAGGAAATGAGCTGACTTGGTCAAACGATCTACAATCACCCATATTGCATTGTGTTTCCTCCTGGTCCTTGGTAGACCTATCACAAAATCCATTGATATCGAATCCCATTTCCACTCAGGGACGTCTAACGGTTGCAGAAGTCCGGCTGGTCGTTGATGCTCTGCCTTGACTCGCTGGCATGTAAGGCACTTTGCCACAAAGTTTGCCACTTCTTGTTTCATATTACTCCACCAGAACATCTGTTTCAGGTCCTTGTAAAGCTTATTTCCTCTTGGGTGTACAGAATATGGTGTATTGTGCCCTTCTTCCAAAATCTTCCTCTTTAACTCCTCCATGTTAGGTACACAGACGCGGTTATGGAACCGTAATGTACCATCTTCGTGAATCACAAAACCAGGGGCTTTCCCCTGCAAAACTTCCTCCCGTATCTTGACAAGCTGCAAATCCAGCTCTTGGATCCTCTTGATCTCTTCCATAAGGGTAGGTTGCAACTCCATGGCATTCAATACAACTTTCTTCCCAGGTGTTACCACATTAATCTCCAATCTCCTAAACTCCTCGCACCACTCGTGCGGCATCATCATCAAGTGGTTTATAGCAGGATACGGTCTTCTACTCAAGGCATCAGCCACTACATTTGCCTTCCCGGGATGATATTGGAAATTCACATCGTAATCCTTCAGAAACTCTAGCCATCTTGTCTGCCTGAGGTTCAGCTCCTTCTGTGTGAAAAGGTACTTCAAACTCTGATGGTCTTGAATATCTCGCAGTGTACTCCATAAAGATAATGCCTCCAAATCTTAAGCGCAAAAACCACTGCTGCCAACTCCAGATCATGAGTGGGGTAATTCTTCTCATGCGTCTTCAGTTGCCTGGATGCATATGCAATCACATTCCCCTCCTGCATGTGCACACAACCCAATCCACCATGCGATGCGTCACTGTAGATAACAAAACCTTCGTTCCCTTGAGGTAAAGCAAGAATAGGAGGTAAGCCTCTTCTTCAACTCCTGGAATGCTTGCTCACATTTTTTCGACCATGTGAACTTTATTGACTTCCGAGTCAAATTGGTCAACGGGGTGGCGATTTTCGAGAAATCTTGCACGAACTTCCTATAATACCCTGCCAAGCCCAGAAAACTCCTAACCTCCGTGGCATTCTTCGGTGTCGGCCACTTGGTGATCGCCTCCACCTTTTGGGGGTCTACTGCCACTCCTTCCTTGGACACCACATGTCCTAAGAAAGCTACTTGTTCCAACCAAAACTCACACTTCTTAAGCTTCGCATAAAGCTTGTTGCTCCGTAGAGTCGTCAATACTTCTCTCAGATGATTCGCATGCTCCTCTCGTGTTCTTGAATATACCTATATGTCGTCGATGAACACCACTACAAACTTATCCAGGAACGGCTCGAACACTCTATTCATTAAATCCATGAAGGCGGCTGGGGCATTTGTAAGCCCAAAAGGCATTACCACAAACTCATAATGGCCATACCGAGTTCGGAATGCGGTTTTAGAGATATCTTCTTCGCGAATTCTTAACTGGTGATCCGCACACTCCGAAGATGATCCGCACACTCCGAAGATGCCCATCACTCCAATGCACTACCTTCTTTCCGTTCGGTCCCATTAAGGTCACCTTTTGCTTATAACAATCTATCTGAGCTCTATATTTTGCTAACCAATCCATCCCCAAAATAACGTCGAACTCCATTAGGTCAAACATATACAGGTCGGCCTCAAACTCCTGTCCTGCTATCACTATAGGACATCCACCATATAACTCTCCACAACTAATGGTATCCCCGGTAGGTAGGGCTACCGACATAGGCTTACTATACTCCGAGGGTTTCATCTTAGCTTTCTCTACTATAGCTCGTCCAACAAAAGAATGACTAGCACCAGAATCAAACAAAACAGAGATATTGTAGAGGAGGAGAGAGAAGGTACCACAACGCTCGCTTCATTCTCACTCTTCTTTCCTCATTGCATATACTCGTCCTCTGCGTTGCGTGGTTGTTGTTTCTGATGAGTCGGGTTCACCGCCTCCTTGGTTGTTTCGATTTCCACCGAACCATCCCGGTTTGTTGTTGTGGCCTTTGATTCCCATTATAGCCTCCCGATTTTGATATGTTGTCATGGGGCTCTCCAATTCCGTTATTCCCATTGTTTCCATTATTTCCACCATTATTACCCTTGAGTTCTCAGAAAGGGCATTGCGATGTGATCTTTGGAGACTCCCACATTTAAAGCATCCTCCCTTTGCGCCCCGATCTACAATTTCTAGCAAGATGGCGGATCGACCACAAATCCCACAATAGGCACATGAGTTGGTCCACGTCCGAAGGTTGGTTGTTTTGCGGTTGTTGGGCGGAACCTCTTTTCCTGATAAAGTTGAGGTGGGTTGAAACGGGGTGACTCTTTCCTCTTTTGCCCCTGTATGCCTAACTGTCGTTCCATGTCATGCATCACCCTTTCTACAGTGAGGGCAACGTTCAGCATGTCCTGGTAAGACGTGAACTCGCGATGACATGCGATCCCGAATCTTGCGATTCATCCATCCTAGAAAGCGGTCCATCCTTAGTCGCTGGCTACCAGCGGTCTGCAAACCGAGATAATTCGGTGAACTTTGCAGAGTAGGCGAGCACGCTAGTTTCCCCTTGACGCAGGTTCATGAATTCTTTTTCTTTCGCCTTCTGGAGGGAAATTGGGTAAAATCGATCCTTTAGCACAATCTTGAAGCGGTTTGCCCAATAAACCCTGCCTCCTTATTTCCTTCACACCGCCCACCACAAATCAGCCTCTTCCTTTAGGGGTAAGCAGAAAGTCCACCCTTAACTCCTCGGGACAGTGTGGTGTCGAAAATCTTCTCAATTTCCCTAACCCAATCTTCAAAGACCTTGGGTCACTACCCGGTGTAAGTGGGCGGTTGAAGCTATTGAACCTTTGGAGGAGAGCGGAGGATCATTTTCCTTTCTCCTCCTTGTCGATCCACCACCCTCTTGATGAAGTCCTCGTGCTTGTTAAGCATCTCAATCATCGCCGGCTACGCAGCTGCGCTTGAGGTCGTTGCCGCAGCCTCATGGGCGCTCCCGAGTACCGTGGTTGGGTTGAGATCCGTTCACGTCTGACATCCTGGTTCAAAGGGTCGATTTAGACTACTTAAGAGTTTTCCAATCCATTGTCTCAGCATCATACTAGAGGTAGCTACTTGGTCCGGTCTTCCCATAGGGTGCTAAACAATACGAAATTGTAATTCTATTTCGCCAAGTAATTTCTTATGTCATCAATTTATTTCATGAATTTTCATCACATATTGAAAGGTCACATATATACCAGCATCACAAAACAAAATTTCTATGCACACCAATGTAATCATATGTACAATATTCCCCATCGGGGCAAATACCCAAAAGAAACAACATACCATTCGGGGATACGGCAGTGACGCCCAAACTAAATTTGAAGTCTTCCGCTAAGTTTTGTCTGTTAACGTTAGTTTGACTTTGACTTTTCTATATTTAAATTTCCGGGGCGTTACATAGGAGGTTTAGGACTGAGTCTATTATAAATAGCTAGGTTTGTAATCGTTTCAAACAACCCCGTTTTAAATTATGAATACAATCAAGCTTTTAGCTTACCCCTTGAGTGTTTCGTGAGAACCTCGTTGATCTCTTCTATTGTATCTTGATTTGGCAAGCCAAGTGGTGAGGAAGAGCTTGTCTCTGAAACCTAGAAGGTGTTTCTGTAACAAGGTGGAAGAACACGTAGCCCTAGGGATATTGTCTTGTGGTGTTTCTGTATCAAGTTCAATTCCCTTGAACTATCCCTTTTTCTTTCTATCTTCTAGTTAGATAATCTATAATACCCTAAGGCTATTCAGTACTCTTTCAATTCTCTCTCAAACCTCACGTCAACCCCCTCTCTCACAAACTCTCTCAAACGTCCCTCCCCCACAAAAGCTCCCTCAAACATTCTCTCTCAACCCCTCTCAAACGTCCTTCTCTATTCTCTCAACCAATTCTCTCTCCCTCACAAAAGACCTCACGTCACTCTCCAAATCTCCCTCATACATTCGCCCATTACTCTCATCCAACTCACAAAAGATCCAACCTTTCTCAAACCCTAACCCATCCCCTCTCACAAATCATCCAAACTCCACAAAATTTCTCCCTTTTCACGTGAAGCATCCTTACCCTAACCCTAATTCACGTGAAGCATCCCATATTTAGATTGGTTACACGTCACTTCCTTGATGTGTAATTGATCAAGCCTTACTCTTGATCCCATTATACATCATAATTTATTCTTAGATAGACTGAATGAGGAGGCTTGCAGAGCGGCGAAGGTTGTGCGGTTGTTGAAAGTGTCTCGTGATGATGATGAAACTGTGACTAAGGCTTTCAGAGATGGTATGCTGGAACGGAAGAAGAGTCTTGTTAGATAGCTGGTTGTTTTTGTGTTTTCTTCTCGTTTGTAACGAGTTGTGCTGTTTGTTTTTGCTGGACTTTTGATGCTTTGCTGTTGTTGCGACTTTTGTTGCATCTTTGTTGCACTCTTAGCCTTTTGGCTTCAATTTATCGAAAAAGTAATGTCGAGATTAAAAAAAAAAAGATGTTGCATGCAATGAAGTCCACAAAACAACATAACCCATCAACAATTTGCATATAAGGATGGAGGCTTAGCAGTCAGGGCAGTGGATGAACTCCCTTGAGCTTTCGACTGCTAGTGGGGGTTATAAGGGCAGTTGCAATGTAATGGTATAACCTGTTTGCCACAACATTACCTACCTGAATCTTAGTTTAAAAAGGTGCGCCTAGTCCTAGTGAGATGCAAGGCTCAGACCTTGGCGTCTTACACAAAGTGAGGAGAGGCTCATCCAAGAAGCCCACAAAAAGGCAAACTTTTTTGCAGCCTTCTGTGTGCCTTTAGATCTTAGGGCGTGTTTGGTGGGCAGGAAAATCATTTTACCAAACAAATGAAAATATCGCTTGAAAACTTATTTCCTAGAAAACCATTTTACAAAGAATATCATTTTCTTGAAAAATGATTTTCACTTGTACCAAACATACCCTTAATGAAAAAAAATGTAAAAAAGGATTCTTTACGCTGCGTTTCCTTCTAATTCAATCCCCTCAACCCCATCACGCCTTCATGTGTGAATGATTTGCATGCTAAGAAAATATAACATATCAAGTGTGTCTCGCGTCCAAAAGGCGTGCATCTTCACCTTGGAGCCCACGCCTAGGCTCTAACACCCCTTTGCGCCTTGGGCTTTTTAAATCTAACTCCTGAATGATCCCTTAATCTATTGTCCTGACTAGATGAGGAATGTCAGGCGTTTGCAACTTCAAACCTACAACTAAATTGCATAGATATTGGAGACTATATTAGTTGAATCCTAGACTTGAAGAAGTTTATCCACTACTCTACAACAGAAGCGAGATTTTTAGCGGAACATATTATTTTGATTGTTATGTGTGGAGACCAATTGTCATTAAGGTCAAAATATTAGATAGATTTTGGTGAAAAGATTGGCAAGCACAAATCTCTCCACCAATCACTTGCACAGGACACAACAGACGGAGAAATCTATGGCTATGCCAATTAATTATTGTCGCCAATCTATTGATTGTCTAAATTGGTTAGCCACCAATTTCAAAGATGCCACCTACTGCTTGAAAAATGGCCATGTAATCATTATATAAATATAATCATCTTGATGCCTTTATTAAGTGTAGATCAATCAATAAGAAAAGTGTGGTTTATTCACTGGGCAGCACGTACGTGAATTAATTTCACTAAAGACAAAATTTTTACTCAATTCTTTTTTGAGAGATAATTTTGCGGAGAGTTGTGTCACACACCATACAATGATTATTCATCCACTTTAAGAGAAAGTGAGGTTGAGGGATATCTCATAAACACTTGTAATCCTCATAATTACTAGTGCATCGATTCCGTGGTTTTTTTTCCGTTTTGGATTTTTTCCACGTTAAACCTCTGGTGTTAAATTTCTTATTTCTTTTCCGCTCTTATCGTACATTGTTTGTGGTAGTTTGAGTGCTCTCCGATCCTAACAACTGGTATCAGAACCTGTAGGTTGATGATAGAGAACTTGCATTCAAACAATGTCGGAAGATAAGTATGAGTTCGACAAGTTCAATGGGGAAGATTTCGCCTTCTAGAGGTTGCAGATTGAGAATCTGCTGTACTCAAAGGGTCTACATGTCCCGTTGCTGGAGAAAAGGCCAGACAACATAAAACCAGAGGACTATGATCTGCTCGATCGGCAAGCGGTGTCCAAGATTATGATGACGTTGTCAAAGAACGTGTTGTTCAATGTCAAGGACATAAAGAAAATGAAGGATTTGTTGAAGGCGCCAGAGGATACGTATAAGAAGCTATGTGTGACAAATAAGGTATATTTGTTTCGCAGATTAGTCAGAATCCAGATGTCTGATGGGGATAATATGGCTGATCATATTAATGAGATTTCTAAGTTACTGTCACAACTTGCTTCAGTTAAGATGGTTTTTGACAATGAAGTTCAAGCCTGTATTTTGTTATCTTCATTACATGACTCTTGGGATACAGTTGTAACTGCTATTATTACTAGTAGGGGTACAACTGCTTTAAAATTTGATGATATTAAAGCCTCACTTCTCAGTGAAAGCATTCGTAAGAAGAAGCCTAGTAATGGGGCTTCAGGTAGTGCTTTAAGTGTCAGGGGTAGAAAGAACAACAAGAGCTCTAATAGGCCCAGGGGACGATCAAAGTCAAGAGGTAGAAGCAAGTCTAGAAACATGAATAATGTTGTATGCTATGATTATGCTGAAAAGGGTCACTTTAAGCGAGATTGCCCTAGACCTAAGAAGGGGAAGGATAATAACAATGATGACCGTGATTCAGTTAATTCCGCTGAAGAACTGGGTGATGCCTTGATTATGCGTGTGTCTAGTCCTAACGAGTCATGGATAGTTGATACTGGTGCATCCTTTCATGTTTCCTCTAATAGGGAATTATTTCATAATTTTAGGAGTGGAAATTTTGGCAAGGTTTATCTTGCAGATGACCAACATTATGAGATAGCAGGAACATGAGATGTAGTGATTAAGACTGCTAACGATGGTCTTTGGAAGTTGGAGGATGTTAGATATATTCCTGGAATTAAGAGGAATTTAATATCTGTAAATCAGCTAGACAACATGGGCTACGCTGTTGGGTTTGGGAAAGGTAAATGGAAGATTGTGAAGGGTGCTATGGTAGTGGCGAAGGGACTAAAGTCCGAGACTTTATACTCTACCAGGGATAGCACTAACCTTATTTCTAATATTAGTGAAACTTCTTGCTCTAGTTTGTGGCATTGCAGGCTTGGTCACATAAGCGAGAAAGGCATGAAGATTCTAGCTTCAAAGGGTGTACTAGAAAACCTGAAAACTATAGACATGGAGCTCTGCGAAAGTTGTGTCGATGGTAAACAGAAGAGGGTCAGTTTCAACAAAATTGGCAAAGAACCAAAACCTGAGAAGCTTGAGTTGGTGCATTCGGATGTGTGGGGGCCCGCGCCAGTTAAATCCATGAGTGGTGCTCAATATTATGTCACCTTCATTGATGACCACAGTCGAAAGGTATGGGTTTATTTTTTGAAAAATAAATCTGATGTGTTTGATGTTTTCATGAAATGGAAAACACAGGTTGAAACACATACTGGGTTGAAGGTGAAATGTTTGAGGACTAATAATGGAGGGGAGTATGAAAAGGAAGAGTTCATGAGGTACTGTGCTCAGAACGGCATTAGGATGATGAAAATTGTTCTCGGGACACCAAGGCAGAATGGCATAGCAGAGAGGATGAACAGGTCTCTGAATGAGACAGCTAGGAGCATGAGGATTCATGCTGAGTTGCCCAAGTACTTGTGGGCAGAAGTAGTAAACACAGAAGCATATCTAATCAATAGAAGTCCATCAGTTCCTTTAGATATGAAGGTACCTGAGGAGGTATGGAGTGGTAAGAAAGTTAGCTATTCATTCCTTCGTATTTTTGGTTGTGTTGCTTATGTGATGGTTGATCCTAACAAACGTGATAAGTTAGACCCCAAGTCTAAGAAGTAGGGCTGGCAACAAGCCGAGCCAAGCCCGAGCTTAGTAGGCTCGAAGCTCGGCTCGCTGCTTGGGTCGTATGTTCGAGCTCGGCTCGTGGCGCACCGAGCCTTAGTTGGTGAGGCTCGTGCTCGGCTCGTTGGGACTTTGCTCGGCTTGGCTACTTGGCTCGGCTCGGCTGCACGGCTCGGCTCGTTGGGCTTGTACTTTTTTTTGGCGAAGGAAATAAAAATTACAAAATTAAAATAAATGAAACTAAATTGTCAATTTGATGGTATGTTACTTCTAGTTGCAAATAATTGTTAAGAAATTAAAAATAGAATAAACTTAACATTGGAGATTTATCATATCGTAAATAACTAAAATAAATATTGTCTAAGGAGATGGATTATCCCCTTTAAAACTTCAATTCCACATTTAGCAAACCTATATAGCTTAAATATTTATATGTAAAAAGTAATTGGTAAAAGTTAAATTTTAGTAATTTTTGGTAATTTTTGGTAATTTTTATGAAATTTACCCTAATATATCAAAATTAAATTATTTTTATTTTTTAACTTTGGTAATTTTTGATAAACTTACGTAAAAAAACCTACCAAACCCACTTTACTAATGTTTTTGACAAGCCTTACAATATAATTATATCATGTCACTAAAACCTACTAATCTAATTTGTACCGAGCCAACTAGGGTCGCCGAGCTTGTCGAGGCTCGGCTTGGCTCGCCTTCCACACGAGCCCGAGCCCGAGCAAGCTCGAGCTCCTTCCGAGCCGAGCTTTACGAGCTTGTCGCTAAGTTGGCTCACGAGCTCTCACGAGCCGACTCGTCTCATTGCCAACCCTACTAAGAAGTGTTATTTTCTTAGTTATGGCACTGACTCCTTTGGATACAGGTTGTGGGATGGTAAGAAAGTGTTGAGACATTGTGATGTTGTCTTTGATGAGAATTCGTTGTATAAAGACGGGTTGACATCAAATGACTCAGGTAACAAGGAGATAATGGGAACTAAGGAGAGTGAGCCAGAAACTGTTAAGTTTTCTGTTAGTCTTGGTGTGCCTAGGAGGGAAACATGAGAAATAGAGAGGTCACAAGCAGCTCCTTGGTCTCCAGATGAGGCTGCAAATGAGTCTGAATCACAAGAGCTAGGTGAGAGCTCTAGTGAGGATGAACAGATTCCACCACCCACATTGAGGAGATCCACAAGGGCTACCAGAGGTAATGCACCAAGCAGATATTCCCCATCTTTGCATTACTTATTACTGACAGATACTGGTGAGCTAGAGTCCTATACTGAGGCTGTGTAGGTTGAGGCTCGGTCCAAGTGGGAGCATGCAATGGATGATGAGATTGCTTCACTTAAGAAAAATTGGACCTGGAAGCTAACCAGGTTACTTGAAGGGAAGAAAGCCTTACAGAATAAGTGGGTCTATAGGATCAAGAATGAGCCTAATGGTGTTGTAAGATACAAGGGTCGGTTAGTGGTTAAGGGGTTTTCACAAAAAGAAGGTATTGATTATAATGAGATTTTCTCTCCTGTTGTGAAACTAACCACTATTAGAACTGTCCTTAGTATGGTTGCAGTTGAGAATTTACATCTGGAGCAGATGGATGTTAAAACAGTCTTCTTGCATGGAGATTTGGAGGAGGACCTATATATGGTGCAGCCTGAGGGATTTGAGGTTCCAGGGAAGGAATAATTGGTGTGCATACTTATCAAAAGTTTGTATGGGTTAAAGCAGGCCCCTAGACAGTGGTATCTCAAGTTTTACAACTTAATGTGCAACAACGGGTTCCAGAGGAGTGATAAGGATCATTGTTGTGATTATAAGAGACTTGCTAACTCTTATATAATTTTGCTTCTATTTGTGGATGATATGTTGATTGTAGGATCCGATTTGAAGGAGATTACCAAACTTAAGGAGAGGATGTCCAAAGAATTTGAGATGAAGGATTTGGGTGCTGTGAATCAAATCCTTGGCATGAGGATCACTAGAGACAGGGACAATGGTGTTTTGAGGCTGTCTCAGGAGGACTACATCAAGAAGGTGCTTGAAAGGTTTAGTATTAGTGAAGCTAAACCTAGAAGCACTCATATGGCTAACCATCTCAAACTATCCAAGGAGCAACAGCCCAAGACCAATTAGGAGGAGAAGGAGTATATGGCTAGAGTTCCCTATGCTTCAGCAATTGGGAGTTTGATGTATGTCATGGTTTGCACTAGACCGGATATTGCTTTTGCAGTGGGAGTGGTGGCTCGCTTCATGTCTAATCCGAGGAAAGCACACTGGGAAGCTGTGAAATGGTTGTTGAGGTATTTGAAAGGTACCTCCCATTATTGTCTTATGTTTGGTGGAACTAACCTTGATCTGAAAGGTTATGTAGATGCTGATTTAAGTGGAGATTATGATACGAGCAAGAGTACAACAAGCTATGTGTTTACTCTGGGTGGCTCGACTATTAGTTGGATGTCAAAAATGCAGAAGTGTGTGGCTATGTCTACTACAGAGTTAGAGTATATTGCCTTGTCAGAGGCAGGGAAGCAGATGATATGGCTACAAGATTTCTTGGAGTTACTTGACCAGGGGGCATGATGGTGTACTTTATTGTGACAGCGAAAGTGCCATTAAGCTGACAAAGAATCCACTATTACACTCAAGAACAAAGCATATCAGGAGACGATACCACTTCATTCGAAACTTAGTGGAAAGTGGTGAAGTGAAAATTGAGAAGATTGCAGGTAGCAAAAATCCAGCTGACATGTTGACTAAGCCAGTGGATTTTGGAAAACTGAGGCTCTGTATGGCCTCAGTAGGTCTCTCTGACTAATAAAGAGATCGGTCGATGCACAAGGGGAACTATGTTGATGAGTTGAGGATTGGAGAGACATTGGTCTCCAAGTGGGAGATTGTTATGTGTGGAGACCAATTGTTATTAAGGTCAAAATATTAGATAGATTTTAGTGAAAAGATTGGCAAGCACAAATCTCTCCACCAATCACTTGCACAGGACACAGCAGACAGAGAAATCTATGGCTATGACAATTAATTATTGCCGTCAATCTATTGATTGTCTAAATTGGTTAGCCACCAATTTCAAAGATGCCACCTACTACTTGAAAAATGGCCATGTAATGATTATATAAATATAATCATCTTGAGACCTTTATTAAGTGTAGATCAATCAATAAGAAAAGTGTGGTTTATTCACTGGGCAGCACGTACGTGAATTAATTTAACTAAAGGCAAAATTTGTACTCAATTCTTTTTTGAGAGATAATTTTGCGGAGAGTTGTATCGCACACCATACAAAGATTATTCATCCACTTTAAGAGAAACTGAGGTTGAGGGATATCTCATAAACACTTTTAATCCTCATAATTACTAGTGCATCGATTCCGTGGTTTTTTTTCCCGTTTTGGGTTTTTTTTTCCACATAAACCTCAGGATCAAATTTCTTATTTCTTTTCCGCTTTTATCTTACATTGTTTGTTGTAGTTTGAGTGCTCTCCAATCCTAACATTGATCTAGTTGACTACTGTAAAAGAAAATATGGAAAAAAAAATATTAGTCCCTTGTTGGTTACCTAGAAAACAGACAAATAGTTGACATGCTTAGTCAGTTTTTGGACTCGATGTTAGAATCCTATTTCTCAAAAATTAAAAAGAGCTTTTCGAAAGCTTATTTTGATGACAAACATTACCATAAATAAAGCACCAAATTGATGCTTTTTGATTTTTTTGTTTACTTATGCGTGTTGTTTGATTCTTTTTAACTACAATTTCTCATTCATTCCATACTCTCCAGTCTCCATATGTGTCTCTCACTTTCCATCACCATGAGTCCATCGACACAACTTTCTCTTTTTGACATAAACGTTTTTCACATAAACGTTTTTTCCTCACTCTACAGGGCCATCTCCCTCCTATCTCAGGAATATGAAATTTAGCAATTGCTCAGTTATAACTAGAGCTATCATTAGAACAGTGCTAATGTGTTATTAATAGCTTCTTCTTCCTGTTTTAATACATACCAAATCTTTCTCTATCCCCTTTGTGTGCCTATGAAGCTTTTAGAGAAGGCATGTTGCCAAAGGAATATTTTAAATTGAAGATTTGAGGTTCCTCGTTACAAATTCAAATCTATAACTACCAACATCCTCATAGTTGACACATAATTTCAATTCATCTAATTGATAGTTAATATGCAATTTGCTAGCAGTATGATGATAGTTGATTAATCATATTTTTTGATAGTATAATTTTTATGATGTGTAATTTTCTTGATTAATAAAATTATGAAAAATATGTAGAAAAAGAGAAAGGAGCAGGGGTAGAGGAAGTCATGCCTAATTAGACGTTAATAATTTGACAAAATTAAGCTGAACAATTAGCTGATTTTTGTGATAAACACGGCCAAACATTAAAGAATATATAGTAAACAGTTTTTGGGGAAAATACTTTAAGAATCAGAAATGCTTTTCTAAAAGTGAAGCCAAACGCACTTTTAAAGACATAACGAGCAGGAAAAGAATGAGAATTACCTAAGAGCTACTTCCTTGCGAACTGTGTAGCGTATCTTCTTGTCAAAATTTCGTTCTTTCCTCTTTTCCCGAAATCTAAGTAGTGAAGCCAATCGCTGGGGAACATTGAACCTTTGAGGAGGAGTAGGCAACCCCTGATTGGAGAACCTACTAAAAATGAGTTATACTACAAATAAGATGCATTACATAGTCAGAAACTCATAGCGAGCAAATTACCCTATTATTATGAGATGAGACCAAGGGCATAGGAGGAACAGTTGAAGGTACTTCACGACCCCCTAGCAAAAGAAGTACTGCTTGAACCTGCATCAAATTCGTCAATTAAAAACCTACCCAACGAGAACTGTAAGTTCAGAAATAAACCATTAAGAAGATACCATTTGGCATAAAGATCAGGACAAATATCAAATCACATAAACATAATAGGAAACTCGAAAGTAGAAACATTCTATGCACATGATAACTGATATGCAACTACAAGAAACCTGGTCATGAATCATTAAGTTAAACAGAGAAGGACTATGAGTCACGACCCCTTCATTGCAGATATGATAACTGATTTGCAACTACAAGAGACCTGGTAATGGATCATCATTAAGTTAAACAGGGAAGGATTATGAGCCACAACCCCTTCATTTCATATAGATCAAAGATATATACAATTTAACTATAATGCTCAAGGGCTACCTTTGTCTTTGGCAATGGTCTTGCCTAGATATATGAAGATATCACAATTATAGATTTTTTAAAATTAAATCCATGCATTACTGCACATAATTCCCTCTAACAAACTTTTATTTCATTTAAATTCCAACAGACAACCAAGAATCTTCATCCTTACATCAATTCTACTTTAGAACGCAAACAATTGAATGCTAAGGTACACAAGCAAAGACACTTAAACTTTATCTTATGTTCATGCTTTCACTCTAAAAACAAGATCCTTTTTTTTGTGCGTGTGTAGGGGATGGGGGTCTGGGGGATATGTTGTGGAGCAGTGGGGGAGGGGAAGGTTTCCCAAAAAAGGTTGAAGAAAGAGTTGCAATTGTTTCCACTACCCACTGTAGGAGAGAAACAAACCAACTCAATAAGTGTGTTACATATAAGTTTTGAAAATTTTCCATACCCCCACCCCCTGGTGCGATTCTTCTTGGTTGCATTCTAGGAAAATGAATTTCGTAGAAATACCAAAAGATTTGTCTCTTGATTTCTATATATGTTCAATCAGAATGAAATTAACGGCGTATATTTTAGTACAACAAATTTGCATACAAAAAGCATAGATTAATCATTACTTAGTTTGAGTTGGGGCAATAAAATGGGGCTCAAACGCAAACAAAAGCCAAGTAGGTGACACATTTTGAGAAAAGTAAAAGAGCCACTTAAACAAAAGCTAACAATCTTCAAAGAGGTGAGCCTTAGGAAACAGGCGCTTGTGCAGTAAAAATGTTAACATGCATATGTCAAACAAGAAAATATATTTTAATAAGCAATTTCTTATCTCGAGGGAAAACAGAGTTATCCACCAGATGATCCATAAAACAAAGAAATGAGAAAAGAAACTTGCCTTCTCAGGAGATACAGAATCAAAAAAAATAAACCTGACCCTGGAAAGAAAGAGTCAGTTGGTTGTTATCACCACCAGCAACCATCATTGCACCATGGTTATCGGACATGTTTCCAAGATCATTATGGAGTTCACCATCCATCCTGTCACCACCTCCAGCAGTAACATTATCATGATCATCATCCATTCCATTCCCACTGCTCAAACGATGCATTCCATGACTCTGATCATGCATATAGTGCATGTGCATTTGCGCATCAGCATTACCATATTAACTAATGATATTATGTCAAACTCCAGCAAAATTCAACCGTATCGAACACTCCAACATAACAAACATTCTCCAGGGATAGAACTTATCCTTAAATTCATGTTATGCACCCTCTAGTGATACAAAATTAGTCACGGAGACAATGCTCTCGTAAAAGGACAACGCTAAAATATAGCACAAAGGATATATCATTTTACATTCAGAGTTGCCAGACTTTGTTTTATTGCATTCAGTTCAACCATACGTGCAAACATCAAAACTCTCAAGGTTTACTCTCTTCCCCAATTCTCCCAACTACGATTCTTAGTTGCTTGAATCAATGCTACCCAACTTACAATTCGCTGAACTCCATTAGTATCTGAAAGTACATTAAACACATGAATTTCGTCAACTTTTATAAAAAAAATCTCAATACAAAACGACAGCAACTTTGTGAACTTTCAAGCATTTTCAACCTCTATGAAAGCTTTATAAAACTCGCCTCGTGGGATTCACTATATTGAAGTTGTATGATAAAATAAACTCACTCATTTCTTGGTAAGTGAGGTCAAAAAGATCAAATGTTAAGCAGGCAACTAACGAAAAAGAAAACGCAGATATTGAAGATAGTTATTATTCTCAATCAAAAATCAATTCCAATAAAGCAGGAAAATTAAAGGGCATTTTAAAATAAATCCATACTCGGCAACACTGAGTTATTGTTTGATTAAACTTGAAGGGAGGATAATTAATTACAGAATTAAGGAGCCTTGAAATTGGCCTTGGTGAATATGAGGATCCGTAATTGATTGGGTTGAATAGGGAAAGGCAGGATTACTTTTCTCAGTCAAAGGAAACCCCACTCGATCGAGAGAGGGAGAGAAGTGAAGGGGGGGGGGGGGGAGATGGGGAAGCAACGTGATGAATTTTCGTCTCTCCTGCTCCGTATTTTTTTTTCCCTTTTTCTTTCTCCTTGGATTTGATTTGCTTTGATTATGTTTTGATTCAACCTAATTTATTAGTATTATAGGTCATCTTTAACAATTATTTAGAGCAATCTAATCCATTATAGGTTGTAGTCTGACAAATCATTGTTCATTGTCAAAATATTTTGTGAATTGTTTAATTAAAAAATATTTTTTCAAAAGTTTAAGCAAATTTCAGATATCAATACATTTTTTGATCGTATCAATTAACTTTGTTTTAAAGACAACTTTATTTCCTTTTTGTTTTATTAATTTTAAACATGTATAATTCATGATATATAATATAAATAAGTATTTTAATGAAAAAAGAAACTTAAATTACAAATAGACTTGCAGATAAAAAAGAAACAAAACATAAACTTTATTATTGAATGAAAGTACACTATAGTAAGTAACTCAAATAAAAACTTAAAGTACATGATCAAAATATGTGTAGAAACTAAAATTTAAATGGGAAAAATACAATCGCATCCAAAATTCTTATAAATTTATTCAAGCTCATGGGTAATATATAATAAATGTGAATTACAAATTTGTAACTTTAAAGATAGAATAATTATCTTTTGAGATTGTGTTGTTAACTTCTTATTAAGTGGCAATTTTAGGCTTGCAGGGGAGACTCGTTTCTTTCATAAATAACTAGAATTGTATATCACGTGCTATACACATGAATTTTTTCAGTATTTATATGTAATTTGTTTTTCTGTGTAATGTTACATTAATTATCAATACGAATAATAATCAGAAATTAATGAAAAACTATAAAAAAATCGTACTATTATTATTTTTGTATTTGTATCGTACAAATTGTTTTCAAAATTAATTTAGATAATATGTAGAGAAGGATACTAAAATCTATATTTATTTTCAACGTTGTCTTAATTACATATAATAAAGAATATTAGTAATTTTTTATTAGTTAATTTGAATGTCAGCAACTCTATAATTCCTAGCGCTGGCAAAAATCCGGGTCCGGGTAAATCCGGGTCGGACAAATTCGGACAAGAAATTTATGTCCGGACCCGGTTTTATTTCGGGTCAAACCGGGTCGGACAATTCGGACGAAGCTAAAATCGGGTTCGGACAATAGAAAAAAGAGAAATTTTATGTCCGAATATTCGGTCAATTCGGACAATATAAAAATTCGGACGAAAAATTTATGTCCAGACCCGGTGTTTTTTCGGGTCGGGCAATTCGGGTAATCCGGATCGGACAAAATTTTGCCAGCTCTAAATTAATTCCCTTTAAATATTTCTCAATAACATGCAAAAAACATAATTTTAAACACGGGAATAAATGTTAAGATAAAAGAAATTATGTGTACAAATTATACCCATAATGTTGTTGGAAACTTATTTTCATTAAATAAATAAAAAAAATAATTAAATAATTAAATATAAAAGGTTACAGAAATTATAAATCATTAATATTTAGTAGTAAATAATTAATAATTATAAATTTTTAAAATAATAATCAATTCTAAAATTCAAGGCAACAATCACAACATCAATCAAAACTAAGTTGCATTACTTTTTTTTATAACAAAGGAGGATTAATTTACATTTTCTTTTTATCGTAATGTTAATAATTTCATTTCCTTTTTCAACAAAAAATAGAACAATAATATATGTTTTAATGGAAGTTTTACACTTTAATATCTCTTAGATTTTACTTTAATCTATTTTTTATATAAGGATTGGTATATCATAATAGTAATTTGGTGGAAAAAAAGCTGACTAACGAATATTTTTTATAAAAATCTTATCAAAATATTACTCTGAGGTACCCTAACATTTAGTAAAATGTTTTTCTGGTACCCCAACGTTTCAAAACTCATTTTGGGGTACACCTAATTTTAGGATTAGTAATTATTAGGTGCTTTTCCAGTCATCAATTTTATTAAGTGACCGAAATGTCCTTGTTCCATTCCTGAAAAAAATACCTTTGAAGAAGAAGAATAAGGGTATTTCGGTCACTTAATAAAATTAATGGCCGGAAAAGTACCAAATAATTACTAACCCGAAAAGTATTGGTACCTCAAAATGAGTTTTGAAAAGTTGGGGTACCGAAAAATAGTTACCCCAAATATTGGGGTACATCCGAGTAATTTTTTGAAATCTTATGAATATTTTTTAATTTTGTATTAGTTATATATTATTTTTTGTGTTATTAATTTTATATAATTAACATAAAAGAATAAATCAATAATATTATGGTTTATTCATTTATGAACGTACAATTTAAGTAATTTGGTGATGATCATACATTCATACTCATAATTTATTCACATTTTTTCTAATAATAAATAATATTTTATTTGTTGTAGATGTCATAGTGATCTCAAATTTTCACTCTTTTATCTTATACATTGGGACAAACTTTGATACTTTATTTCTTTTTCATTTTAATTTCATATGATGCTTATATTACTTATGTAATTATTAATTTACAGTTTTTTTTATCATAATGTTAATTACAATTTTATTTTATTTTTACAATTGTTAAAGAAAATGTTGAACAACAATATACATTTTTTATGGGTATTTTACACTTCGATATCTCTTAAAATTTAGTTTAATTTATTGTTTATATTGAGATTGGTATATTATAATAGTAAATTTGGTGGAAGAAAAGCTAAAAAAATGAATATTTTTCTATAAAAAGCTAACTAAATATTATTTTAATTGTGTATTAACATCTAGAATCTATATCTATGAGTTTCTTATTTTTTAAGTTGATATTTATCTTATTAAAGAAGTGGTAGCTAAGTGATAACTGCCCCTAATTTTTACACTTTCAACTAAGGTTCAAATTTTGGTGGAAACAAAATATTTTCTATAACATTTATTTATAGGTTTAGAGTTTGGTTTCGAAAAATCAAACCTCCCAAATCTTTTTCTTGAGTTTGAATTTTTCTTTGGATGACTTCTTTTAATATATATAGATGATTTGATCGTACGCATCCTTGTATTTGTAGAAATTAAAAAAAAAACAAATATTTCGCATTAGATGAACAAGTGGTCGACTTCCAAAGCGATTATTAATGCATCTTTAACCTCTAACATTACGTCACTTGTGAGAGTAGTGCATTATTGATATGTTTGAATTGTTTGATGTCATTTGAAAGAAACTAGTGCAGACAAAGAAATTGAATTGAGCTAGAGATTGAATTTAAAAGTTTTTTTTTTATTTTTTTATAACCTTATAGCATCATAACTTATAGAGTGGTATCATACATTATTTTTGTAAGACATCAAAGTCTACTTATGGGATTCTTGTTGGCATCTGATGTATAATGGGATCAAAGAGATCTCATTACACACGAAAATCAGGATCTTTATGAACAAAGATAAGAATCTTCTTCTCTAAGTTCTTAAGGATCAAATGAATGAATGAAAACAAGATAGAATTCAAAAAGATTCAATGGAATGTACCAATGATGAACGAATGATAGATTTGATATGGCTTGAGAAGATCTTCAACAAAAAGAATCAAATGATTACAATTGGAAACTCACCAAATTGAATGATAAACGAACGAATGATAATGGTAATGACTTCTCCCTTGAAGATACAGACACACCACTTCAAGAAGATCTTCAACTCTTCCTATCACCAACCAAGCTAGCCAAGCATGGAATAGTAGAAGAGATTTGGACGATTCTTCCCTCAAGAAGAAACGATTCTAGCAAATGCTATAGAGAACACAAAAGCATGATGCCTTTACTTTGTATTATTTTGTGAATGATTGAATGAATACAAAGGCCTCCCAAAGGGTCTATTTATAGTACTCCTAGGCCCTTTGGACGTGCACTATATCAAGATCACAAGGATTTCTAGCTTACATCATCTATTACAATTATTACATCATAAAGAATCAAAATGTACATAGCTAGAAAGAAACATTGATATCTTGTTCAATTCTTCTCCAATCTTCAAGATTCAAAAACCATTTGAAAGCTCTGTGAATGATCTATCTTTGGCTCCAAGATGACTTTCCCAATAGCTTCATAGATCTTGAGTTATAGAGCAAAGTATTGAATTGCACTTGATGAAGTCATTCATATTTGAGAGTGATGAGAGTGATTGAAGCTCTTCTTCCATATAAGCTTGTATTTGGTTCCCATGATGTGTATTTGATGTCTTCCTTGATGACCTTGATGTATATGGCTATCAAATATACATCATACTCCCCCGGGGTGAAAAAGTTTGTCCTCAAACTTTGAGCATCAACTCTCTTGTTCGCCTTGCTTCTTCGCAAGGGATTACAAGCTCTCTTCTTAAAGGCTTTGAAGTCATCATAGACTCCTTTACTAAACTTCATCAACTTCTTCCAAAATAACCCATTGACATTATTGGACTTTGATTCTCGATTATTCACCATGGATGTAGAAATCCTATGTAACTTCACAACTTCTTGAAAATATAGATTTGCTACTTTGATCGCATCATATGTAGTATGGAAAGCTATAAAGTGTGCCATCTTTGAGAAACGATCAACAACTACCATGATAGAATCTTTACCTCTTTGAGTTCTTGGCAACCCAACCACAAAATCCAAGCTTACATCTTCCCATGGGCCTTGAGGTATAAGCAATGGCGTATATAATCCTTGAGGTAAAGCATGAGCTTTAGAAAGGTTGCACGTATTACAACGCTTGATCATATGCTCGATGTCTTTAATCATCTTTGGCCAATAATAGTGCTCTTTCATCACAAGATATGTCTTATCTATTCCAAAATGACCAGCAAGAGATCCTCCATGCACTTCCAATATCAATAGCTCACGAATACTACTCTTGGGAATGCATAATTGATTTCCCTTAAAAAGAAATCCATGCTCAATATGAAAGAGTTGGTGGGGATGCTTCTTACATAGCTCATAAACTTCTTTGAAATCTTTGTCCTCCTCATATAATGATTTGATATGCTCAAGTCTAAGCACTCTAGATTCAAGTATATAAACCAACATATATCTTCTTGATAAAACATCGGCTCCTTTATGATCTATTTTGTGTTGAATCTCTCGTTTTGGTGGTAACCCATGAAGCATCTCCTTAGGGAACATATGAGAGAATCGCTCCAAAAGAGAACTCAAGAATGGATGGTTGCTTGGGGGCATTTTGCTTTCGTCCAAGTTTGCAAGAATAAGACTCTTATGCTCTTCATACTCATGATATTCCGCCTTTATAAACGTCACAATGTTGCTTTCATTCTCCTTAGGCCAAGAGATAGAAGATGGTGCTAGAGGTGTCAAAGTGATCTTCTTTTGATTGAGGGTGAGAGTTTAAGTGTTGGCTCTCCCATCTTGTATGACACTCCTATCAAACAACCATGGTCTTCCCAACAAAATATGACAAGCATCCATAGGAATATATCACACCATAATGAATCTTTATAACTCTTGCCAATAAAAAGACTTACTAAACTTCTTGGATCCTCATGAATGTCTTTGTCATGGCTTAGCCATTGTGTGGATCATTGTTGTAGGGGCGTCAATGTAACCATAGAAGGCACAACTTTTTCCTTCTTTGATCAATGAACATACTTCTCCTTTGTTGGTACAATGAGAGATCTTGCTCTCTCTTTGTTGATGTTCATTCGGCACACATACTTCTTTCAAGGATCTCCTTGCCACAAGCCACTCTTCTATTACATTTTCCTCCTCAAACAATTCATTATCATACGTTTGGTACTCAACCAAAGACACTTCTTTCTTGTTAGGACACTCCAATTCAATGTGACCTAAACTTTGGCAATGACAACATCTCCTTTGGAAAAGGGTTTTTGGTTCTTGGACGTGGGGTTTAGGGATGGATGGGGGCTGATTTTGTGGAGTTTTATTGTATGGTTGTTTTGTAGGTAATGAGGGTCTTTGTTGTGGAGTGTATGGACGTGTAGATTAGGGTTGTTTGTAGGATGTTTGGTACTTTGTCATGGTCTCTTTTCCTCTTTCTTTTCTTTGCCTTTCAACTTTCAAGGCCAAAGAACTCAATTCATCCAAAGATTGATAGGAATGCAATTCAACAATATTACGAATCCAATCATTAAGACCAAACAAGTAACGTACCAAAGTTTGAGGCTCACTCTCTTGGAGATCACGACGCCAAAGTAGGTGCTCAAACTCTTTTGTATACTCCTCCACAGTTCTACTTCCTTGAACCAATCGTTGCAACTTGTAGTAGTTATCTTGGAGATAACTTGGTGGTAGAAACTTTCCTTGCAACTTGCTTTTCATCTTACTCCATGTCTGAATCTTGTCCTTGCCCTTAGCTTGCCTCTTCTTTTGTAGATTAGTCCACCAAATGGACGCATGCTTGCGCAACTTTGGGCCACATACTTCACTTTATTTTCATCATGTACTTCTTTAAGATCAAAAACTCTTTCAATAGTTTGCATCCAATCTAAAAAGTTTTCAGGATCAAGATTACCATCAAACTCCGGAATCTCCACCTTGACATCAAATCTTTCCTCCCTTCTTGGACGTCCACTTTGTATGTCCTCTACTTCATCATAAGATTCAACATCTTCACGGATCACCCTATGTTGGAGATGCATATATCTCTTCAATTGGACGGTGAGATAGGTGATCTTTTGCTTCATCAATTCTACATCCTCTTGGGACGTTGTAGGTGACTTCGTTGGAGAGCTTGTACTAGCCATCAATCTTGGTACAAAAAGATCAAAAAGAAATTCACAGTTTGGGGCTAGGGTGTAGGGACGACAGATGGTATGTGTTTAGGCTAGATTGTGTTTGGGTTTTAGGGGTTCTTTGTGGAGTTTTGTGGGGGACGTGTAATGGAGGATTGTGGAGGATGGATTTGTGATGGAAAGATTGTAGAAGGATGGTGCAAGAACTAAGAGAATCAATCTCCTAAGCTCTGATACCAATTTTGATGTATAATGAGATCAAAGAGATCTCATTACACACAAAAATCAGGATCTTTATGAACAAAGATAAGAATCTTCTTCTCTAAGTTCTTAAGGATCAAATGAATGAATGAAAACAAGATAAAATTCAAAAAGATTCAATGGAATGTACCAATGATGAACGAATGATAGATTTGATATGGCTTGAGAAGATCTTCAACAAAAAGAATCAAATGATTACAATTGGAAACTCACCAAATTGAATGATAAACGAACGAATGAAAATGGCGATGGCTTCTCCCTTGAAGATACAGACACACCACTTCAAGAAGATCTTCAACTCTTCCTATCACCAACCAAGCTAGCCAAGCATGGAATAGAAGAAGACATTTGGACGATTCTTCCCTCAAGAAGAAACGATTCTAGCAAATGCTTGAGAGAACACAAAAGCATGATGCCTTTACTTTGTATTATTTTGTGAATGATTGAATGAATACAAAGGCCTCCCAAAGGGTCTACTTATAGTACTCCTAGGCCTTTTGGACGTGCACTATATCAAGATAACAAGGATTTCTAGCTTACATCATCTATTACAATTATTACATCATAAAGAATCAAAATGTACATAGCTAGAAAGAAACATTGATATCTTGCTCAATTCTTCTCCAATTTTCAAGATTCAAAAACCATTTGAAAGCTCTGTGAATGATCTATCTTTGGCTCCAAGATGACTTTCCCAATAGCTTCATAAATCTTGAGTTATAGAGAAAAGTATCGAATTTCACTTGATGAAGTCATTCATATTTGATAGTGATGAGAGTGATTGAAGCTCTTCTTCCATATAAGCTTGTATTTGGTTCCCATGATGTGTATTTAATGTCTTCCTTGATGACCTTGATGTATATGGCTATCAAATATACATCAGCATCCAAGAGCAACTTAGAGACCGTGGATTAAGAATGCTCACTCCTCAACATTTCTTTTATATACGGGGAACACATCATAAGTAAGAGGATATTGACCATTATTGCCTTCTAAACCAACGGTTGTAATCAACACACCTTTGTAAAGGCCTTTTAGAAAGCAACCATCTAACCCAATCAATGCCCCATAGTTCTCCTTAAAAGCTTTTATTACAAGTCATATGCACATCAAAAACCTCTTGAATATTGGATTCAAAGGTGGTCATTGAATCCAATGAACAAAACAATCTGAATTGCATTCTTTAAGCTGAACTCATGGCAATACTAAGGTAGATCCTGTTGGAGTATTTCAAGAATTAAGGGGCATAAAAGTATAATCTATAAGCATAAGGTTGACCGGGAGGTCAATGGGAAGCAAAACAAGCAAGTTGGACTCAACACGGACTGTGTCAGACATGACACGACCCGTGTTGGTGTCCAGAGAGTAAGAATAACATGCATAGGTCCAACACAAACTGTGGTGAACCACCACAGACCGTGTTGAGGTCAACATGGACCGTGGTGATACACCACGATCCGTGTTGAAGTCAGTCAGCGTAGATATTTAAAATCTCATGATTTCAGCTTTAGGATTGATTCATTAAGATTGATTTTGGGGCAACTATTGACTGAGAAATCAGTCAATAATCATCCCATTATTATCCATAGACAAATCTCATGGATCATGCCCTCTTGGTTTGGTACTTATGACAAATTATTACTCCTCAAGCCTATAAATAGTGACGTGTTTTGCTCATTCAAACACACCCACTACAACTTCTTCTATCTTCTTCTAGAGAGCTTCAACACACTCCTAAGGTGTTGAACTGCAGCAACATTTTTTAGAGTCCTTGAGAGATCTTGTAACTTTGCTTACAAGAAGTGTTCGGTCTCATTTCGAGCCGAATTAATATCATTTTATAAGGTGTTTTGCTTATTTTAGCCCTTTAATTATATATTAGATATGATAATTTTGTGTTTTGTAGGAAAATAAGGAGTTAGAAGGAAATTAAGCTTAAATGAAGGTTTTTAGGGAATCCCGAGCGATTTCCCGAGTCAACCCGAGCCGAGAACCGAGGAGGACCCGAGCCGAGAATTCATTTCCAGTTTGGCGCAGAACAGGGGAACAGAACAGACTTAAGACTCGCCCGAGTCACGCTTCTCATGGCTGAGTCAAGTCATTGACAGAGGGGTCGCGCTCGCGACCCAATATGTCGCGCCCGCTACCTGATGTTGAGAGCTAATGGGCAGACGCTGGACTCGCCCGCGAAAGCTGCCAACTTTATCGAGTCATCCTCCTGTCACGCCCGCGACGTGCAGGGTAGCGCCCGCGACCGTTACTAATCAGCGACGGATGAGACGCTGGGCAGACGCTGGACTCGCCCGCACAAGCTGCCAACTCGACCGAGTCATGCTCCTGTCGCACTCGCGACCCAATAGGTAGCGCCGCGACCAGTCGGCCCAACTCCGGAATTTCGCGGCGGCTGTTATTAGGGTTTGGGGGAATTTTATTATTTTCTTTCTTATTCCAATTCTTTTCTATTTAAGACCCTATCATAAGACCTTAAGATATCATAGTTTTTACCTAGTTTTATTTTAAGAGCATTAGTCCTTAGTGTATCTAAGTTTAGAATGAATTTCTTTAAGTTTCCTTTCGTTCTCGATTGTAATTGCACTTTTCTAGATTAATGAAATTCTCTTCTTCAAAGTTCTTGTGTTCTTTCGGTTATTTTTCCATTTTTCTAGTATTAGCTCCACAAAAATCTAGTTTTTAGTGAAGAGGAGGATTAAGGTTCCTCGAATTCTCCCTTCAGGTGAGGATTCGAGCTGTCTTAGTAATCCAAATCACGCCTTTCTTATTTGTTCGGGAGAAAGATTCAAGATTTCAAGATTCAAGATTAGTACAATGAATGCTAGGTATAATTTCATTTCCTTAACTACAGTAATTAATTCAGTTTTCAAATTCATCGTTCTTGAGTGTTTTTAATTACTTTCTTGATTATGCTTTCGATTTCTTGTTTAGTTTATTGTTCTTGTTTTAGTAGTTAGGTTTTGTTTTTAATTTCTTGTTTTCTTTAGTTTCCATTGTTTTTAATGCATAATTAGTTTAGTTTGAACTATTTACTGCTTCCTACAATTTGAAAACCTTTCTAAACCAATTTCCTGAAAACCTGACACACCATCTATGTGGATTCGACAACCCTACTTTTAAAACCCAAATTACCACAACTGAACAAGAAGTTAGGTTTTACCCTTAAGTCTTTTCACGATCTAGTGAATAAGTCTTAAGGGGAGACGGGATTGTCCTCGACTCCTAGCCACCCAAGTGATCCCCCATCTTGTGTGTGACCGTATTTCTCCATATTTCCAACAGATCCTAATATCCTTCATCATAGTTCCCATATAGTTCGTTCTTCATGAACCTTACAACCATATAATAGGTGTAATCAGATATTACATCCCTAAACCTATCAATTGAATTTGCATGAACTCCCTTGGCATCCACGTTTGGATTAACCCTGAACAAGGTTGTTAAAATCGGGACCCTAACTCAAAACTATGGGGAAGTTAGGATCAGAATTTAGCCCATATAGGATCATGGATCGTGTGTAAATAGTAAAATCGTATCGACGATTTTGGACCATAAATTCGTAGGATTGTAAAATCAGGATCGGGATTTTAATAACTATGGCCCTGAAGTATTTCATGAGAAAAGTTACACCCCACTTTGCTCCAACTCTTGGATGATTTGATTTTTCATAGCAAGCATGCCCTTCTTCAACTTCCTACACTTGCCATGTCACCTTGTCTTGCATAACTATAACATGAACCCTTAAGGAACACTTTTTATTTGAACATATATGTGTGTACTTAGTTACTTATCTACATTGTTCTTGATCTTCTTCAAAACTATGCCTCTTTGTATAATATAGTCCCTCATGACACTTTTGAAATGTTCTTTGATAATAAACAAATCTCCAGGGTGAATATCTACCTTCCCATCCCTAAGAGCAGTTCATAGTCTCCCTTCCCTGTAAATGTTTGCCATCTTCCCAGTTATCAAGAATTTGTGGCTTTCAGCTATTTTTGCCCTTGACTTACCAGATCCGCCGCCTCCAATAACCCTATTCTCCTCCTCCTCCTCAAAGAGAAAATTCATTTAAGGAATATCAGGCCTAGCAAAGGTTTGGACTTTTATAGTATGAAGGCCATCAAAATCAATTGAAATAAAGCTCAACAATTCAGCTTCAGGCCCGTTTGCTTCTTACCTTCATCAACAGTTTGGCTTCTAACTTGTTGTAACCCAATAGGGTCTGCTTTGGTTGTTTTAGTGACATCTTTTCCTTAGATGTAGTTGTTCTTCCACTTCAAGTTGTTGGCGAACAATTGTTATCAACTGGCTTTTATGGAGTTTTTCTCTGAGGTAGGAAGCTTAAAGTACTTCTTTGTGGATTGTTCAGGGTTGTTATTGGTGAGACACGTCCATGAGATATTCTTGGGGACCTCCTTAGAGTGACAACTAAAGCATCAATGTTTACTTCCATTTGTGGAAGTTTTGTTTGAGTTGAGGAGATGTCTTTAGTTGTGGGAGTGTAGACACCCGAAAAGTGTCTCATAATTATGTAATTTTTATTTATATGCATTTTGTTCTTTTTATTTTATTTTAGAAAAATGCCAAGGAAAGTGAAATGCAAAAAAAAAAAAAACCCCACAAAAAAATCAGCCCAATCGTGCTTGGCACGCGGCCCGAACTCTAGGTTAACCCAATTTTCCTTTTGGGTAAAGTATATTTTCGAATTCAAGGAATGAACCCCACATTTCGAGAAGGTCGCGAATTGTTTTCCCACTCATGAAGCACTCCCAAAATTCTCGGGATTATGAATTTACATCTTCCCTTTAATTTTCCGAGAAACACAAGGGTCACACTACTATTAACTCCATAGAATTTGTGACGAGTGAGAGACATGAGTATGTTAGTTTTAGATATCCGACCTTAAACCCATGAATAAAGAACCTCAGTTAGGTGCATTACTCATTTTGTATGCTATGTGCATCCTTGTTGTGATATATGTAAATTATGTGCTATATGTTTCTTTTTTTATGAGTCGGTCTCATAAGGTCTTCCCCCCCCCCAAACGTCGCTCTAGTTTGGGAAATAGTCATGCAAAAGTTAAAGAAGACCTAGAGGTCTCTCTTGGGCCCAAATCAAAGAAGTTCGATTAAACCCGAGATCTTAGCTTGACTTTGTCCAACCCTCGGTTATATTTGGGCCCATAAAGTGTATCCGGTCATTATTCGAATATGAGTTCAATAAAATTTTTATGTTGACTCGATCTTATGATGGCCCGATGGACCTTCCCCGTACATAGTCTCATCTTAGGCTAGAGGTCATCATGCAAGCCCAATGTTGGGTGAGTTAAGTCAAAAGGAAAAAATTAGCATATAGGCATGGTCTGCATTAGGTTGTGTCATATAGATCGCTAGTCTTTGGGTAAGTCAATGTTAGGGTTAATTTTTGAACTTTATGGTTTCCATACAGGCAGAATAAGGATTCGGTAACCGACTTTGAATTCGGAGTAAACAAATTGCCTTCATTGCGCCATTGTCTCCAATGGCCTCCAACAGAATACCTAGCAACAGTGAATTCGGTCTCTTTATCTCCAAACATTTGACTGGAGTTTCACAGCAAATGCAACGCAATGATAGGAGAATAGATGAAATCATTGATACGCTAGCAAGGATGAATGGTAGGCTGAATTTTCTTGATGAAGAGGAGAGCGATAACCATCACAGCAAAATATCAGGCATGCATGAAATAGAGAGAGAGATCCTTATGTCTGCAAATCACAATATGGACATGGGACTCACTTCTATTCTTAGAGACAATTAACCACATAGGTTCAACTTACCAAGGGGGAAGTCCCGTTCAACTGAGAAAGAGTATCAAACCCCGGCCTCACTCTCGAGAGGAGATCAAGAAAAAAGATATGGCGAACGAGAAAGTTCTTTTATGGACAAACTCTTTATCACAACAATTCAAATGCAATCACGCATGGAATGTCTGGACCGAAAAATGGACATGATTCTTTGGACTCTACAAAATGATAGAAGGATGGCCAATATCGAACATTGCATCAAAGAAAAATATAGGAGGAGGATCATCATCGACGGGGTTGTATGACATCCGTCAAAGGGCTCTTAATTCCTTTGCTAGAAATGCTGAACCGCGACAACCCGTGTCTTTCACTCCGATCTGCACTACCTATGTGGAGGCTCTCAACTGTCTCCTCAAGGAAGGAAGGATCAAGCTTCCCCCTATTTGAGATGAACCTAAAGTCAAAAGCAGAACTTGGGAGGCTGACAAGTTCTGCAAATATCATAGAATGCAAGGTCATGACACCGAGAAATGCAATATTCTCAAGGACAAGATAGAAGAGATGCTCCAATCCGGGGTGTTGTCGCTGCCAATCGCAGAGTAGAGAACGTGGCGTACTACAAAGTCAAACAGAGTCTTTCCAAAACCCTAAGCTGCAAGGATCAATTGGGAGATCCCCTCATGTCGCGTCTTTTCTTTTCATATCTTCATTTTCAGAATCAGTTGGGATATCCCAAGTAGTTTCTTTTTATGTATTCATCTTAGCTGCATTCAATAAAGATGAAGTCTTTCATGATTGTGACTCTTGTCTTTCCCGACCCTTCATTTGCTTATAAACTGCTAAGGAAAGAATCTTGTGCTTGCATTCCTGATTTGAATTGAAGAGCTCACTCACCCATATGACCATCCAAGTCTGACACATTTATTTGCTCGTTTCCTCCATCTCACATATCCATCACACTTTTGTTATGCTTTTGTGCCCTATCCCGAGTCCAAGGTTAATAGAGAGAAGAGATGCTAACTTCACCGCCAAAGCGAAGTTAGGCAAAAGGAGAGATAAATAAAAAAGAGTGGAGCCAACTTGAACACTCATTTAACAAGTTGGGCACTAGGAGAGGTGAATGAGTAAAAATTAAGAGAAAAGAAGCTAACCTGAACACTCATCCAACAGGTTAGGCAAAAGGGGAGAATTCAAAGCGACAAATAGTCTCTAAAAGTGAATCTCACTATCAAATAAATTATGCAGCTTAAAAGGATATACCTATGATAGAAGACTTCAACCCTTCACCACCTACATCATAACCACCTTCATTTTCACTTCGCTGCTTCACCTACATTTCTTCACACATCATCTTCTCAACCACAACCATGAACCCGGTCGGTTATTTTATGACCTCATCTCTGAATCCATTTAATCCAATTAATGTGTTGCGGGTGAGAAATGTCATGGATAAGAGAAATATAGATTGAGGTTGTCAAGTTAAAAAAAAAACCAAAAAAAAAAGAAAAAAAAAAGAAAAAAAGAGAAAGAAGGAAACCTTGGTCTCTAGTGACACTGACAAGCTATTAGATTTCTTTCACCAAAGCACACCCACCTTTTCCCATCAGACTTGGATCACCCTTCATACCTAAATTCATCAAACCATAGCCATTTGACCGTCTCTTCCCTTATGAAATAAACCCACGAGACATGGTGCTCCATCCATAGACCATCTCATCCATTCCATTAGTTCGAGCCTGTATCTATCGAACTACCCATTCATTCATCTGATCATTACTCTCGCCTAGCCATCCATAGCCTTGTCTTGCCCACCATTGGGGCCTAACTATTCACAAGCATGCTTTCTATACCACCGTTTCTACCTTTGCTATATCCTATCGTTCATTGTTCCTTACCCTATGAGCTCTTCTGATTCGGTCATTAGAGCATGTATGAGATTCGTCAGTTAATCCATGCTTTCAGAACACCTGAATGAGGGATAACTCCTTTAGCAGAACAAGATGCCAGCTGCATCAAAATAGGGAATTATTTGAAGGCGACACCCACCTGGGTCAATTATTCTGACTCACCTAGAGACGATTGTTCACTGATACTGGGGGCTTGGTGCTTACATGTTCCTACCTAAAAGAATCAAGAAGAATAGAGAAAAGGCAAGAGAAATCAAGACGATTTGTCGCTTGATCCTTCTTAGTGCTTGGGGTTCCTAACCATGACATCAAGGTCGAGCATCCTGACTATCCCATCATGCAGCTTAAGCAGGCCGAGTCTTCCGTTAATATCGTCTTTTGCATCATTCCAACTAGGGGCTCGCTCATCACTCAATATCAGCATCATGGCAACTTGAGAGGCAATTCAAGAAGAAGAACTCATCATTTTCACTATTTTTGTCTCGTCCTGAAACTCACCTCGAAATCACTCTTGACACTTAGAGTTTTTTTTATTTACTTTTCTTTTTTCTTCTTTCCTCGGGAAAGTGGAGGCTATTCATATCGCATACATGCAGCAAATCAATGTGCATTTTTTTTAGTTTTTGTTTTTAGGTCATGTGCATTTTTCATTTTAAGTCACATTAGTTTGCATTTTGAGTCACATTAATTCGTTTTTCATTTTCATTTTGAGTCATGTTAGTTTTTTTAGTTTGTATTTATTTTTTTCCTTTTCTTTTCTTCTCGAGTCCAATAAAAAAAAAGTCACATGCATTGCATAAATAAAAAAAAGTACAGAAAAATAAAAAAGAACCACATCATGCATTAGAATTAGGACTGCATAAAATCATGCATAAAGAGTCTTATAGTATAAAATGCATAATAGAGTTGTGTATCGTACATAAAAGAATCTTGTACTTTTTTTTTATTCTCACATAATTCATGTAGCATAGCATGCATAAGACCGCATATGTATTCTTCTATCTCCTGCCCGAACCTCAAAAGAAATGCAACTATGGTGGCTAGAAATCAAGCAAACTCACTTGGAGTCTTAATCGTCTTGGGGCGTATTGCCAGAAACTCAAATGACGCTGCCGATGAAGAGATAATTCGAGTTTTACGAGAATTAACTCATCTTCCGAGTTAAACTCTAAAAATTAAAAATTCGGATCACAAATTTTTATGAGAATTAGCTCATTCTCCGAGTTTATGAGAATTAGCTCATTCTCCGAGTTAAACTCTAAAAATTCGGATCACAAATTTTTATGAGAATTAATTCATTTTTCGGGTTAAATTCTAACACCGACAACAAATTTTTATGAGAATGGGCTCATTTTTCGGGTTAAACTCTTTATCCAGATCACAAATTTTTATGAGAATTAGCTCATTTTTCGGGTTAGACTCTAAAACGGATCACAAATTTTTATGAGAAGTAATTTTGAAAATAATTCATTTTCTGAGCTAAACTCTAAAAATTCAATTCACAATGTTCACGAGAATTAGTTTGGAAATAACTCATTTCTGAATTAAATTAAGAAGACCCGAGCATACGCAAACTCGACCCATACTGCCAAGAACAAGCCAGGTCTGGGTCATGCAACCAGGCACCATACTGCCAGGTATGGCTCGGACCCATGCCCAGGGTTCCGAACAGGAGAGGACCCGGAAAACCCGGTACCATATCGCTAGACATGCTCTGGACCTGGGTTCCACATACAGCACCACCAAGAAAAAATGGACCCGATGCAAAAAAAAAAAATGGACCATAGAGCGCCATGCCTGCAGGCATGGCAGCCTGCCTAAGGTTCCGAACAACAAGTGAAATCCGGCTGACCGACCCCGTGCTGGACAGAGCTGCATGCCTGGAGGCATGACAGCCTGACTAGACTCGAATCTGATGAGACAGTGCAAAAAAAAAATAACAAAGAAAGTTGGGCAGAGTTGTATGCCTGGAGGCATGACAGTCTGACTATGCAAAAACAAAGAAAACCGGACAAAATTCAGCAGACAGAGCTGCATGCCTGGAGGCATGCCAGCCTGCCCATACTTAAATCTGTCCGGACTGTGCAGACAGAACATCATACCTGCAGATATGGTAGCCTGCATGCACTCGAGCAATGAAAGGACTAATCGATCGACAGCGGGATGTGCATGCCCGAGGCATGACCGACTGGCATAAGGATTTGAAAAAACTGCATGCAAAAGTATGGAAAACTAGACAGAGCTTCATGCCTAGAGGCATGACATTAGATTTTTATTAGAAAAATCTTGGGATTACTAGTTAATCTCAACGTTCAACTCTAAAAATTTGACGACACAAGGAACAACAAAAAGTTTTTGGCCTCAATACATGACAAGGCATGCATACGGGATACCAAGACCATACAAAAAAATGAGTTTGAAAGGCTTTCCGGGACTTCCGATCTCCTAAGCCACACATGCTCATTCGGATACCTCGAGGTTTCAAGGGTTGTGTCATCGTATAAGCTGCGAAACACAAGAAGGAGGTTCAAAATCTCGGAACAAAGCAAAATTCTCGAATTGGAACCAAGACCCAAACCCGAGACTATACAAGCAGGTATGCAGCAAACCCGAGACCAAACCACGGGTTGTACGAAAGCTGACCCAAAACTGGTGCGGGCCAAGCTCGGGTCTGAACCCGGAACCATATCTGGCGGTATGGTGTCCGTTTCAGCAGAATTCCGGCAAGACAGTGGGTCAAGCTCGAGTCTGAACCCGAGACCATACTTGGCGGTAAGGTGTCCGTTTCCGCAAAATTCCGGCATGTCAGTGGGTCAAGCTCGGGTCTGAACCCAAGACCATACCTAGCGGTATGATCACCCGGTCTCTAGATTTCGCCAGCGATCGCAGACAGCAGCGGGGGGTTGGGAAATGCCACACCTGGCGGTATACTCCCTTGATCAGCCTAACATGCATTGACCGGGAAATTATTATGTGGAGAATTTAAAACTTTTTTTTTGTTTTAATACTCCTATAATAAATAAAAATGAAAAGAAAAAAATATATATATATATTATTTTCAAGAGAAAATATGGAAATGTAATTTCTATATAACTTAGAAAATAATTTCAATTCAATTTTGCATCATCTTTAACGAACGAATGAGCGACATCGGGAAAGACTGAGCTACATTTCAGCGACATCGGGAAAACTGAGCTACATTTCAACGACATCGGGAAAGACTGAGCTACATTTCAGCGACATCGGGAAAGACTGAGCTACATTTCAACGACATCGGGAAAGACTGAGCTACATTTCAACGACATCAGGAAAGATTGAGCTACATTTCAACGACATCGCGAAAGACTGAACTGAACTACATTTCAACGACATCGGGAAAGACTGAGCTACATTTCAACGACATCGGGAAAGACTGAGCTACATTTCAACGACATCGGCAGAGACTGAGCTACATTTCAACGACATCGGGAGAGACTGAGCTACATTTCGACGACATGGGGAAAGACTGAGCTTCATTTTCAACGACATCGGGAAAGACTGAACTACATCAAAAAAGATCGAAGACCTCCAAGCTATACTTTGATCATCGTCTTACTCAGACTCGATCAAAGTGGGGGCTAACTGTAGACACCCGAAAAGTGTCTCATAATTATGTAATTTTTACTTATATGCATTTTGTTCTTTTTATTTTACTTTAGAAAAATGCCAAGGAAAGTGAAATGCAGAAAAAATAAACAAAAATAAAACCACAAAAAAAATCAGCCCAATCGTGCTTGGCACGCGGCCCGAGGCGGAAGCGAGATGGGTCGGGCAGGATCCGGCCCATATACCGCCGCCAGGTATCGTGGGGGGGTCTGCCCGACCCGGGGTGCCTCCATTCTCCTAGGGAAACGTTCCATGACCTATTTTTTTCGCGCAGCCGGGCTTGATACTTGGCGGTATCATGACCATTTTTCCTCCTCATTTTGACCTAAAATCCCAACCCTAATTTCTCCTATCAAAACCCCTCTCATTCCCCATTTCATCCTACACCGAAATCACCCTGGTGTATTGACCCTTGGTGATTTCATCTTCTCTTCTCCCTCTTTATTTCTCCCATTTTGCATACACTTAATTGGCATTTTGTTTTCTTTCTTTTTCTTTATCCTTTCTTTATTCATATTATCTTAACTTGAGTTAACCCTAAACTCGACCTAAATAATGTGGATTGTTTGTGAATAAAGGTACGTTCTTGTTTAATTTTTTTATTTCTTGTATTTAATTCTCGCTTTATTATCACATTGTATGTAACTAAATAACACTAATTACACTAATTAATACTCCGTTCTACTCTTTTCTTCTTCCCCTCTTTCTCTTTCTCTTTCTTTTTATTTAATCGGTTTAGTAAAGTCCGTTTGTTGAACGGGCGGATTCGAGAATTTTTATTCTCGAATCCGTAACCTTACCCCCGGATCCGAATCTCATGGTTTGTGGTTTGTGGAGTCTTAACCTTTGAGTTTATTAATTCTCGTTCAAAAATTAATTGGCGACTCTTCTTCCTTTTTCTTTTTATTTCTTTCTCTCGAGTTTTATTTATTTTATATTCGGATTCCAGAAATTTACTTTCGGAGTAAAAGAATTTTTTTTATTTTCTTTTTTTCAGAGTGAATAACCGAAAGCCCGAATCAGTGCCCGGCGCAATACCTGGCGGTATGCATGTCGGTTCTATGATTTGGACCTGCCTCTCTGGTTCAGAAACAGGTTCCCGAACCCCGACTGGCTGCAATACCGCAAGGTATGCCAGCCTAGTGTCTCGGGTTCGACCTTCTTCCTTTTCCTTTTTTTTCCTCTCTTCTCGCTTTTACTCCTTTTCTTTTCGTATTTTATTTTCTGTTTCGGAAAGCTAATTAAAAGGAAAATGAACCCAAAAATACCGTCTAGGTTACCCAATTTTCCTTTTGGGTAAAGTATATTTTCGAATTTAAGGAATGAACCCCACATTTCGAGAAGGTCGCGAATTGTTTTCCCACTCATGAAGCACTCCCAAAATTCTCGGGATTATGAATTTACATTTTCCCTTTGATTTTGCGAGAAACACACGGGTCACACTACTATGAACTCCATAGAATTTGTGACGAGTGAGAGACATGAGTATGTTAGTTTTAGATATCCGACCTTAAACCCATGAATAAAGAACCTCGGTTAGGTGCATTACCCATTTTGTATGCTATGTGCATCCTTGTTGTGATATGTGTAAATTATGTGCTATATGTTTTTTTTTTTTTTTTTTTAAGAGTCGGTCTCATAAGGTCTTCCCCCCCTCCCCAAACGCAGCTCTAGTTTGGGCAATAGTCATGCAAAAGTTAAAGAAGACCTAGAGGTCTCTCTTGGGCCCAAATCAAAGAAGTTCGATTAAACCCGAGATCTTAGCTTGACTTTGTCCAACCCTCGGTTATATTTGGGCCCATAAAGTGTATCCGGTCATTATTCGAATATGAGTTCATTAAAACTTTAATGTTGACTCGATCTTATGATGGCCCGATGTACCTTCCCCGTAGATAATCTCATCTTAGGCTAGAGGTCATCATGCAAGCCCAATGTTGGGTGAGTCAAGTCAAAAGGAAAAAATTAGCATATAGGCATGGTCTGCATTAGGTTGTCTCATATAGGTCGCTAGTCTTTGGGTAAGTCAATGTTAGGGTTAATTTTTGAACTTTATGGTTTCCATACAGGCAGAATAAGGATTCGGTAACCGACTTTGAATTCGGAGTAAACAAATTGCCTTCATTGCACCACTGTCTCGAATGGCCTCCAACAGAATACCTAGCAATAGTGAATTCAGTCTCTTCATCTCCAAACATTTGATTGGAGTTTCACAGCAAATGCAACGCAATGATAGGAGAATAGATGAAATCATTGATACGCTAGCAAGGATGAATGGTAGGCTGAATTTTCTTGATGAAGAGGAGAGCGATAACCATCACAGCAAAATATCAGACATGCATGAAATAGAGAGAGAGATCCTTATGTCTGCAAATCACAATATGGACATGGGACTCACTTCTATTCTTAGAGACAATCAACCACATAGGTTCAACTTACCAAGGGGGAAGTCCCGTTCAACTGAGAAAGAGTATCAAACCCCGACCTCACTCTTGAGAGGAGATCAAGAAAAAAGATATGGCGAACGAGAAAGTTCTTTTATGGACAAACTCTTTACCATAACAATTCAAATGCAATCACGCATGGAAGGTCTGGACCGAAAAATGGACATGATTCTTTGGACTCTACAAAACGTTAGAAGGATGGCAAATATCGAACATTGCATCAAAGAAAATATAGGAGGAGGATTATCATCGACGGGGTTGTATGACATCCGTCAAAGGGCTCTTAATTCCTTTGCTAGAAATGCTGAACCGCGACAACCTGTGTATTCATCTTAGCTGCATTCAATAAAGATGAAGTCTTTCATGATTGTGAATCTTGTCTTTCCCGACCCTTCATTTGCTTCTAAACTGCTAAGGAAAGAATCTTGTGCTTTGTACAGCGGTTTGCAGGCCGGTGTAAATTGTCGAACTCAAGGAGCCTATGGCCTAAATTCTCGTATTTTGTTTCGGTTTTAGCCTTGAATCAAGAAATAAATTACGGAGCAAAGATCACTTTGATTATAACAAAATTAAAACTAGAAAGATGATTAACTAGGTGATAATTAGACAAAGAGAGGTTCGGGGGTTTTAGACACTTAACGGAATCTTTGATCAAGGAGTTTTCATGACTAAAGCGCATAAAGTTGGATTTATCCATGGAACAATGCAGGAAAGGGGCCACGATGAATCTCCTCCCTCGAGGAAGATTCAAATTAACTACCCTATGTCCACCATGGACCATCGGGGTTGAGAATTGCGTTAATTCCTAGTTAAGCCTACACTTACCCTCGTGGCGTAGACCTAACTATCCCACTCTAGGCTTCCCATTGAGTGTATAACGATTCAAAGAGCTCTCGGACCTTGAACCGCCACCCCCAATGAGAAGACACCAAGTGGAAATAGACTCCTCCAACTAAAACACACTTTAATCAGTAAACACCTTAACCAAAACCCATTAAGGCCTTAATCACCCCCTCACCTCAAGGAAGATTAGCCTCTAGACATGGTGGAAAAATTACCAACACACAACCAATAAAACCCTAGCATGATTCTACTCAAAGGATGGATATTAAAACTAACCACTATGATTAACAACATAAAACTACACTAAACACAAGCAACAAAACATTTGGAAACATTAAAATAAGGAGAAAAGAGATTTTACCTAAATGGATGAGCAATAAATTGGCAATAAATGAAGAGCAATAATACCCAAATGATGAAGAGCAATTGGCCTTGATTGAAGAAAGTAATTAATCAACAAAGTAGAAGTTAATCCCCACAAAGCTAATCCTAAAACTCTTGAAAGGTAGAAGATGTAAAGAGAAAAAGATAATCTCCAGCTAAAAACTTGCTTCCAGATGACAAGACGGGCTAATTAAACAAAGGGCAAGAAGGGCCAAAACACAGTCGTTTTGGCCGAAAATTATGCAGGAAATAAGGTCGTCGCGAACGCTACGGACATCGTCGCGTTCGCTACGACCCAAAGCAGGCGAATCGTTTCAGCTCCAAGGCGTCCGCTATGCCCAGCGTCGCGACCCAGTCACTCATCCGTAGCGAACGCTACGGAGGGCGTAGCGAACGCTACGACCGTCAGCAGGAAAACTTGGAAAATCAGGGCTTCATCGTAGCGGGCGCTATGAATGGGGTAGCGACCGCTACGGCCTTGGGCAGAACCTTCTGCCTGGGCTCGTAACGATCGCTACAATAGGCGTAGCGACCGCTACGCTCTTCAAGTGATCTCCATCTAAGTATGGGGGCGTAGCGATCGCTACAGCTGTTGTAGCGAACGCTACGAGCCTGGATGCCCCCATACTTAGCCTTTTGGCCCGAAATCCCTCTCCTTGCTTCCCGGGTCTTCACCACGGCATCAAATCGGCTCCAAAGGTCTCGGGATGACCGAGTTATCGCCTTTTTCCGCAACTTCGCCCCCTTTTATTATTCTCCGAACTTAAAGCCTAAAAATCACAAAACACGTAATAAATAACCATTTTATTAGGAACGGCAATAGACTTGGCGTAAGCAGTGGTATTTAGCCCCTAAAATGGGACTAAACACTTCACACTTAGACTTTTGCTCGTCCCGAGCAAAACTAACCGAAAGAAACCTAAGAAACTAGAAAACATAAACACCTAACTCACTTTCGCAGGAATCGCGGATGCATTTAGCATATGCATCAAGCCCTTTAAACCCCCCGGTAGCCCAGGTGGACGAGGTGGACTCGTGAGGGTTTGTAGCGGTTGTGCCCACAAAAGCCAAAGAGAAAGGAAAAAGGGGAAAGAAAGAGAAGTGAAAACCGAAAAACAAAGCCAAACAAAAACTAAGAAAATACTTCCGTCCCCAATCATGCACCTAGTTCCCCAACCCGCCTCAACAATCAATTGGAAGAAACAAGTACAAACAAATTAAGACACGAAGGTCGGAAAACTGCCAATCTTTGAGATTTTGAACCAAAACACTTCCTGTTGAGCAAGACACCTCGTGAATATGTGCAAGTGGGCTCTAGTCGGTCTTTCCTATCCTAAACCAGACAATCAGTGTTGTTCTCATGCTCAAGCTCGGAATTATCTATCCTACTTCACTCTTGGTTTTTCTTTCAACCTCTTTTTTTCTTTCTTTTTCTTACACCACTCTTTTCTTTTTTTTTTTCTTTCCTTTTCTTGCTTTTTCTTGCTCTTTTTTTTTTTTACGATTCTTTTGCTCAACTCTTTTTTTTTCTTTTTCTTGCTTTGCTCTTTTCTTTCATTGCAAAAACTACACTCTTTTCTTTCCACTCAATCCGCTTTGTGTCTTTTAGAGTGTTTGCGTCGGGTTTTGCGGGATTTAAGCACCGGCCTTCGCAAAGGGCTACCCTCCCTGCTGGGTTTCTCCATACGTGAGTCATTGCACTTAAGGGGCATAGGGTTCCGATCCACCCAAACCAACCCATGACGGTAGGCCCGACAGTTATTTGATTAATGTATTAATTAAGAGCTTAAGCAATTGAACAAGTAAACCGTCTAACTTAGGTAAGAAGACACAGTCGAAGCGTGTAAGATTTGAGGATTACGCTTTCCCATTCCATGTAGAGGTCTAAAAGAGATAAGTCATGGCAAAAATCCTTCCTAAGATCTCTATTTATTCATACCGGCCGCTTCCTAACTACAGATCGGCAAATTAGACAACTATCTACAAAGCGTGAATGGAAACATCTTCAAAAAGAAAAGAAAGAAACTTTTGGGTTTTTCACAACATTTCTCCCCTTTTACTCTTTCACACAAAAACTTTTCGATTTTTCTCTTTATCTTTTAGCACTTTTTCACTTTTTTTGAACTTTTCTAAGAAAGAAAAAGAAACAAAAGGACTCAAAAGACTAGGTGCTCTACCCAAAACATAATGATCTCCCCACACTTAAAATCCACAATGTCCTCATTGTGGGAAGGGTGTCTCATGACGGGTAGAAAAACTAGGAAAAACAAACATATGTACAAACACCTAAAGGAAAACAAGCAAACATATATACTAACATCTAACACATAAAAAGGGGTGGCGCCCTGAGCCCACATGGCTCCAACAACAAGAAAACCCAACACAGAGCATACTAGGGGTGCGCCACCAAAAAGAAAAACAAGCATGCAAAAAGAAAACAAACTATACAAACAAAAACACAGAAATATGTACAAAAATAGAAAAGGGTGGAACAAACATACCTTGTATGTTTCCAATGTATAACCAAAGTTCAGACCACGATCACAAAAGAAAGGCTAAGACTAACAAGGTTAGAAGAAAAATGCAACGTATCGAAATGCAATCGAATCTACATGCAAAAGAAATATACAAAAATGTCCAAATGGACAAAGGAAAATGCAAGAAATAAATCTATATGCAAGAACAAAGCTATATACATTGCCTGGGTAACCTCAACCTCGTTCTCAATCAATTTGAGGCGGCTTGTTGAGGGTGAAACATCACCTTGCACTTGATGGAGCTAAGTGCAAGTGATTAACCAAAACCAATCTAATCATGATGGAAGATGGATGAAGGTAGGGATGGACGGTGATCACAGATAAGACAACAAAATCTTCGATAAAACCGACAAGGGGACGGGAACACAAGAACGTCCCCACCCACCTAGATGCACACCTCCCCAAACAATCAAATGATAAATCAAATAAAGAGAGAGAGAGTGGGGAGGGGATAAAGCTTACAATCATGAGGGTGGATCTCCTTCAGGGGGAGGAGGTGGTGGGTAGTACGGGTTGACCCATCCCGGATCACGCGGCGGATGACCCATGACAACGTAGTGGTAGTAGGCCCAGTCATCCGCGATGTTCTCCAAGCGACCCACCTGATTGTTCAATTGCGTCAAGGAGTCATAGGTTCGCGTTTGGGCAATCATCATTTGATTCATGGAACCGGCAAGGTCCCTCACGTCGTTTCGCAGCCCATCAAAATCCTCTTGACGTAAAACCCAACCGTTTTGTCCTCCCAACCCTTGTCCTTGCTCCACAACATTCTCTTCTTGGGCCGCCCTCTCTGCACCTCGCCTCGGTGCCCCGCGTTGATTTTCAACCGCCTCCCGTAGCTGCTCCAACTCCCTCTCAAAAGGAGGCATCATGAACCCCCTATCCCCACCAACAAGCCTAGGAGTTTGCTCCTGCCCGCAAGACCAATTGTTTTGATCCCGCACATCGATTAAACGAGGGGCTTGTTGGTTCCGGAGAGTAGTCACAGCTTTGGGGACGGACCCATGGTGGTAGAGGAGTGCTGGAGGCGATGGATTCACGGAGAAAAAACAGAAGTGGCGGAGGCGGTCGCTGTCCATAGGTTCTGGAATGTGGTGCGTATCACAACGGCCAAGGTATGGGGTTATCGGGCCCCCACACTGGTGTAGGAAGTGGGTAATAATGTGACCCAACGCTATACAAGTTCCGACACCATCGGTAGACATTTGCATAAGTTGATGCAGAATACACGATCCCGTGTTGACTCGGCGACCATGTAAAGCATGGTGCAAAATAGCTAGGTCGTCTTTCCGCACCTTCTCCCTACCGTCATCCGTCTGGCGAATTTGTAATTAACCTATGGAAGACCCTAACGGCGGGATTACAAAAATCTCGGGATTTGGAACCCCGAACATCATAATACAATACATCCCCATTTGGGGCCCTAATTAGAGTTCTCCGCCAACATGTTATTTCTCGCATAGCCTCCCCCTCATTGAAGACCGAGGCTTGGCCATAGGTTAAGCCTCCATTCGGCAAACCCAACAAGTTATTAAACTTCACAAGATCACACTCAATGGGGTTGTTGCCCACCCACGCAGTAAAACATGCATCAGCTGTCCCATCATTCAACAACTCAAAAGATGAAAGGAACTCATAAATTGCTTGATCCCTCTGGGGTGCACGAATTTGAACGAATTGCTCCCACCCCATTACCCCAATTAAATGTTCCATGCTAGGCCCCAAGTAGTGTTCATTGCACGTTTCAACATCATAAACATAAGGAAAACATATGTTCCTAGTTTTGAACCGTGTTAACCTTCGAGCATGCCTATCATTTTGAACAGTAACTCTATGCCTAGCATGCGAACTTAAGCGTAAAGGCTCAGCTTTTTGGGTAGGAAAATCAGGGAAGTCATTACCTTCATCTCCTTGATCAATAATGGGTGATGCCCTTGAGGATGAAGCTCCATCCCGCACCCTCTTGCTAGGTCGTGGAGGCATTTTTTCACTTTTTCTTCCTTTGTTGAATGAATGCTTGAGAGAATGCTTGGAAGATTCAAGCTTTGCTTCCTCTAAAACCAACTCAATAAAGAGTTCAAATGCTAGAGGAAGAAAGTGAAAATGGGTATGTTGAGTTGCAAAAGGGGAGAAGAGAAGAGTGGAAATGGAGTTTATGGAGGAAGAGTGATGGTCTTTTTGGTGGAGAATGAGTAGAGAAGGATGAAGATGGTGGTTTTGAGGGTTAGCATTGTGGAAGGTTGGAGAGGAAATAAGAGTGTGAGGCGATTTGGGAGTGAAAAGTGAAGGGAAATGAAGAGGGGGGTCGGATTTCCCCTTTTACAGTCTGCGTAAAAATTGGGCGTCGCGTTCGCTACGCGGGTGCGTCGCGTTCGCTACGCCTAGTGCCGAGAATCTGGGAATCGATCCGTAGCGAGCGCTACGCTCTGCGTAGCGAGCGCTACGCTCTGCGTAGCGAACGCTTTGCCCGAGACAGTTGCCAGGCAGAAAGTCAGGAATCGATTTGTAGCGAACGCTACGCACCTCGTAGCGAACGCTACGCTCTAAACAGTGGCCCAAACAGAAAGACAAGGAGTGCTCCGTAGCGAGCGCTACGTACCTCGTAGCGAACGCTACGCTCTAAACAGTGGCCAAACAGAAAGACAAGGAATGCTCCGTAGCGAGCGCTACGCACGGTGTAGCGAACGCGATGCTCTAAACAGTGGCCAAACAGAAAGACAAGGAGTGCTCCGTAGCGAGCGCTACGTACAGTGTAGCGAACGCTACGCTCCCAGACTTAAAAATTTTCAATTGTTCCTTGTCCCTCTTCTCCTTAGCTTCTCCTTCAACTTATCTCCTCTAAAACCAATATGCTTCAATTCTTACACACAGCCTCCAAACCTCCCTCGTTTTTTTTTTCTCTTTTTCTTCTCTTTTTTTTTCATTTTTCTTTTTTTCTCTTGTTTTTTTCCTTTCTTTTTTTTCTCTTTTTTTTTCTCTAGAACTAATTCCTCATTACAAGCATGGGTTGCCTCCCATGAAGCGCTTGCTTAAGGTCCTTAGCTTGACCATTGACCGGATCTTAACATTAGGTATCGGGGAGGAAAGTCACCATAGTCCCCGCATACTCTTCGCTCATGACATATGGTTTGACCTTGGAAGAGTTCACTTTAAAAGTTTCCCCCTTCTTGTTCTCCAACTCCACAACTCCACCCGGGTGGAGCTTGACAATGACAAAGGGTCCCGACCATTTGGTCTTTAATTTGCCCGGGAAGAGTTGGAGGCGAGAATTGTACAACAATACTTGATCACCCACCTTGAAGTTCCGGTAATTGAGGTGCTTGTCATGCCAAGCCTTTGTCCTCTCCTTGTAGATCCGATTATTCTCATAAGCTTGCTGGCTGATCTCCTCCAATTCTTCCAATTGGAACAACCGTTTCTCCCCCGCGGCCTTTGCATCCAAATTTACTTTCCTTACTGCCCAAAATGTTTTGTATTCGAGTTCCACCGGGAAGTGGCATGCCTTACCATAGACCAACCGGTAAGGGGTGGTGCCTATGGGAGTCTTAAATGTCGTCCTATACGCCCATAGAGCATCATCAAGTTTGTCCGCCCAATCTTTTCTTGAAGACGCAACGGTCTTTTGAAGGATTTCCTTAATAGCCCGGTTTGTGATCTCCACTTGCCCTTGAGTTTGGGGGTGGTAGGGCAATCCTCTCTTGTGATTCACCCCATACTTCTTGAGCAATGCCTCAAATTTCTTCTCAATAAAGTGAGGCCCATTATCACTAATGACCACTCGTGGGATGCCGAACCTAGGGAAGATTACCCTCTTGAAGAACTTGAGACCAGATTGGCATCACATCTTTGGCTTCAGCTGCCTCGGCCCATTTGGAGACGTAATCTACCGCCACCAAAATGTATTCATTCCCCCTTGTGAAGGAAATGGGCCCATGAAGTCAATACCCCATACATCAAAAATCTCACATTCAAGTATATAGGTCAAGGGTGCTTCATTTCTCCTAGAAAGACTCCCAACTCTTTGGCATTCATCGCAAGCTTTGACATGAACTTCTACATCTTTGAAAAGCGTCGGCCACCAATATCCGCATTGAAGAACCTTGGCTGCGGTTTTATCCTTTCCCCCATGTCCTCCACATGGCTTGTTGTGGCAATGATTTAAGATCTCCGGAACCTCGCTTTGAGCTATGCATCTTCTATATAGGCCATCATTGCATATGCGGAACAAGTAAGGCTCGTGCCAAATATAGTGCTAGACGTCACAAAAGAATTTCTTCCTTTGGTTTGAATAGAGCTCGGGCGGGACCACATCCGAAGCAAGGTAGTTCACAATATCGGCGAACCACGGGGTCTCCTCTTGGATAGCAAGCAACTTCTCATCCGGAAAAGAATCATTGATAGGCCGGGACTCCAATTAGACAAGGATTCGTGAAAGGTGGTCGGCCACCACGTTTTTGGAACCGGCTTTGTCCTGGATGGTGATGTTGAATTCTTGCATTAGTAGCAACCAACGAATAAGCCTCGGCTTGGCCTCCTTCTTGCCTAGTAGATACTTCAAAGCCGAGTGATCGGTGTACACCACTACTTTGGAAATCAAAAGGTATTGGCGAAACTTGTCCAATGCAAAAACAATAGCCAACAACTCCTTCTCCGTAGTGGTATAATTGCGTTGGGCGGCGTCTAAGGCATGACTTGCGTAATAAATGACCCTTGGTTGCTTATCCTTGGTTTGTGCTAGACATGCCCCCACGGCATAGTCGCTAGCATCGCACATAACATCGAACGGTAAGCTCCAGTCCGGTGGTTGAACTACCCAAGTGCGGTCAAGGCCTCCTTCAATTTCAAACGCCAAGACACTCATTAGTAAAGACAAAAGGGAATCCTTGCATAGAAGCTCGTGAGAGGTCGAGCAATTTTGAAAAGTTTTGACAAATCGCAGAAACCCGCGTGTCCAAGAAAACTACGCACCCTTCGATGTGGTGGGGTGGTAGGCGCTCAATGACCTCCACTTTAGCTCTATCCACCTCTATGCCCCGCTTTGAAATCACATGGCCAAGGACAACACCCTCCTCAACCATAAAATGGCATTTTTCCCAGTTAAGAACTAGATTGACATCTTGACAACGAATCAACACTTTTTCCAAATTTGCAAGACAATCGTCAAAGGTATACCCATACACACTGAAATCATCCATAAAAATCTCCATAAGACTCCCCACATGGTCCGAGAAAATAGCCGACATGCACCTTTGAAAGGTGCCGGGCGCGTTACATAACCCAAAGGGCATCCTCCGGTATGCGAAGGTGCCAAAAGGGCAAGTAAACGTGGTTTTGTCTTGGTCTCTTGGGTGAATGGGTATTTGAAAGAATCCCGAATAGCCATCAAGAAAGCAAAAATGGGATTTACCGGCGAGTCTCTCTAGCATTTGATCAATAAAGGGCAAAGGGTAATGGTCTTTGAGGGTCGCCTTGTTTAATTGTCTATAGTCAATGCACATGCGCCACCCATTCACAACTCTAGTGCTAATCAATTCTTGATGCTCATTTTCAATAACAGTCATGCCACCTTTCTTGGGTACACAATGCACGAGGCTCACCCATTCGCTATTAGCGATAGGGTAAATGATCCCGGCGGAAAGCAATTTAACGATCTCTTTTTTAACCACTTCTTGCATATTCGGGTTTAATCGACGTTGTGGTTGTCTACATGGTTTAGCATCTTGCATAAGATCGATAGCATGCATGCAAATAGAAGGGGATAGACCCTTGAGATCCTCAATAGCATAACCCAAGGCACTTCTATGTTTTCTAAGAACACAAAGAAGTTTTGAAGTTTGAGTGCCATCAAGGTTAGCATTAATGATCACAGGGAATGTTTCCTCCTCACCCAAAAACTCATACCTCAAAGTGGATGGCAAAGGCTTGAGCTCAACTTGTGGTAATTTCTTTGACTTGATTGGTCTCTCGGTGACGACCTCTTCAATCTCCATGCATTGTACAAATGTTTCATCCGGGGAAAACTTCTCAATAATGGGAGTAGCATCCAAAAGGTCGGTGAAGAACTTCACATCGTCCCCCTCCGTTGTTGAAGAACGAGTGCCCATCAAGCTTGCTTCAAGTGGATCATCAAAAGCACCTTGGAGGAATAGAGACTCCCATAAAGAATCATCGACCGCATCCTCAACCAAATCAATTGCATAGCATGAGTCATCAAATGTCGGGTGCTTCTTTCTCTCCTCGAGATTGAACACTACTTGCTCTCCCCCCACATTGAGAGATAGTCTCCCATTTTGCACATCAATCATAGCTCATAGTGCCAAGAATGGCCTCCCAAGAATAATAGGGGTATGTAGGTCCTCATCCATCTCCAATATCACAAAATCACAAGGGATGAGGAATTTACCAACTTGGACTGGAATGTGCTCCAAGATACCCATTGGCCTCCTAATCGACCGGTCCGCAAGTTGCAAATTAATGGTGGTTGGAGTGAGCTCATCGAGGCGGAGCTTTTGACATATTGACCATGGCATGACACTCACACTAGCCCCAAGGTCACAAAGGGCGTTTCCTATCTTCATCTCCCCAATTGAGCAAGGTATAGAAAAACTTCCGGGATCGGCCAACTTGGTAGGAGTCTTGTTGGAGATGATGGCACTACAATCGGCTGTAAGAGAAATGGTGTTCTCATGCCGGATCTTCCTTTTGTTGGTCAAGAGATCCTTGAGATACTTCTTGAAAACAGGGACCTCCGAAATCGCATCTAGGAAAGGGATATTCACGTGAAGCTTTTTGAGCATATCAATGAATTTGGAGAACTTAGCTTCATCCCTTGTCTTGACAAGCCTCTCGGGGTATAGAACCGGTGGGTTATATGGTTTGAGTGGTTGGGTGATCGGCTCATGTTCAACCCCCTTCTCAACACTCTTCAGTTTAGGCTCCTTCCTCTCAATTTCGCTGGACTCAATGCCTTCACTTCCCTCTTTCCCATCAACAATGTTATCCTCACCTCCCTCCTCATGAGTGATGTCAACAACATCTCCACTCCTCTCTCCCAACGGTTCCTCCTCTACCATAGAAGGGCCCTCATAAGTAGTTCCACTCCTCAAGTGGATTGCGTTGACTTGCTTCTCCTGTCCTTTCCCATTGTTGGGGTTTGGCATGGTTTGGCTTGGTATAGGTTGGGGAGGTCGGACGGATTGTTGGGCCATTTGAGCCACATGGAGCTCAAGTTGGTTGATCCGGTTTTCTTGGTTGGTTAAAATATTTTGAAGCATTGCTTTCAATTCCGGATCTTGAGTAGCAGAGGATGGTTGTGGGGGGGTGTGGTTATAGTAAGGTTGTTGTGGAGGAGGGTTTTGAAAGTATTGGGGTTGGTGGTATGTAGGGTTTTGAAATGTGTTTTGGCCGTGAGGGCGAACAAGAGGTTGAGGTTGGTTAGAAAACCCGGGAGGGAAACTTCGGTGTCGAGCATTGTATGCCGGGTTTCCTTATGGTCTAATGGGATGGTTATTGGAATAGGAGAGGTTTTTGTTGGGGTAGATGGCATTGGCTTGCTCCATGTCGTGGTACCCTAGGCATTGACCATTAGGGTGGTACCCATTGCAAACGTTGCATTCAACCATGTTGCTGTCGGGCATGGATGAAGGGCCTTGCATCTCTTGAACGACATTGACTTGCCTCGAGGTATCCATGAGGGCAAACTTTTGACTCAACTCCGAGATTTGATCAGCAAGGTGTTTCAACACGGCATCACTAGATGAAGATCCTTCCCCTCTTCACGAACGGTCCAAACCCCAATTCGGAGAGTTTTGTGCTAGCTCATGAAGGAAAACATTCGCCTCCTCAGCGGTCTTGCCAAGAAAAGTTCTTCCCGAGGCATTATCAATCAACTCTCTCAAATGTCCATTGAGCCCTTGATAGAAGGTATTAAGGAGCAACCAATCATCCAAGTTGTGATGAGGAACTCTGCGTTGAAGATTCTTGTACTGTCCCCAAGCATCAAAAAATGACTCTCCTTGCTCTTGTTTAAAATTGAAGATATCTTGCCGTCGAAGATGGGTCTCATCGGTGGTGTAGAACCTCTTAAGGAAATCTCCGCTCAACTTCTCCCAAGTGTCATAAGTTCCAGGAGGACAAGTGTTGAGCCAAAGCTTGGCTTTCCCCGCTAAAGTCAATGGAAAGAACTTAAGCTTCATGTAGCTTGGCGGAACTCCTGGTATTTGGACATAACCGATCCTCTCTTCGAACTTGTCGATATGGTCAATGGGACTCTCCCTGTCAAAACCATTGAACGGGTTTTGCTCAAACATGTTCACAAAGTTGGCCTTGAAGTCGTACAAGGCATTATTGGGTAGAGCAGGTAGAACGATGGGGTTGCCTCCCGTCCCTGGAGTGGGTGTATTGTACCAAGCTAAGGGACGGGGTGGGTTTGGTGGTTGATCACCTCCTTGGCCCTGGCCTCCTTGGCCTTCCATGGCGGCTTGTTGTTGTCGTTGCTCCCGACGACGTCGACGAGTACTACCGTGGGCTCTCCGAGCCGAAGCTTCAATCTCGGGGTCGAGGGGGACGAGTGGGGCTTGGCCTCTATGAGACCTTGTCTGCATACAACACCAACAACAAGGACGCGTAAAATTATCCTAGGACCTAGACTCACAAAACCTCAAGCAGGTAGAAGGATTCAAAACAAAAACCTAGAAACAAAACAACGAGGAGCTAGGGGCACTAGCTCCCCGGCAACGGCGCCATTTTGTGTACAGCGGTTTGCAGGCCGGTGTAAATTGTCGAACTCAGGGAGCCTGTGGCCTAAATTCTCGTATTTTGTTTCGGTTTTAGCCTTGAATCTAGAAATAAATTACGGAGCAAAGATCACTTTGATTATAACAAAATTAAAACTAGAAAAGATGATTAACTAGGTGATAATTAGACAAAGAGAGGTTCGGGGGTTTTAGACGCTTAACGGAATCTTTGATCAAGGAGTTTTCATGACTAAAGCGCATAAAGTTGGATTTATCCATGGAACAACGCAGGAAAGGGGTCACGATGAATCTCCTCCCTCGAGGAAGATTCAAATTAACTACCCTATGTCCACCATGGACCATCGGGGTTGAGAATTGCGTTAATTCCTAGTTAAGCCTACACTTACCCTCGTAAGCGTAGACCTAACTATCCCACTCTAGGCTTCCCATTGAGTGTATAACGATTCAAAGAGCTCTCGGACCTTGAACCGCCACCCCCAATGAGAAGACACCAAGTGGAAATAGACTCCTCCAACTAAAACACACTTTAATCAGTAAACACCTTAACCAAAACCCATTAAGGCCTTAATCACCCCCTCACCTCAAGAAAGATTAGCCTCTAGACATGGTGGAAAAATTACCAACACACAACCAATAAAACCCTAGCATGATTCTACTCAAAGGATGGATATTAAAACTAACCACTATGATTAACAACATAAAACTACACTAAACACAAGCAACAAAACATTTGGAAACATTAAAATGAGGAGAAAAGAGATTTTACCTAAATGGATGAGCAATAAATTGGCAATAAATGAAGAGCAATAATACCCAAATGATGAAGAGCAATTGGCCTTGATTGAAGAAAGTAATTAATCAACAAAGTAGAAGTTAATCCCCACATAGCTAATCCTAAAACTCTTGAAAGGTAGAAGATGTAAAGAGAAAAAAGATAATCTCCAGCTAAAAATGCTTCAAGATGACAAGACGGGCTAATTAAACAAAGGGGAAGAAGGGCCAAAACACAGTCGTTTTGGGCGAAAATTATGCAGGAAATAAGGTCGTCGCGAACGCTACGGACATCGTCGCGTTCGCTACGACCCAAAGCAGGCGAATCGTTTCAGCTCCAAGGCGTCCGCTATGCCCAGCATCGCGACCCAGTCACTTATCCGTAGCGAACGCTACGGAGGGCGTAGCGAACGCTATGACCGTCAACAGGAAAACTTGGAAAATCAGGGCTTCATCGTAGCGGGCGCTATGAATGGGGTAGCGACCGCTACGGCCTTAGGCAGAACCTTCTGCCAGGGCTCGTAATGATCGCTACAATAGGCGTAGCGACCGCTACGCTCTTCAAGTTATCTCAATCTAAGTATGGGGGCGTAGCGATCGCTACAGCTGTTGTAGCGAACGCTACGAGCCTGGATGCCCCCATACTTAGCCTTTTGGCCCGAAATCCCTCTCCTTTACGCACGGCTGGTCTCCCTTGCTTCCCGGGTCTTCACCACGTCATCAAATCGGCTCCAAAGGTCTCGGGATGACCGAGTTATCGCCTTTTTCCGCAACTTCGCCCCCTTTTATTATTCTCCGAACTTAAAGCCTAAAAATCACAAAACACGTAATAAATAACCATTTTATTAGGGAACGACAATAGACTTGGGCGTAAACGAGTGGTATTTAGCCCCTAAAATGGAACTAAACATGCTTGCATTCCTGATTTGAATAGAAGAGCTCACTCACCCAAATGACCATCCAAGTCTGAAACATTTATCTGCTCGTTTCCTCCATCTCACATATCCATCACACTTTTGTTATGCTTTTGTGCTCTATCTCGAGTCCAAGGTTAATAGAGAGAAGAGAAGCTAACTTCACCGCCAAAGCGAAGTTAGACAAAAGGAGAGACAAATAAAAAAGAGTGGAGCCAACTTGAACACTCATTTAACAAGTTGGGCAAAAGGAGAGGTGAATGAGTAAAAATTAAGAGAAAAGAAGCTAACCTGAACACTCATCCAACAGGTTAGGCAAAAGGGGAAAATTCAAAGTGACCAATAGTCTCTAAAAGTGAATCTCACTATCAAATAAATTATGCAGCTTAAAAGGATATACCTATGATAGAAGACTTCAACCCCTCACCACCTACATCATAACCCTCATCTTTGAATCCATTTAATCCAATTAATATGTTGCGGGTGAGAAATATTATGGATAAGAGAAATTTAGATTGAGGTTGTCAAGTTCAAAAAAAAACCAAAAAAAAAAGAAAAAAAGAGAAAGAAGGAAACGAGAATAAGAGGCATAAGAGGCAATCGTCGATTTACATTGGTCACTTGCATACATTCCAAAACCTTCCCGTCAAACCTTTACACCTATCCTTCACATTAAACTTGCGACCCATCTCAAAGTCCTTCTTGAGGCATCAATCAAAGTTGCACCTGTTGAACTACGAATGGCCTGATTCCACAATGGATACGTAGGAGAACCTCTTTGAGGCACGGCTGCTGCAATTCACTTTAGAGAAAATCCATCATCAAATCATTTGGTCTTTGAGAGATAGAATAAAGAGTGGCTAGCTCGAAAACCTCACCAGGCGAGCTAGGCAAAAGGAGAGGAAACCTTGGTCTCTAATGAAACTAACAAGCTATCAGATTTCTTTCACCAAAGCACACCCACCTTTTCCCATCAGACTTGGATCACCCTTCATACCTAAATTCATCAAACCATAGCCATTTGACTGTCTCTTCCCTTATGAGATAAACCCACGAGACATGGTGCTCCATCCATAGACCATCTTATCCATTCCATTAGTTCGAGCCTCTATCTATCGAACTACCCATCCATTCATCTGATCATTACTCTCGCCTAGCCATCCATAGCCTCGTCTTGCCCACCATTGGGGCCTAACTATTCACAAGCATGCTTTCTATACCACCGTTCCCACCTTTGCTATATCCTATCGTTCATTATTCCTTACCCTGTGAGCTCTTCTGATTTGGTCATTAGAGCATGTATGAGATTCGTCAGTTAATCCGTGCTTTCAGAACACCTGAATGAGGGATAACTCCTTTAGCAGAACAAGGTGCCAGCTGCATCAAAATAGGGCTTTATTTGAAGGCGACACCCACCTGGGTCAATTATTCTGACTCACCTAGAGACGCTTGTTCACTGATACTGGGGGCTTGGTGCTTACATGTTCCTACCTAAAAGAATCAAGAAGAATAGAGAAAAGGCAAGAGAAATCAAGACGAATTGTCGCTTGATCCTTCTTAGTGCTTGGGGTTCCTAACCATGACATCAAGGTCGAGCATCCTGACTATCCCATCATGCAGCATAAGCAAGCCGAGTCTTCCGTTAATATCGTCTTTTTCAGCATTCCAACTGGGGGCTCGCTCATCACTCAATATCAGCATCATGGCAACTTGCGAGGCAATTCAAGAAGAAGATCTCATCATTTTCACTATTTTTGTCTTGTCCTGAAACTCACTTCGAAATTACTCTTGACACTTAGAGTTTTTTTTTTATTTACTTTTCTTTTTTTCTTCTTTCCTCGGGAAAGTGGAGGCTATTCATATCGCATACATGCAGCAAATTAATGTGCATTTTTTTTTAGTTTTTGTTTTTAGGTCATGTGCATTTTTCATTTTAAGTAACATTAGTTTGCATTTTGAGTCACATTAATTCATTTTTCATTTTCATTTTGAGTCATGTTAGTTTTTTTAGTTTGTATTTATTTTTTTCCTTTTCTTTTCTTCTCGAGTCCAATAAAAAAAAGTCACATGCATTGCATAAATAAAAAAAAGTACAGAAAAATAAAAAAGAATCACATCATGCATTAGAATTAGGACTGCATAAAACCATGCATAAAGAGTCTTATAGTATAAAATGCATAATAGAGTTGTGTATCGTACATAAAAGAATCTTGTACTTTTTTTTATTCTCACATAATTCATGTAGCATAGTATGCATAAGACCGCATATGCATTCTTCTATCTCCCGCCCCAACCTCAAAAGAAATGCAACTATGGTGGCTAGAAATCAAGCAAGCTCACTTGGAGTCTTAATCGTCTTGGGGCGTATTGCCAGAAACTCAAAGGACATTGCCGATGAAGAGATAATTCGAGTTTTACGAGAATTAACTCATCTTCCGAGTAAAACTCTAAAAATTCGGATCACAAATTTTTATGAGAATTAACTCATTTTTCGAGTTAAACTCTAAAAATTCGGATCACAAATTTTTATGAGAATTAGCTCATTTTTCGAGTTAAACTCTAAAAATTCGGATCACAAATTTTTATGAGAATTAGCTCATTGTCCGAGTTAAACTCTAAAAATTCGGATCACAAATTTTTATGAGAATTAATTCATTTTTCGGGTTAAATTCTAACACCGACAACAAATTTTTATGAGAATGGGCTCATTTTTCGGGTTAAACTCTTTATCCAGATCACAAATTTTTATGAGAATTAGCTCATTTTTCGGGTTAGACTCTAAAACGGATCACAAATTTTTATGAGAAGTAATTTTGAAAATAATTCTTTTTCTGAGCTAAACTCTAAAAATTCAATTCACAATGTTCACGAGAATTAGTTTGGAAATAACTCATTTCTGAATTAAATTAAGAAGACCCGAGCATACGCAAACTCGACCCATCTTGCCAAGAACAAGCGGTGCGGGTCATGCACGAGCACCATCTTGCGGTATGGCTCGGACCCATGCCTGTGGTTCGAGCGAGAGAGGACCGGAAAACCCGGTACCATATCGCTAGACATGCTCGGACACAGGTTCCACATACGACACCAAGAAAAAATGGACCCGATGCAAAAAAAAATGGACCATAGGCGCCATGCTGCGGGCATGGCGGCCTAAGGTTCGAACAACAAGTGAAATCCGTGGCCGACCGTCTTTGGGCCAATTGCATGCTGGAGGCATGACGGCTGACTAGACCCGAATCGATGAGACGATTGCAAAAAAATAACAAAGAAAGTTGGGCGAGTTGTATGCACGGAGGCATGTGATATCGACTATAAACAAAGAAAAAAATTCAGCAGATGCGTACAGAGTCCAGATGCATGGAGGCATGCCACCATACTTAAATCTGTCGATCGAAAAAACTCAGACAGAACATCATACTGCAGCATGGTAGCACTGCGCGATTCGAGCAGAGAAAGGACTAAGCGGTACATCGACGGATGCGTACAGGCATGCGACTGGCATGATCTGACAAGGATTTGAAAAAAAATGTCTGAGAAAAGTATGGAAAACTAGACAGAGCTTCATGCCTGGAGGCATGACATTAGATTTTTATTAGAAAAATCTTGGGATTACTAGTTAATCTCAACGTTAAACTCTAAAAATTTGACGACACAAGGAACAACAAAAAGTTTTGGGCCTCAATACATGACAAGGCATGCATACGGGATACCAATACCATACAAAAAAATGAGTTTGAAAGGCTTTCCGGGTCTTCCGATCTCCTAAGCCACACATGCTCATTCGGATACCTCGAGGTTTCAAGGGTTGTGTCATCGTATAAGCTGCAAAACACAAGAAGGAGGTTCAAAATCTCGGAACAAAGCAAAATTCTCGAACTGGAACCAAGACCCAAACCCGAGACCATACAAATAGGTATGCAGCAAACCCGAGACCAAACCACGGGTTGTACGAAAGCTAACCCAAAACTGGTGCGGGCCAAGCTCGGGTCTGAACCCGGGACCATACCTGGCGGTATGGTGTCCGTTTCAGCAGAATTCCGGCAAGACAGTGGGTCAAGCTCGAGTCTGAACCCGAGACCATACCTGGCGGTAAGGTATCCGTTTCAGCAAAATTCCGGCTAATCAGTGGGTCAAGCTCGAGTCTGAACCCGAGACCATACCTGGCGGTATGATCAGCCGGTCTCTAGATTTCGCCAGCGATCACAGACAGCAGCGAGGGCTTGGGAAATGCCACACCTAGCGGTATACTCCCTTGACCGGCCTAACATGCATTGACCGGGAAATTATTATGAGGAGAATTTAAAACCTTTTTTTTGTTTTAATACACCTATAATAAATAAAAATGAAAACAAAAAAATATATATTATTTTCAAGAGAAAATATGGAAATGTAATTTTTATATAACTCAGAAAATAATTTCAATTCAATTTTGCATCATCTTTAACGAACGAATGAGCGACATCGGGAAAGACTGAGCTATATTTCAGCGACATCGGGAAAGACTGAGCTACATTTCAACGACATCGGGAAAGACTGAGCTACATTTCAGCGACATCAGGAAAGATTGAGCTACATTTCAACGACATCGGGAAAGACTGAACTTAACTACATTTCAACGACATCGGGAAAGACTGAGCTACATTTCAACGACATCGGGAAAGACTGAGCTACATTTTAACGACATCGGCAGAGACTGAGCTACATTTCAACGACATCGGGAGAGATAGAGCTACATTTCAACGACTTCGGGAAAGACTGAGCTACATTTCGACGAAATCGGGAAAGACTGAGCTTCATTTTCAACGACATCGGGAAAGACTGAACTACATCAAGAAAGATCGAAGACCTCCAAGCTATACTTTGATCATCATCTTACTCAGACTCGATCAAAGTGGGGGCTAACTTTAAACACCCGAAAAGTGTCTCATAATTATGTAATTATTATTTATGTGCATTTTGTTCTTTTTATTTTATTTTAGAAAAATGTCAAGGAAAGTAAAATGCAAAAAAAAAAAAAAACCACAAAAAAATCAGCCCAATCGTGCTTGGCACGCGGCCCGAGGCGGAAGCGAGATGGGCCGGGCAGGATCCGGCCCACATACCGCCAGGTATCGTGGGCGGGTTCTGCCCGACCCGGGGTTCCTCCATCCGCCTCGGGAAACGTGCCATGACCTATTTTTTTCGCGCAGCCGGGCCTGATACTCGGCGGTATCACGACCATTTTTCCTCCTCATTTTGACCTAAAATCTCAACCCTAATTTCTCCTATAAAAACCCCTCTCATTCCCCATTTCATCCTACACCGAAATCACCCTGGGGTATTGACACTTGGTGATTTCATCTTCTCTTCTCCCTCTTTATTTCTCTCATTTTGCATACACTTAATTGGCATTTTGTTTTCTTTCTTTTTCTTTATCCTTTCTTTATTCATATTATCTTGTAACTTGAGTTAACCCTAAAATTGACCTAAATAATGTGGATTGTTTGTGAATAAAGGTACGTTCTTGTTTAATTCTTTTATTTCTTGTATTTAATTCTCGCTTTATTATCACATTGTATGTAACTAAATAACACTAATTACACTAATTAATACTCCGTTCTACTCTTTTCTTCTTCCCCTCTTTCTCTTTCTTTTCATTTAACCGGTTTATTAAAGTTCGTTTGTTGAACGGGCGGATTCGGGAATTTTTATTCTCGAATCCGTAACCTTACCCCCGGATCTGGATCCGAATCTCATGGTTTGTGGTTTGTGGAGTCTTAACCTTTGAGTTTATTAATTCTCGTTCAAAAATTAATTGGCGACTCTTCTTCCTTTTTCTTTTTATTTCTTTCTCTCGAGTTTTATTTATTTTATTTTCGGATTCCAGAAATTTACTTTCGGACTAAAAGAATTTTTTTTTATTTTCTTTTTTTCAGAGTGAATAACCGAAAGCCCCAATCAGTGCCCGACGCAATACCTGGCGGTATGCATGCCGATTCACTGATTTGGACCTACCTCTCGGGTTCAGAAACAGGTTCTCAGACCCCGACTGGCTGCAATACCGCCAGGTATGTCAGCCTAGTGTCTCGTGTTCGACCTTCTTCCTTTTCCTTTTTTTTCCTTTCTTCTCGCTTTTATTCCCTTTCTTTTCGTATTTTATTTTCTGTTTCGGAAAGTTAATTAAAAGGAAAAGATTTTATTTTCGATTTTTATTTTACATTTGAAAGCAGATCCGAGGCGGGTTAGGCGGAATACGCGGTATTCGGCGATCCGCGCCTTGGATCGATTTCGAGCGGCGCTGCAGGACCATTGACCCACAATACCTGCAGGTATTGCTACAGTAACTCATCCCGAGCCCAGTCCCGAGACACTCTGTTTATCGTCTTCTTTTCTTTTCGTTTTTTCTTTCCGCTGCTTTCTATTTATTTTCTGGTTAACTAAAAACCTTAAATCTTAATAAAATCAAAAGAATTACGTGAGTTTAATTTTTTTTAAATGGATATTCAAGCAAATCTCCTCAAAGAAAAGACACCCCTTTCGACTCGTCGTTTACCGCGAGGGATATCGACGGGGATTTTCCCCGATCCCACAGGGAGCATTATTTAAGCTCACACTGCAAGCTTGAGAGTTGTGACTAACGTGGTATGTTATGGTAGACAACAGTTGAGGTCATTCATTAATTGATGTACTTAGGCCATGCCTCACTGGGCCACATGGTTGATGTGGCTGCATTGGCTCGTTCTGATTTGGGCCCCGATGTTGTTGGGCCACCTTTGCATCCTTATGCAACCTCCTTCTCACAAGCAGGTTGTCTGGCCTGACCCAAATAAGTGAGCTTTAGTTGAAGTTAATTTAATGATCATCACCTTTTGAGACTGGATTTCTGGAAATTTGGCTGCAATTCACCAAATTGTTCATTTGAGGGTTGTATTAGCTCATCAACACATCTCATAGTTTGGCTAAGTGTAGGCTCTTCATCGGGTTGTTGCACATTAGGCCTATCAAGAGTTTGCACCATCAATTGAAGCTTCTCATGCCCTACAAGCTCCACCAAATGCACTGATATATTCTTCACTTGCTTCAATTTGCACCAAGACTCCACATACTTAACTTAGCTAAGTGTAAGCTCTTCATCGGGTTGTTGCACATTAGGCTTATCAAGACTCTGCACCATCAATCGAAGTTTCCCATGCCCTGCAAGCTCCACCAAATGCGCTGATATATTCTTCATTTGTTGCAATTTGCACAAAGATTCCATATATTTAGTCCAGTCCTGTGAATTTTGGAAACTTCATCTTCTCATTCTCAAATTTCTCCCAAATGTCACAAAATAACTCCTCATGATTGTACTCATCCAAGTTCTTTCCTGAATGTACAAAGTCTTGTCTTTGAAGTGAACAATGAAGCCCTTTTTATCCTACACAACATTCACACAAACACAACCCATAATAAGCCCCAACACTAATGAACACATTTACACATGGGGTCTTTCAAACACCAAAATACAAAGAACACACATTCACCGATTGCCATCATAACTACCACCATCATAAACAATTTTGTAACAAATTTTGGCAGAATTCCATAATGAAAAGCATCGACGTCTACATAAATCCTAGTTTTGCACCGAATTAGGATTTTTGACTTACCATATTTAATAGTTTATTCCTCTATCTTCCACCTCTACACTCGACCACCTTTGATGAATTCAACTATCACTTGCCTTCAACCATGCGCTACAACACTACGATTCAGTCGAAAAACTCTGCCTTCTCTTTTGAGCATCAAATGGAAATTTTGGGAGTAGTTTTTTTTTTCCAATTGCATGAAGTGAAGGTGAAGTGAAGGTGAAGCAAAGAGAGAGGGGGACTTATGCCACAGAGAGCATTGAAGACTTTTAGCGAGTTTCCGCAAGGGCAATATGGTCATTATACACCTTTCATCGGAATCCGAACAGAAATGGCGGATAGTCACCTCTCAGACATTTATTAGAAATATAGGAAGTCTTAAAGTAGATAAAAATAATTTCTCCCAAGATACTCAATTTTACAAAACATTGGTCACCACCTAGCAATTTTTTGTGATTGACAACATTGTATTTCTACATCTTTTAGACCAAGTAAATTTAGTCCGCTCACTAGACTTCTATTTTAGGGGTAACACCAGCAAACTTAAACCTTGGTGAGGAACATGGAAGATGAAGGTGATTGTCACTCAGCTACCCTACCACCTCTTTGTCATTGTATTTTTGCAATTATGATATAACAATAAGCAATCAAATATTCCTTTAAAAAAAAATACAACCAAGATCCAACTCCAACCTTGTGAATCAGAGTTGGAGGTCAATTCGATTCCGGCCCATTACCAATCCTACATACCAAACCTCGTTATTGCCTTCATGCAAGTGATATCCTAGCGAGTCTAGTACTCTGGTAGGCTATGTTTAACAATGTGCTCTGACAAAACAAAATCAAAACAAAATCAACACTCTAAATTCTCGTCCAGGTAAAGATATAAAAGGGTCATATATAGTCGTCTTATTCCTAAATTTTATAATTCAAAGAGACTAGTGCCAATAAACCCAAAATTTAGAAATCATTCCCTACGTACCACTCCATGAAAAGAAGTAAAAGAGATTTTAAAAAGCATTTTACCTAGATCCATTACCATCCAAATTGAAAAATAACTTTTTTTTCTACTATCCAGATTATCGACACAATTAACTTCTCTAGCTTCCATGTTAACTACTTGTAGTGTAGTGCCTGCTAACTATTTACATCAAATGTTTGTATGAAAACTTGTAAAGCTCGAATGCAAAGTTCAAGCCAATAATTAGCTCACTTCAACAACTACATGTACTCGGACGTATTTGCTTGCTAAACTGATTACATTCAGAAGTCAGAACAATTTAAATCATAAATGGGCCACCTTCTCTCAGAATCAGAGGTACGCAACAGGTCTAGGGAAAGGGGAATTCCAGCCAAAAGATTCAGTATGCTAATAAGTAAAACCTTGTTACTTACTAGCCGTAAAAAATTAATCACATGGCCTGTCAAACAACAAGCAGCTTCATAATCAATTGAGCTACTCGCTTTGGTACATACCCATTACATATTTTTGCCGTATACTTCCACATGATGATGGAATGTGGTCTATCCAACTTGCATTCCACCAAGTATCATCTATAATCCTAAGTTACAGAAACACAAGCAAACCAATATACAATTAGTAGATACACCCTAGGCGGTGGTGCAAGCAATTCTTGCAAACAGACCAAGGACTTCCGGTTGTATCATTACAATTGCAAAAATCGTAAACCCCCAAAGCAAAATGGGGGGCAAAAAATAAAAAAGAGCAAACCCTAACAAAATTGTCAACCTTAGGATGGGCACATAGATATCTCCAAACTTGATTCTCTGTGGTGGATCTTTGCTTATGTGATCATGAGAGACTTTAGAGCTTTTCTTTCTTTCATAAACACTAGTTCTACTGAACAGAAAATAATGATAAAATTAGAGAGCTTATAACAGAATTTACATTTTGCCTTTGGGAAATTTTTATCTGAAATTGCTTGGTCAAAACGGTTGGCCACATAGAATGAAGGCATGAACAAGCCACTGGGCAGAATGCACCTGGTTTGAATTCCCGGATATTACAACCAAACCTTCAGTGGCCCCGTGTTTTGGGTCGTGAACAACTACATCTGCTCCAGAGAACTGAGAACAGGAATGAGGCACTGATCAGTTATGTCTCAAGCCACATTTACATCTATAGTTAATTGATTGTTAAACTGCATCTGATTTATATAGCAAATAAGCTGTTGTGTTTAAGTTATAACTTTGTGGTGAAACTATCAGATTATAGGACAAGGATATTCATTGATGCCACATACAATCATTTCAGGTTTGGATTACATTTAGACCTATCAGTTTAGGTGGGCGGGTTAAATACCGGTCAGGTGTGTATATCAGCTTGTTTTGACAGCCTAACTTCTAGTGTTAATGTTGTTGACATGTCTGGCCAAGTGTGTAACCCCATAGTTGTTTCGGCAGACAACTGAGGGAACATGCTGTTTCAACTTACTTGTTTTATATGACCGAGATTAGTTCTGTTTTCTCCACAAACGTGTGGCAGCAAAATTTGTGGAATTAGAATCTCCAGTGTCTTCATGACTGGCGCCTGAACACTGCATGAAAGAGAAAACCTAATGTAAGAGCGAAAGTCATCAAGACACAAACAAATAGGGTCAGAACACCAGCACTAGCTCCTTCCCTAACATTCTCTCCGTCATTTCAAGGTGTGTTACTTGTCACCAAGCAAAGAGCCAGTTCCATCAAGGCCTTTACCGTCCTCTGCCTGTCCCTCAAGGCCCTTGGGAAGATGTGAGTATGGATTTTCTTGTTGCCCTTCCTAAACCCCAGAGGGGCCATGATGCTATTATGGTGGTGGTTGATCGATTCACTAAAATGGCTCATTTTGTGCCTTGTCACTTCAGTGATGATGCTTCAACTATTGCACATCTCTATTTCAAGGAGATTATCAAGCTACATGGTATTATGATGCAAGGATAGGGGGGGGGGAAGGTACAGCAGATGAAGTAAATGGCAAAGAGCACACAAACTTGGTCACAAGCAACATTTTGACCAGAGAGAACATGATGCATAAGCATGACACCCCACCCCCAAAAAGTTATAACTTTGGTGATTATGCCTCTCCTTTTCTAAGATTATAATCACATGTTATGAAATTTCAAATAGAAAAGCAGATGGCTGTTTCAGTTGATCTGAGATCAGTAAAACCGAGTCTAGGCTTCCAAGTTCCAGGTTCCAATAATTGTTGCAACTCAGAGAGACAATAAATGCGTCCAGCTGACTGTGCTAAGAAACATCACGAGTGTAGAAGGCCATTTCCCAACCTATCAAACACCAGTATTTTCTATAGCCCATGAGCCAAATATCTGCCCAGGAAAGAAAAAGAAAAAAGGGCATCCCAACTCCTATCCCCATCAGATATCAACCCATACAAAAGCAAAACGATGGAGCTGACCTTTCATTACTACTTGCAACCAATGCAGAAGATCCAGGGCCCTTCTCTGGATATCTGGAAGGATTTCCACTGTTCAACGCCTGGAAAATGCACGTTTGGCTTCTTCAGTATGACAGTTCACAAAAGAGACAACGTGCTAGAGGGAAAAAAAAAACAAAAAAGGAAACCAACCTGATGATGCCGTGCTCCAGGAGAAGGTGGCCTCTCAAATGGCGGACCATAAGCTCTATCAGCAGCAAAACGGTGTCGGTCCGGTTCAATATTTGCTCCAATAGACCTATCTGTACCATGTGAAAAAGCAGGGGGAGCACCTTGGACTGGACCAACTGCTCGGTCGTAACCATAACCATGAGGCGGTCTAACCGGTGAATGGTAGTGACTGGGGGAAGCCTGATCATGTCGAGGTCTGAAGGACGGAGATGGTAACTCTGGATAGCCTGGCAAGTAAGAGGAGCTACTCATATGAGAAATGTGCGGCCTTGGAAACATAACCTCCCGCAGCCTACTAGTAATCCGAAATAAAGCATCCTGCACTGACTGCAAGTTCCCAATGACCTGTCAAATGTATTGAGTTTAACAATGTTATTTTTGTCTTGATGGATAACCAAAAGTTGTAATAGAAGACACCAAGAGGATGTCACTCATTTACCAAAGGAGACAATCTCAAAAATTAGAATAGTCTCTGGTCCTAAACCTCCATACAACAGTCTTACAACAGATTCAGAAAAACTGACCTTGTACCTCAATCAAGAACTTGGCACCAATTATACAAACTTCACTAAAATAAAGTTCGCAACCATAAAGGGTTCTAGTGATGCTCATTTAAATCCAGGAATTTCTCCCCGTGCAAATGCTCCACCAAATTGTCAAAGGTATCAACTTCTACACACTTAGAATTCAACTCTTATTCAATCTTCCACTTGAAGCCACTAGAACATATAGAACACCTACTGGCAAACTTAAAATTTGGGGGTGCACTACTCGCAAACTAACCCCATCAAGAAAACGACAAACGTCATAAAGCAAAAACCCATATGCAATTTGGTTAATGGACTATTCCTCAGCACAACACATAGAATACCTACTAGAAAACCTAAAATTTCTCATTTTAAGCATGTCTTTGGTGGGCATCTTTCCTTTGATGGGCCCCCAAGCAAGAAAGCACCTTTCTTTGACGGTCACCCAAGCAAGAAACCATGCTATGTTTGGAGCTCTAGACTTCCATATAGTTTGATATGGAGAATTAATTTAGTAAACTCCTTAAACATCATTTTAGATTAACTATTCATAGTAAACTCGCCACTTCCCTTGTGATTTTATATAATAAGGTGGCAACGCTCACAGGAATGATGAATAAATAACTAAAATAAATAGGACGACTCCATAAAGTGTTTTTACATTAATGTTAGTCTGACTCAGGAGATTAGTTTTGATTTACAGGTGACTAACCTCTTTCAGAATCTTTCCATAGTTAGACCCCACACTGCTTCAGATTTGGGAGGAGCTCCCAACGCTTGGCCTTCTTCCAAGAAGGAAAGTGTTCACCCCACAAACAAACAACTAAGCTAGCTACCGAATCTCAAACAAATTACCAATAGGAATGAGAACACTTTCTGACAAATTAACTCGTAAGGCCCAAAAAACCCTTAAGCAAATAAGAAAAGAAAAGAAGAAAAAAGAGAAAAATAAATCATGAATAACCCAAATTACTCATTTGCAGAAAAACTAAGGTAAGATTAGTGGAAGGAAAGTGGGATATCAGCATTCTCTAAGATTAGGAGTTAGTAAGAAGAAACCTTCCAAGATGTCAACTTCAACACCTTTTGTTGGGGAAGCCCCTTTTGCCAAAAGTAATCATGAGAGAGTTACAAGAAACATGGTCATAAGCTAGTCCTCATTATAAAGTCGATCATCCTCTTCAATCCCATGAATAGCATTAAATTTACTCCTGCTATTAGCCATTTGATTGAAAATTTTTGTGCTGTCGGTTACCATGTTGCATCCAAAGTTGTTTGGCCCTTTGCCTCCAAAAAAAAAAAATTGACATTCCAATAAAGGAATAATGAGAGCTCATTCTTCACCTCAACTCCTTTATATGCATTAGTGATGGAAAGTTGCTCTGTGGCATCCAAGAGTTCAATCTTCCAAACCAAAGTTTTTAACTTTTTATCCTACCATGAGACCTATTTGTTCCACAACTTTTCAACTTCATTTTTCCAAAAAAAATAAATTTACTGGCCAAAATGAAACTTGGAGTACCTAAGGATTAAGCACATTCCACCAGGTCAGAAAAACCTTCCAACTCATGCCACACAGTTCATATCTAAAGGCCTTCTAACATTGGGAAGACGTGGAACATCAACATAAGCAATCTTAGAAGGACAAGACTTCTCAATATAGACTATCAGAATTAACTCCCCACTCATAAAAGCACAAGAACCTGTGAACTTGATGGCAGCACAAGAACCTCCTCATGGCTAAACCAAGTAAAAGCAAGCACCTTTCAAAGGTGGATCAATAAGATTGAAAGAAAATTAACAAAAGCACAAAACTCACTCATTGGTAAAGCAAGTCTTCCTCCACAAGACCTCTTTTTAGGAAACCTAACAGCATTAAAGTCTCCGCCTAAAGATCAATAAATATCTAACAAATACATGACAGAACTCAAATTTGTCCAAAAAATAAGAACCTAAATTGTCATCATTCGAACGATAAACCCCGATAAAACCCCAAACAAACAAAATTATCAACAACGACATCTATCTGCGATTCACAAAGAACCCCCCCCCCCCCCCAATCTCGGATCAAAAAGCTCGTCAACTTGAGCTTGAGGATCCCACGTGATAATATTGCCCCCAAATTGCCATTTCATGGATGGAAAAGCCAATCAAAAGGACATTGATTCCTAAGAACCCCAATCCACCTCTTTCAACTTGGACTCCCAAAGAACAGCAATATCACAGTAATATCCAAGCACCCACTTAGCATTCCTTCCCTTAGTCAGAGAGCTGAGTCCCCTCACATTCCATGAAATAACCCTAATATTGGCCTCCATAGGACATCATCCTCTCCCCTGGTACCTCTTCCACATAAATCTCATCAACTTAATTCACCCTCTTCTTATATGCTTCTTAGAGACAATAAAAGTAAGCAACTCCATTTGTCAACCTTTAATTTCTAGCCTCGTGGTTCTGGAAAAAGGAACTAAATGATCAATCACCCCATAAGATGCAGTGACCCCCACCAACATAATCATACTGATCATCACAAGTACAAGGAATATTCTGTTGGATTTCCACATGAACTCAAGTAGATGATCCCCCCCCCCCCCCCTCTCTTTTTCCTTCAAAGCAACCCTGTCATGGTTAGACATCATTTATAAAATAAGTGTAATTGAAGACAACCATACCCTTCCTAATTTTCCTTCTAGAGTACACAAGTGCATTCCTAACCAGTGTGGGAGGTGTGAAACATTGTTGCTTTAGGGACTTTCGCACAAAAGAAAGAATGGTGGAAGACCCATAGGATCATGAGTTGGAATCAGAGTCTATATAATTACTCATTTCAGCCCCTAAGAAGTCCTCACGAATGCAGCCAGTGCTTCCTTGAAGGCACTTACTTGTCCGCCTGCACCTCCTAAAGCTGCTGTACAAATGTCATTAGACCTACGTCTCCATTTGCCTAGCAGCTTGGAATGAGGATCACAGCTTAAACTTCTACCAAGTTATTATTCAGATGAACCAAGGAACCGCTTGGACGTCAGGTAAAGATTAGCCTGATGGGGACAAATGTAAGGCCATTTGGATTATGGAAGAGAGGGGAGGATTCACCATCGTTAGAACTAAGGCTTCATCAAACATAACTAGTGCAGCCCCCCCCCCCCCCCAAAAAAAAAAAAACAAAACAAATAAAAAAACCTTTCCTTTATTTTCTAGGTTTGTACATTCCATTGTACGTTCCAGGGCTCAAAGCCTTGGTCATTGAAGCTAGCAAACAGGCTAAACAGGGGCATAACAAATATAACTCAAACCCAATCATCTAGAGGTGAAAACAGCCCAAAGAGGCTTTATATGTAAATCATTTTTATATTACCTGCACAACTTCATCATTTGGAGCACTTAACTTCACATGTTCCCTGCCAAAGATCCGAATATTAGCACCAGTAAGTCTTCTCATTTCAGCAACGATGATGCCTCCTTTGCCCAATAAACAACCTATTTGCTGTGAATGTACAAGGAGCCTGGCAACGACTGCAGCACCTGGTTCAAATGCAACCTCTGCTACTCTACTATGTACACGGATGGCAGCATCTTGTGCAGGTGAGCGTTTTAAGTCCAAGCTCTGTCATGGCTCAAAAGGCCAACCAAATATAAGACTATGCCAACAAACATGGATTTGTAGAACATGCTTAGCATTAATATTGATTACCTTCAGCAGGGTTTTTGCCAAAAAAAAAAAAAAAAAAAAAAAAAAGTTTGCTGTATAAGGCTAACTTTCTGCCAAGTATATGTACACTAAAGTTCTTTGAACAAGAAATTTATGCAATCCACAGTTCAGAAACAAATTGAGATATTTAAGTATGATTCAAAGCAGTACTCAATTGTTGAGAGCTTTAGCACATACAACACGAGGGAGTCCACCCTATTCTATAAGACTGAGAATGACTAGTTAAAAGTTAAGTTTGAATTAACAAAATCACCGGACATAATGCACAGGAGATACTCATCATATTATTTACGTACCTCTCGTGCCGATATGAATACAACCCGCTCATCAGAATCATGTGCAAGAGCATCGCCTATCTTGATTGATGCACCAGTTTCATTTTGGATCACCCGTATGATAGAGCCACCTTTCCCTATCAAACTACCAATTTTATCAGCCGGGCATAGTAATCTGAAAATCACATCTTCTTCTGGAACCATCCTATGGCTCAAACCCATACTTTCAGGAGCAGGAGGTGACATAAAGCCCCTGGAGTGATGATCCGCAATGTGTGGACCCCTTTGAGGGAATGAATCCATCTGTCCAGGAATGTTGGGTCCTTGAAGTATGTCTGCTTTAGGGTGTTCCTGAAGACAACTTGAGACAGACAAGAGTGCCTTTTTTACAGCTTGCAAATTGCCAGTTATCTGCATGAGAGTGCCAGCTTTATGTAGAACGAGCAATTACACAGCAAGCTGGGAAAGAGCTTAGTAAAGGAATGAGATTGCTAAGTGGCCAAAGCGAACAAAGCTCGACAATCATGGAGGTACAGTTGCACACAGGGTAAACACTTTTAAGTTCATTAAAGGCTTGGGAAAAGAGCTTCTACGGGTCTAGGATCAGGTTTTTAAATCGTAACTAGTTGCCATTTTATCCTTTGGAATGTTTTAGTCACCCTGCAAAGTTTACAAGGTTTGACTTGTATTCTAGGTGATGCTACAATTTAGATTGTTGGCTCCTTGCAACTAGTTTTTCTAACACCATTCACTTTGTATTGTTTTATTATCTCTGGCTATTAGACATCACTGATACATGATACTTGTGGCTAATGCAGTTCCTATATTTTTTTTTTTTTAAAAAAAAAAGAAGGTAATTTTCACATAGTTTTCTCGATAACATTTTCTTGTGGGTTTCTTGGAATCCTTCAGAGCAAGGCCATGGGCTACCTACATCTACACTCCCTTGACTTTAGTGAGACCCACTCTAGTTGCTGAAGTGGCTACTGTTGCTTTTTAAACACGAATGCTGCTTTGTAAATAGTAAAGGCCACCAACCCATTTTAAGGACGGATCCAAACGGAAATTCTGTATAAGTTTCTTGAGTTTGCAATCCTAGCATATTCATTACCCTCATGTATTAGTATGCACGAAGATTCAATAAGACTGATTATAGACTTTCTATGCCTGTTGGCCTTTAAACATATAACACATCTGGTATCCACCCATTAGTGTTCATGCTGAGAAGCAGACGAACGGATATTAAAGCAGTGAAAAATAAATCAAACTGTTGCAGGGTCTCTGGAGTCAATCCAAGCAATGCCAACAAGCACACAATGTCCATTCTGGCTCTATAACAACAGTCATCAAAAGTCTGCTCAAACTCTAGAAAAGCTTGTTGACAAAGTACATTCAAGCACTGACAGATCCAAAAGAGTCACTTGACCATAATGATCCTACACTATCCAAAAACAAAAAAACAAAAAAACAAAACAAAACAAAACCCTCCAAGTTCATAACTTGGCTCACTGAGTTAATTTCAAAAACTAGTTAATACAAACTCACATATTTGTCATTTACTTGGATGACAAGTGAATCCTATAACATTAAGTCATGTCTTTTATGGGAAGTAAGCTTCGGTACACTGGTGTAACAGCTCTTAAAAAATAGATAGTCGTAAATAGATATCTGTTACCCTAACTCTAGCTCGTCTATAAATAAAGCGACAATAATTCATACCATTGCATATCCAAACTTTCTAAAGGATGCATACGTAGTTAGTTGTATCATCGTCATTGCATATTATCACTGTGTAGGGACCCAGTATGATGAAGACATGAAACCAGGTGACCATTGAAGGCCAACAATTGCTAACTGAAAATTCAGCAAGATTTTTATCCCAAAACACATCCAAAATATGCTTGTTGTAAAACTCGAGACCTTACTAAACTTCACATTGAGGCACACAATAGACACTAAACCTGGCAACCTAACTCAGCAAATCCCGAATTCTACATTGTTAGCAAACAGCAAGATTCAAATGCTCAATGATCATCATGATTTTTCCCTAGACAGAATTAAAAAGGAACACTGACGTTGCAATTTGTATACCATGATGCTAATCCAGAACATGAAGAAGTAAGAAAGTATACCTGAATCAGTTCATCTCCAGGAGAAGCACATCCAGGGAGATTGTCCCTGGGTAAAACCCTAACCCTAGCACCACTATCTTGCCTAATCTTCTCCACAATCTTCCCTCCCCTACCAAGGACAGAGCCAACTTGGTTACTCGGAGCAAGCAACCTACAAACGACAAACCCTAACCCACCAGAACCAGTTACCTCACTTCCATTCCCACTCTCCCTCCTCTCCTCGACGCCTCTCTCCTCATCCACCTTCAATATCCTCTCAAATACCTTGACCAGCGCCACTTGCGCAGCGGAACCCTCCTCCCCAAAATTAGGTTTTGAAGAGTCGGAATTATGAGCTACAATCAAAATCACACGCTCGTCGCAGAGAGGCGGAATCCCTTCGTCAACAACCCGAATCCGAGCACCGGTTTCTTCGCGGAGCTGACGGATGACGGCGCCGCCTTTCCCAATGACGCCGCCGGCTTTAAAGGCTGGGCAGAGGATTCTGAATATGATTTCGCCGGAGATTGGCTTCCCCGGTGGCGGAGCTGACGACGGCGCTGGATGGGGATGGTGTCGCTTCAGAGAGAACGGAACGTCCATTGGAAATTGACTACTGTGGAGCTGGGAGGACTCTCTGACTTTCTAGTCAAAACCTCTCTAAAATCCTCCACTTTAATCAAACTCACAAATCACAACAGAAAATTTAATGAAAACTAAGAAAATTGAAAACTACTCCATTTTTTTATCTTTCATGCACGGAATATTTTAATAATTTAATAAATAAATAAAATATATTATTTTTGTTTTTAAAATATAAATAATTATGGTGTGGTACATACTACATACTGATAAGATCTTTTAAAACTAACTCGCTTATATTTGCGGGTTTCAGAAATTGATAGTTCTTGAATGTTAATACTTGACAAATCGCGAGAGAATGAAAAATGTTTCGATATTTATATATTAGATGGAGAGGTAGACTCCTAATTAGATTTGAGTGAGAGGTAGAGTCCTAATTAGATTTGGAAAGTAGATTTCTAATTAGATAAGTAGACTCTTAATCTGATTAGACTTCTTATTTATTATTTTTTAAAATCGATTTTTTTATTATTATTTTATGGGCGGGAATTTTTCACTGTATTTTTAAATCAATTTTTTTTCTTTAATACGATTAGCCAATAACCCATACAATCACTCTGGGTTGAGTATTTCGAATTTCGAATATATTATGTTTATATTACTATAGATATAAATAGATTGTTCCAAGGATTGTATAGCACATATCTTACTTGTAAAAAGTGTGACAATAAATATAAATAAATGATATTTTCGAATCAATATCATAACATATAAGTTGCAAGTAAAAAAAATACAATCCAACTCAAAACCTCGTAGGTAGCTATCCATAATAATGAAAATAAAAGAACCATATACTATAAATGAATCTCTTAACTGAAGTATATCAATTTTATCGTAATTGATGAGTAAGGTACATGTCATGTGAAAATTTAAAAGTATAAAGTACAAACTTAAGGATGACTATAGTAACACAAACTCAGCATTCACCGTTGAGATACATTAATAACAACTTAAGGTGTTTATAGATAAGCAATACAATAACTTGAGATGTACGTTGTGGTCTCTCAAGCTTTCATCTTCTTCCGTTGTTTGATACATCAAAAGACATGATATGATATCCATATGACGATTCAACATCCGAATTACAAAGTTAAGTAAACACAAAAATCTTAACTGAAAATACAATGAAACTCGTAATTGAAAAAAGGAGGAAAAACTCTAACCATTGATATATTCTCTTTCATGAAATCGCTCGCTATCGTTGGACACCCGACCACTGCCTCTTGACTATCATGTCCGATCAATATCGACCCCTTCAGCACAGATGTGACACGCTCATGAGACTTTAAAACCATAAAATTTGCCACTAATTCCGTGTACGAATTCTACACAAATTTTAACTCCAAGCCCTAAATTCATCCAAAATTCACACCATATCCTCATTCACGGCAAATCTCTCGTGCAATTGCAAAAAAAAAACATTATGGAGAGGAAGTATTAATCACATCAAAGCTAGATGAAAAGCAAGAGGTAACACTATTGGGAAAACATTATTATGGAGAGAGGATTTTCCTTTTGGGAAAATGGAGAATTCAATGGTTGCTTCAAATTGATAGTACTTCTCGAAAACTAACCTGTTTGTATTTGCAGGTTTGTCAAGAATTCAATTGTCCCTGCAAATGTTAATAGTTGACAGATTGGAAGAGAATGAAAGATGTTTCGATGTTTATATATTAGGTCGGAGGTAGACTCCTAATTATATTTGGGTGAGAGGTAGAGTCCTAATTAGATTTGGGTGAGAGTTAGACTCCTAATTGGGTTGAGAATTAGATTTTTAATTAGATAAGGTAGACTTTTAATCTGGTTAGACTTCTTGTTTATTATTTTTTTAAAACAATTTTTTTATTATGATTTCATGGGCGGGAAATTTTTTATTGTATTTTTAAATCGATTTTTTTCTTTAATCTGAGTGGCCGATAATCCCTACAATTACTCTGGGTTGAGTATTTCAAATTTTGAATATATTACTTTTATATTATTATTATTATTATTATTATTATTATTATTATTATTATTATTATTATTATTATTATTATTATTATTATTATTATACAGTTGGAAACGTTATCAAAGTCCAAAGCCGTATGAGATTTGTAATAGTTTTTTTAATTCTAAAAAAAATTAAATTTAAAACAGTTATGGAATAGCTGTAATTGGTGTCAGAGTCCCAAGCTGCTTAGGTTTATAATAAAATCCGGATGAAAATAAAATCAAAAATTATTAAAAATTGGGCCCTTTTTTTCTTAATTGTGATTGGTTGAGACTCCTTAAAACGCTCTCGTTGCAGTATTTGTTGGGTCCCACATAGATTGTCATTATAAGTATATAGATTTTGTCAAAATAATTATTGATATTTGGACCAAAATAATATAATTCAGTATTTATTTATCTTCTGATTGGTCGAAATCTCTACAAATAACGTCTTTCTCTATTTAGTGGGACCCAAAAACTTTACTATTAATATTATATAGATTATTATTATTATTATTATTATTATTATTATTATTATTATTATTATTATAGGCAACACAAAAATAATTACTTTATTTGCACCACAATAATTTAATTCAGAGTCCAAAGTAGCCAAGGATTAGTGATGCAGTCAGATTTTTTTAATTTTGAAATAAAATCCGGATTGAAAATAAAAAAAATTAAAAATAGAAAAAAAAAATTTCTACGTTGTGATTGGTCAATTCCCCTATAATCATTCCCGTGGCTTTATTTCGTGGGACCCACAATAATTTCTATTAATAGATTATTATTATTATTATTATTATTATTATTATTATTATTATTATTATTATAATTATTATTATTATTTCTGTTATAATCACTCATGTGGCTTTATTTCGTGGGACCCACAATAATTTCTATTATAATATATAGATTATTATTATTATTATTATTATTGTCATTATTATTATTTTTATTATTTTTATTATAGGCAACACCAAAATAATTACTATTATTTGCACCAAAATAATTTAATTCAGAGTCCAAAAAATAATTTAATTCAGAGTCCAAAGTAGTCAAGTATTAGTGATACAGTCTGATTTTTTTAATTTTCAAACAAAATCCGGATTGAAAATAAAAAAATTAAAAATAAAAAAAATATATAATTTTCTACGTTGTGATTGGCCAATTCCCCTACAATCACTCTCGTGGCTCTATTTCGCTGGACCCACAATGATTTCTATTATAATATATAGATTTTCTCATATAAGTTTTTATATAAAATATAATATTATATTTTTTTAATAATATTTTTTATTATGAATCTAACGACATTAATTTTGTATGATGAGTCATTATATAAATTAAAATATTAACGGTCAAAATTTTTGGCACAATTTTCTAAGACACATAAATAAAACTGTAACGCCCCGAAAATTCAATTATAGAAAAGTCAAAGTCAAACTAACGTTAACAGACAAAATTTAGCTGAAGACTCAAACTCTTATTGGGCGTCACTGCCGTATCCCCGAAGGAATACAAGGCGAGAAGGAAAACTACAACTGTCTCACAACTAAGAACCAACTAACAAACTCATACTCAGAAATAAACCTCAAAACTAACTTCAAGTCTTTCAAAAAGAAGCATAACATATTTAACGACTTCTAGACATGTCGTCCTCACTTCTAATTCCCGTCCCCAGCATATTAATCATCACCTGAAAACAAAACATTTCAAAAAAATGAGGGGGAAATCTCAATAATGTCTACCCCTAACGTTAAAAACAAGTTAAGTTCATTTCAATTCATTTGAGGGAGAGGGAACAAGTCAAACCATTTCACAAACCTTTAATCCCTTAACTGTTTTCCTCAACCCAACCCATTCATTTTATTATGCGGGCGGGATATCAAATCCCATAAAGTAACATCGCCTACCAAAGGCATCAAAACATTCGCCTACCAAAGGCATCAAAGATAATCGCCTACCAAAGGCATCAAAACATTCGCCTACCAAAGACATCAAAGATAATCGCCTACCAAAGGCATAATATAATAATCGCCTACCAAAGGCATCAATAATCGCCTACCAAAGGCATCAAAGTAACCGCCTACCAAAGGCATTAAAGTAACCGCCTACCAAAGGCATCAAAGAACAAACCCGCTTAATGTTTCACTTGAGTTATTAGTATATTATTCAAACTCAGCTCACAACTCTCAAGTCAAACCCAACCCAAGTTATCAAAACCAATAATAAAACCACTAATAAAAGACCATCCAATTTCTCAACTCAATAAAATCAAAGCACAACAAATACAAACAGTTATCCAAAACAGATGATCACATTTCCACAAAAGTCCCCTTTCGGGGTGCAATTCTCAAAACAGATTAGAAAACATTAAAGCACATTTAAAGAGCATCCCAGTGGGGATTAGAGCATAGACATTACCTGGTTAAATTCACTTCACAGCAAAACGAACACACTTGAGCTCACTAACGACGCGAGTTAGCTTGGGCCTAAAATAGAATAATTATTCTAATCAAAACGCGCCCTTCGAAGTTAGTATTAACTACCTTCTAACTAACCCTCCCCTAGGAACCCTATAGGTTCCTATCAATCATGAATTTACACTTTAAATTACCTAACACATTCCAAGTAATCGCATAATAATATCAAGTAAACCTTTTCAATCAACAACACATTCATTAACAATTTCGTATAACAAGACAGATTTCAGCATCCACACGAAAAGGGTCGTAACTTGACTTCCCGACATCCTATGGGTCTGGTCTTGGACTTTTTAGAAACCTCGGGATGTCTACTAAAACTCTTAAGTTGAACTCGAGACCCAACACACGCTTTAAAGTCCTCAAAAACCGTCATCTTCCAAAACTGTCCAGACCTGACCTAGGCCTGGTAATCGGGATATAACTCGACTTATAAAATTCCAAAATCCGATCCGTAAAATTCCTATGAAAGCTAACATCTAAGAGAAACTCCAGTCCAAAGGGTTCGATCAAGAGACAACTACACTAACCGTGGTGACCCGATCTTTAGACCCCATCAAAACTGTCCCGTTACCAGTTTCGATTTAATTTGTAAATTCGGCTCTAACTTCCACCAATCCGATCCTGGGGTCCTAATTTGGGTTTAAAACAGTAACTTAGGTCCAAAGTAATTAACCTAACCCAAATAAAGTCCAAACTTCAAACCTCCTATCATCAAAACCAAAATGTAAAACATGAAATCAACCTTAATACTTTCATTAACCCCAAAAGCATGCATGAAATATTAACACCAACGTAAACATGAATTTCTTAACCAATAATCAAGAAAGAATTTAAATAACACGTGAATAAAATATAAAAAATATATAAACATTTAAACTACCAATCAAGAATCCCAACAACAAGATTTCTTTAAAAATTTAGGGGCATTTAGCATAATTTTTTTGGTGACCGAAATTTTACTTTGATATCAATTTTTTTTCTTATCTCAATAGTGAAAGAGAAGTTTATTCTATCATTAATATTAAATTTTATATAATCTTATTAGTGAATGGAAAGTTTACCTCAAAACCAATATTAAACTTTGGTATATAGTACATTGATTAATATCGTCTGTAAACACAAATTTCGAGCCTGAAATAAATAAAGACAAAAAATATGAGAAACAAATTAATTTGTATTAATATTTGAATGTAAGCGGGTACAATCTCTGTATTAAATACAATAAAGTAGTCCTCTGATTCGATCTCCTGAATTTTGGGTGAACCGAGGGCGCGGACGCTTGATCTCGATCTCAAATGTAGGTCTAGCTGAAGAACTCTTGTAGCAGTTCTTGAGCTGAAGGTCTTGAACGTTGATCCTTGCTTGATAGCTGAAGGTCTTGAACAGTAGTTCTTCAAGTTCTTGGATGCGAGGGCTTGAGTGCTTGATCTCGATCGATGAACCAAACGAAGATGATGACTGCAGTCTTTGATGTGAAGAACAGAAGCTGTCGAACTAGCAGACGTTGGTCCTTGGCGCTTGGTAGTCAGAGGTCGCCAGTTCGATCTTCTGAAGGCTTTGCAGGACTTGGTGAAGAACTCTGAAGCAATTCTTGATCTTGATGTGGTAGAGGCTTGGAGACTTGATCTTGAGCCTTTTGCAGACTTCGATCCTTGGCGCTTGGTAGCTGGAGACTGCTGGCAGTTTGATCTTCTGAAGCCTCTGGAGTGCAGAATGTCGAATGTCGCCGGGGGTAGACCGCAGAGTGTGTTGAAAATGAGGGAAAAGACCCCTATTTATAGGCTCTGCAGGCCTAGGGTTGCCTAAGGTTTGAGTCAGCTTTGGGCTTGGGCCCAAATTAATTAATTATCCCTTTATTTAAAATAAAGAAATAATTATGATTTTCTGCATCATAATTGACACGTGTCGCGACACTATTGGCCATAATATATTTCCATTTAAAATTTAATTAAATGGACCACCGTAATCAATTTTACACGTGGCAGATAATAATTAGCCGAGTAAATTTAATTTATTTTCCACGTGTCATTTTTTAATTGGCCGACAAATTTTTGCCTCCTACAGATGCCCCCTTCGAGAGTTAGTCGCGAAACGAATCTTCAGTGTTAGTTTGTAGCGGGTAAGTCTCGAACATAATTTGTGTTGTCTCGACGAGTATGTTGTTGAAGTCGAATCCCCACTGGCCCAAATAAAAATAGCAACCAATTTGTTATAAAAAAAAAGTTAGTATTTTATTTTCCTTTGGTTAAATGGGCCAAGCTCCTTTAAATTGATGTTAATCAGTTCAGCGTCAATTGCTCTTGCCTTTCATCTCTTTTTTTTTTTCAATGAAAATGTTGAACAACAACTCTAATTCTATGCCTCCCGAATCTCTTTCGTTTCTCACTTTCTCTCTCTTCTTTTGCAGTTCTTACAACATAATAATTCCATAGGGTAGAATTCATCTAACAGATAAGATCTCCGAGTGGCAGAATTGGACTGGGGCTCAAAAACTCGTCCGAGCGATCCTTATATAATTACCCATGGGGTTTTCCACTTCTCACAATTATCCGCAGACTTCACAACTTGTTACCCTTATTCCTGCTTCAGCCTTGCTCCTTTTAGTTGTCTCCTTCTTCGTCTCTATCTCTTTGAGTTGAAGATGTATAATATTCATTTGTTTGTGATACCCTTATTTTCTCAGTCTAGCCTTAGTAAACAAATTTGCAGATAATTGTTTACTGCCATCTGAATTATCTACCTTGATTTCTTCACGGCTGCTACTATTCATCTCCAAATCAGACCTTACTATGGGCTACAACAAGTCATGGAAGTGGAAGGGTTCCAAACCCCATTTTTAACTCTTCCAATTGAACTGCCATAGCTGATGAAGTCGTTAATTTGGTTCAAATCATTGTCAATGAAGTGGAAGTCCATAATTTCAAGTCCTAATTTGAGAGACTAATATTTATCCAAATCCTAAGCTATCTTATTGGAGTATGTGAATGGGCGTCACGTGAATAAATGGGTTTGAACCCAATTTATTTTTCTCTCCATGTGTGTTTGCAGAAGATGATGATATAATGCTTCTTTTAAAGTCCCCACGTGACTTTAGGTCACTCAACATAATTTGGTTTTTTTTTTGTTATTTGTTTTCATTATATATATATATATATATATATATATATATATATATATAATTTAATACTTTTTATTTGTTAATCTTTCAATGTAGGGAGCTGAGATTAATTGACATCGCCTGCTTGAAGTTGTCCTTCGTCATCGCTAGTGTCTCGTACACTCCTCAGTGTACTGACGTAGAGTAGCTGTAGAATACTCTCTTCAGGACTGTCTGGGTCGACAGTGTCATCATCGTGTTTACTCCTCGGGACGTTCTGATATACTAGACATCTTTGAGGTGTCTCTTTTCAGAACTGACCTGGGTCGACGGAGTCATGGCCTCATTGCAAGTGGAGCAATCCTCAGTGACGTTCTGATGTACTAGACATCTTGAGGTGTCTCTTTTCAGATCCAGCTGAGTCGACAGCGTCGTCGCCTGACTTACTACTCCTGGACTTTCCTCCATCTACAGGTTATGAAGAGAGGACTTGAATTCTCTATCGAGTCATGATGAGCCACCAGACTTTCTTCTGAAGATCCACGACGAGTCAGCTAAACAATTTCTTGGTCGTAAGCGTCATGGAAGGACACGAAGACATCGCTCACTAGCTTGCCCCCAACATCGACTTTAAATGAGACGTCGATATCGCCAGCTTGAAAGAGTCTACCACTTAGCCAAAGGAGTGCACCGCTGATTTGAAGGACAATGACATCGTCTTGGAGCAGAATTCAACCAATACGATTAGGATTCCCCCACGTTGCCTGCTTGAAGGAATTTATCAACCAAACTGAGTATTCCATTAATGGTGCTGACTTGAAGCAAACCACCAACATTAAGATGTTGGCAAGTTAGAGTGCGACTTGAAAGCCAACAATCTCAATGACTTTGAACTCGGTCCATTTCTTGTAATTTTGAGAATCTTCATCATGATTGCGTAGAAGTCCTTAATCTTGTGGACGTTGGAGTCTTGCATGGGTGATCTATTGACTTTGCTGACTTAAGAGTCTCATATTGACTTGTGAGTCTTTGTCTGTCTTGACTTGGGAGTCTTGCATCTTGCTGACTTGTGAGTCGTATGAGTCATTCACTTTGACTTGAGAGTCGTGAACTCATGAATCTTGTGTGAGAGCGACTTGAGAGTCTTTTCTTGGATGACCTACAAGTAATTAATTCTCTTCATCTTAGAATTTGATTTTAATGACTTGGTAGTCTTGAACTTAACTGACTTGGAAGCCTTCGATTTTTGCTGACTTGGAAGTCTTCGATTTTTTTGCTGCTGACTTGGAAGTCGGTGGGTTTGATGACTTAAGAGTCAGGAAGTTTGTTGACTTAAAAGTCTTTGGATTTGCTGACGTAAGAGTTGTATGCATTGTTGACATGGGAATCTCGAATTTTATTGACTTGGAAGTCGTGATCTTGACTTGTGAGTATTGTATTTTGTTAATTTGAATTTGATTGACTTGGAAGTCTTTCATTTTGTCGACTTGGGAGTCATGAGGCTCGTTGATGAGGGAGTTGCACTGACTTAGAAGTTTTTGTCTTGTTGTTGACTTGGGAGTCAAGAGACTTGGTGACTTAAGAGTCTTGAAGTTTGTTGATTTGAAAGTCTTGAATTTTTGCTAACTTAGAAGTCTTTAATTTTTGTTGACTTGGAAGTCAGTGAATTTGGTAACTTCAAAGTCTTGAAATTTGTTGACTTGAAAGTCTTTTATTTGATTGACTTGGGAGTCCTTGACTTGATAGTCTTCAATTTCGACTTGGGAGTCTTTAACTTTGGTGACTTGAGAGTCTTTGACTTGAAAGTCTTAAACTTTGACTTGTGAGTCTTGAATGTGTTAACTTGTAAGTCCTTAAAGTTTGTTCACTTGAAAGATTTGGAGTTTGTTGACCAGGAAAGTCTTCAAAATTTGGTGACCAGTGATGAATTTTTTTTTCTTTCTTGGGTATGACTGTATTTGGGTCTACGCCATAATTGCCTACGTACGTTAAGGGATAGGATAGCGATAAGGATCAAGCCAAATGTAGTTCAAATTTAAAGATGGAGAAATGAAAATTTTATTTATTGATTTAGCCGTACACAGTTTATACTCTTGTGGGCCAGGAGTATTACAATGATAAAACTGAACGGAATTAAAGTGCAAATGAACTGAAAATGAAATCTTTTTTTTTTTGGCGAACAGTTTAGGCTCTTGCTTGAGAGCTACATCTTTGCTTTCCTAAATTTTAACTTGGGAAGAAGAAAGCGTCTCCTCTCGTTCAAGCTCTTCGTTGACATTGTTTTTGCTTTGATGAGCAGTGAAGATCACAGTGTGTCTCTTCACTCTCAAGGATCCTTCAGTCTTGACCTCCAATGTTGAACAACGCTTCATGCGAGATGGGATGGAGCTTTGAACTTCATTGATGACCCCAAGACGGCTGAATGCGGAGCTCTGTTCCTGGCGGGGTGTTGAGCTTGACACTTCTTCAGCTTGTTTGATCCTTGATAATACAGAAGACTTTGGTCTTGAACCATCTTTGATCCTGCTGAAGTCCGAGGCTTTGCACTCTCCTAGACACCCTATTCGCTCAAAGACAGATGCTTGTTTGCGGGAAGCTGGCTGTCCTAACCTATCGAACACGGAGAGCTTTGACATAGGCTGATACTCCATTCCTTCGCTATCATCTTCTTCGATCTCTAAGCAGGAGACCATGTTCACAACTACAACATTGTTAACTTCTCCAAAGAAGTACTTCGGAAAGTATTCCTCCAACATGATAGGAACACGAGGGTCTCGCTCAAGCAACTCAGTTGAACCCACTCCTTGTTTCTTGATGACTTCAATCCTTTTGCTCTCCATCAAAGGTTGAGGATTGCTACTTCTCCTTTGTTGCTTACTTTGACGAGGCGATGTTGTTTGGACTTCACTTTGCCGCTTAGTCTTCCTTCTAGACACCGAGATCCATCCTTCCTCTTGACCAAAAGCTTTTGAGACTTGCTCATGTTCATCTTGAGGGGCCTTCACTCGTACAGAAAGTGGAACTGGTTTTTGACATGCGAACTGAATCATCAAGAATTCATTTCTCTTGGCTGGAATCAACTGTGCTGAAACATAATTGGCTTCGACGTTGTCATCTAAGTCCAATATTATCTGTCCTTCCTCAGCTAGCTTCATGATCCGCTCCTTAAATGTGACACACTTCTCAAGAGGGTGACTGACTACCCTATGATAGCGACAATATCTTGGGTCCGTGGTTCTTCCCACTTCTTCCGGCCTCTTTGGTTGTAGGAGTTCGATAACTCCAGTCTCTAACAGGTTGTCGAGCATTCCTGACAAATCGGAGTCTGGAAATGGGTACTTCTTTTCTTGAAGCTCCTTCAGTGTAGGGCGCTTCCTTTCAACATCTTTCGAAGAAGTGACTTTGTCCCCTTTGGGTTTAGGTTTAGCAGAGATTCTCACTGGTTCACACATTGAAATAGCCATGGACTCCTCTGTTGAAGTCTTCGGCGACTTGCCATTCTTCTTATACCCACTAGCACCGTTCCTTGATTCAGATGAAGATGAATTCCTTCCCCGTCGACTTGCTATGGTGATCTCCATATCATGTGCCTTGGTCGCCAACTCCTGAAAGGTTTTAGGCTTGACCATCTTGAGGACGTAGAATAAGTCCCAGTGCATACCTTGAGCGCACATATCGATAATTGAAGCTTCGGTGAGGCGATCCTTGCATTCAAGACTAAGAGCCCTCCAACGATGGATGTAGTCAAGGACTGGCTCGCCCTCCCACTGTTTTGTGTTTGTCAGTTCTGTCATACTAACGACCTGTTGAGCGCAATAGAACCTGTTGAGAAACTCTTGCTCCATTTCCTCCCAGCTGTTGATAGATTCAGGCTCTAAGTCCGTATACCAGTCGAATGCGATCCCTTTCAAAGATCGGACGAATTGTTTCACTAGCCGATCTCCTTCCGTGCCGACATTGCTACAAGTTTCGATGAAGTGAGCGATGTGCTGCTTAGGATTACCTTTCCCATCAAATTGATTGAACTTTGGGGGTTGATATCCTTGCGGCATCTGAAGGGCGTTGATCCTCTTCGTGTACGACTTCGTGTACAAATGAGTCCTGTTTGATCTCTCTCCGAGTCGAGCCCGTACTGCATTTGTGGAACGTATCGGGATGGGGCCGTAGCGTCGAAATCAATGATCTCCAAGCCTTTCCGTACCCCCTTCATAAAACAAGAGGAAAACGACTTCAAGGTCGGGTGCGGCGTGCATTTTAAGGCGGACCCGGGACCTTGGAAGCGTATTCGGGTCATCCCCGGGTGTGACATCCACTTCAAATGGGACCCCAGACCATAGGAGTGGAGCTACGGGTCCTCATCGGGACCTACTTCGGGCCTTTAAAAGGGTTCGGAGTCATTCGGAAAGAATAAGTCGAAAAGGGTCAACGTGGGTTGTCGGAATCGATGCGCCTTCACTCTTTAGGTCATAATCCTTCAATTTAACTCCGATGGGTCTCAAAATTTGGGAGCTCAAAGTACACACCTAGAGCTTTCCATCAATATCTTACGGGCCTAAAACGGAGTCTGAATGAAGAAGTTATGCGCTTTTGAAGTCGGCAGGAAAAATTGCCAACAGCACGATCGCGCCATCCGATCGCGCCATCATTTGCCGCGATCGTGCCATGGAATAGCACGATCGTGCCATGGAATAGCACGATCGTGCCATTTTCGACGAGTTATGTTTTTCCCCCTTCCCTATATATACCCCCTCCCTTGGCATTATTTGTAGTTTTTTGAGTTTTGAATGTAATGCTAAGCATTGTTAGGGTTCCTCCCTTGCTTTCTCTCAAACCTTGTTATCTTTATCCAATCAAGTTTGGTGATGATTCAAGTCATTCCTTTAGTGATTATTTAGTGGATTACCTTTAGTAATTATGGTGGGATGTTAGGCCTAGAGTTGTGGACTCTCCTTGCTCAAGGTCATATCCATTCCTTTAGTGTTCAAGGCTATTATTCTTGTTGATTGTTGATCTCCATCATACACTCATGCTAATCACATCATCCCACCACGACGGTAACGCTCCATTTGGTATCAGAGCTTTGGTTTTTCATTTAGCTTGAGTTTTCCCATTGTTCTTGCTAGTGTGTTCTCTAGTGTTGGGTTTTGTGAATCGTATGCAAATATTGGTGTCCCCCAACCCCATTGCCATTAAAGTGTGTTCGAAATTATTGTATTGTGGATGTATTTGTTGGAGTTGTAGCTATTTGGTGCATTGAAAAGAAGTTGGAAAATAGTGCACGCAAGGTGTTCGATGAAATGTGTGAGTGAAAAAAACACAAAGAACCCTTAGCCAAACATTTGCCAACTACAGAAGAACCTTCAAACTCCACAAAATACCCCAAACACTAACCATCCCTCACCTTTTTTCCCGGTATGGCCGACGGAGCTCGCCACGAACGAGAGGAATCGAGCCACCGGGGTAGCCCTCAAATTCAAGCTATCGAGAGCCGACTCGCCACCCATGACGAATGGTTCTCTACCATTGATCGCAACCTTAATGCCATTATGGCACGATTGGACAACCTCACCCAAGAGTGTCTAGGTTCACCCCGAGATGAACATCGGAGGCGTGCACCAAGCCCTATCCGTCCTCCTCCCAACTTTGAGTCGAGTGACGATGCTAGAGGCTCGTTTCGACGCCATCGTCGAAGGGAAACGGTTGAGAAGCCCCCACGAGATGAATTCCTTGATATCGAGGCCAAACTCCCGGAATTCAATGGCTATACCGGCCCCGATGGTTATCGTGAATGGGTCCAATCCTTGGAGAGAATCATTGCAACTAAGGAGTATAGTGATGAACGAGCCTTCAAAATTGCGAGATCGAAACTCACTAGTTCAGCATCTCTTTGGTTTGCGACCGTCAGAATGCAAAGGACTATGGAGGGTCGATCGGAAATCGTTTCATGGACGAGGCTAAAGCGATTGATGGATCTGCAATTCTTGCCTAACACTTTTAAGCGTGAGGTTAACCATGAACACATTTCATCACTTGATGGGCAAAGAAGAATTAAGCAAGCAAAGGTCGATCTTATGGCAAACGAGGGAGCTTCCATTGAACCTTGTGAGGCTTCCGAAGTTATTGTTGAAACTCCATGCCATGAGGAGGTTGAAAACGTCGATCTTGCCCTTCCTCTTATCATTGTTGAAGAATTCCAACAAGAAGCTCCGATGAACATCTCGACATCGCTTTTTGAGGAGTCAAGCAACAACGGAGTTGTCACCAACACCTCTCACGGCCTAGTCATTTATGATCTCCCCTATGAGAAGAATGAGGTAACTTCAAACTCACCTATGAAGTTCATTAAGACTTGCTTGGATGTTGGATGTTGCAACATAAAGTCTTTGGGTGAGTCGTGCATGATTTTTGGGAGATATTGGTTGTTTGATGATGTTTGTTGGTGTGCTAAGTTGTATGATGATTATATGGTGTCGAAGTTTGATGATTCTCTATACTTGAAGTGGATTGCTAAGAATCTTGGTGTTCCTTTGGTGTCTAGTGACAAGTTTGGGTTTGATGATACCTTGATTTTTGTTCAACCAATGTTTTTGAGCTCTTCAATTGTGTCGTCCATCGATCAATATTTCTTGCATGTTGGTCGTAGTGATGTGAACTATTTGAGTATGTCATACATGATATTTGGGCGTCATTGGTTATTCGAGAATGTGTTTCTGATTGGGTGCTATTGGAAATTTGGTATGCAAAGCTTGTGGGAGTGTTTGTCAAATGAAGATCGTTCTTTTGAATTTGATCTCTTGAATCCCTTAACCCCACATCACATCAAACTTGGGGTGGAAAGTGAGTTGAGGAGCCTTCTCATGTTGAGCGAAACACGGGATGAGTGTGCTCTTGGTGAGGACGAGCTACCTTTAGCTTTGTCATTACATTGTAGCAACCCAAGTGAGAATGAGAGTTCCCATACACCACAAGAATTTCCTTTCCCGTCCCTTAACCCCTCACCTCCACAAAATAAGCCTCCAACCTCTTTCTTTTATTTGGATGATGGATATATAGTGGGTTTCGAAGCTTGTTGGGTGCATGTGATTGTTCATGGCAATCGGGATGTTTGGAGTTCTTGGGTGCCAAGTTGTGGAGAGGGCCTGGATTTTTACTCCCAAGAGTTGAGGGCAACTCTTTTTCAAGAAGGGGAGTATGGAACGTATCGAGATGGGGCCCGAGCGTCGGAATCAATGGTCTCCAAGCGTTTCCGTACCCCCTTCATAAAACAAGAGGAAAACGACTTCAAGGTCGGGTGCGGCGTGCATTTTAAGGCGGACCCGGGACCTTGGAAGCGTATTCGGGTCATCCCCGGGTGTGACATCCACTTCAAATGGGACCCCGGACCATAGGAGTGGAGCTACGGGTCCTCATCGGGACCTACTTCGGGCCTTTAAAAGGGTTCGGAGTCATTCGGAAAGAATAAGTCGAAAAGGGTCAACGTGGGTTGTCGGAATCGACGCGCCTTCACTCTTTAGGTCATAACTCCTTCAATTTAACTCCGATGGGTCTCAAAATGTGGGAGCTTAAAGTACACACCTAGAGCTTTCCATCATATCTTACGGGCCTAAAATGGAGTCCGAATGAAGAAGTTATGCGCTTTTGAAGTCGACAGGAAAAACTGCCAACAGCACGATCGCGCCATCTGACTGCATGATCGTGCCGTTCGGCCAGAAGGCACTGCACGATCGTGCCATGGAATAGCACGATCGTGCCATTCTCGACGAGTTATGTTTTTCCCCTTTCCCTATATATACCCCCTCCCTTGGGATTATTTGTAGTTTTTTGAGTTTTGAATGTAATGCTAAGCATTGTTAGGGTTCCTCCCTTGCTTTCTCTCAAACCTTGTTATCTTTATCCAATCAAGTTTGGTGGTGACTCAAGTCATTCCTTTAGTGATTATTTAGTGGATTACCTTTAGTAATTATGGTGGGATGTTAGGCCTAGAGTTGTGGACTCTCCTTGCTCAAGGTCATATCCATTCCTTTGGTGTTCAAGGCTATTGTTCTTGTTGATTGTTAATCTCCATCATACACTCAAGCTAATCACATCATCTCACCACGATGGTAACGCTCCAATTTGCCACCAAGTTTTGAATCTGCTCTAAAGTTAGTGATTATGAAACTGAGATACTCTTCTTGTCTTCCCCATCGCCATCACCCTTTGAAGACTCTTTGTCAGATTCTTCTTTGTCTGAATCTTCGTCAGAGTCTTGATACGTGCGCTTCTCTATCTTCTTCATCAGTTTTGCGATCTGCTCACTTTGTTCGCTGATCTTCTTGTCTTTCATTTCACTTTCCCTGGCGAGCCTGTTTAACATAGCCTCAAGTTCTGCTATATTTCCTTCCATGTTGACGGCCTTCACGTCGCTTAAATCGAAGGTTGAATTTGGCTTCTTGGAGAAATAGATGAGAGGCAGAGAAGTCTCACCGGGCGTGCCAAATTTGTAAACACAAATTTCGAGCCTGAAATAAATAAAGACAAAAAATATGAGAAACAAATTAATTTGTATTAATATTTGAATGTAAGCGGGTACAATCTCTGTATTAAATACAATAAAGTAGTCCTCTGATTCGATCTCCTGAATTTTGGGTGAGCCGAGGGCGCGGACGCTTGATCTCGATCTCAAATGTAGGTCTAGCTGAAGAACTCTTGTAGCAGTTCTTGAGCTGAAGGTCTTGAACACTGATCCTTGCTTGATAGCTGAAGGTCTTGAACAGTCGTTCTTTAGGTTCTTGGATGCGAGGGCTTAAGTGCTTGATCTCGATCGATGAACCAAACGAAGAAGATGGCGATCTTTGATGTGAAGAATGTGTATCGAACTAGAAGACGTTGGTCCTTGGCGCTTGGTAGCTGTAGGTCGCTTGTAGTTCAATCTTCTGAAGGCTTTGCAGGTCTTGGTGAAGAACTCTGAAGCAGTTCTTGATCTTGATGTTGTAGAGGCTTGGAGACTTGATCTTGAGCCTTTTGCAGACTTCGATCCTTGGCGCTTGGTAGCTGGAGACTGCTGGCAGTTTGATCTTCTGAAGCCTCTGGAGTGCAGAATGCCGAATGCCGCCGATGGTAGACTGCAGAGTGTGTTGAAAATGAGGGAAAAGACCCCTATTTATAGGCTCTGCAGGCCTAGGGTTGCCTAGGGTTTGAGTCGGCTTTGGGCTTGGGCCCAAATTAATTAATTATCCCTTTATTTAAAATAAAGAAATAATTATGATTTTCTGCATCATAATTGACATGTGTCGCGACACTATTGGCCATAATATATTTTCATTTAAAATTTAATTAAATGGACCACCGTAATCAATTTTACACGTGGCGAATAATAATTAGCCGAGTAAATTTAATTTATTTTCCACGTGTCATTTTTTAATTGGCCGACAAATTTTTGCCTCCTACATCGTCAATTACTATTATGTGATTAATTCACTATGCATGAACATGATTTTAGTTCTATTCCCTAAAATAGTGTTAATAATAAGGGTGTGTAAAAGTGTGTTTGGTGGGGATTAAAACCATTTTTTGTATAATGATTTTTCTATTTTCTGGTGTTTGGTGGATAAAAAATGGGGAAAATTATTTTCCAGAAAAATCATCCCCCCTCCCTCTCTATATAAATTATTTTCCGGGCTTTGTTGTTCGTCGCTCCTCTCTCCTTTTACTAATGTCGCCCCTGGACCATTTACCCTCTCCTCAATTCTCATCAAAACCCTTTCCTCTCTCTCATTCTCGCATCGCTCTCTATCTCTCATCTCTTATGATTCCTCAAATTAGTTACGGTAATCGAAATTCAACTTAGACACATAATGCAAGGCGGAAGATCATCGAACAAAGAAGAGGTTAGTTTGTAGAATTTTGTTTTGAAATTTTGGACAAAAAAATCCAAAAAAAAGCCAAGCCATAGTCTGGGCCACATGCCCATCGTGGCTAAGTCGTGGCATAGCCGCATGTTCGGTCTGGTTCCGAGCCGAATTCTTATCATTTATAGGGTATTTTTGCTTGTTCTAGCCCCTTAATTATATATTAGATATGATGATTTCGTGTTTTGTGGAAAAATAAAGAGTTAGATGAAAATTGGGCTTAATTGAGGCTTTTTAGAGAATCCCGAGTGATTTCCCGAGCCAACCCGAGTCAACCCGACCGAGAACTGAGGCGAGACAAACCCAGGAACTCCTTCATTAAGGGGCTAGAACTCCATCTCCTTTATTGGCGCAAAACAGGGGAAAGAGGCAGACGGGCGTCGCACCCGAGTCACCGAGGGTCGCGCCTGTGACAAGCTGGTGTCGCGTCAAGACATCGGCCAAGGCAGGGAATCAGCCGGGTGTCACACCCGCTACGAAGACTGTCGCCCCCGCTACGCGCTGCTGAGAGAAGAAATGCATGCGGACAGAATGGAGTAGCGCCCGCGATCGGATGTGTCGCACCTGCGACAGAACCAATTTGCACCCGCGACAAAACACTTCACGCCAGCGAAGGTGATGAGAGATTGACGGATGGAAAGTGGCAGAGACGTGTCGCACCCACGATCTGTGGGCGATTTTGCGGAAATGCGTGCGTGTTGCTGTGCTTAATTTAGGGTTTTGGCCATGTTTTTCTTCCTTCTATAAATACCCCATGTAATTCAGCACTATTATCATCTTTTATAATCTAGTTTTTATCTAGTTTTTCATTAGTTAGGAGTAGGATTAGGGTAGAATTAGGTTTAATTGTATTTCTTTATCTTACTTTAATCTTTCTTCAAGTCTTTAATTGTTCTTCAAGTTTTCTTTCATTCCTCTTGCAATTTGTATTCAACTTTCTTTCCAAGCAATTTCAATTCAAGCAATTTACAAAGCTTTTGATCTCTCTCTCTTTCTCTCTTTCTCTCTCTCTCTCTTTGGGTTCCATTGTTGCTTTGATTCAAGCTTTCTAGTGCTAGTTCACCGCCAATCCAACTTTTAGTGAGGAGGAGGGATAAGGGTCACAAATTCTACTCTCAAGTGAAGATTTGGGGATTATTAGTGATCAATATACAATTTTCTTGTTTGATCGAGGGAAAATCCAATTGAAGGTTGAAGATTAGAGTGAAGATTAGTTCATCGAAGGTATAATCTCTCGTTCCTAATTTCATTGTTCATTCTAGTTTTCTAGTTTATTGTTTTCTAATTGCTTTCTTCTTTCATGCTTTCTTAGTGTTGGTTGTTATTTTGAATCCATGTCTAGCTTAGGTTATCGCTTTCTTTACATAATTTACCGCTTTCTGCATCTTGGAAACCCTAACCAAACCAATCTCCTTATCAAGCTTAACACCCATCCCTATGGATTCGACAACCCTTACTTCTCAAAAACGCAAAAATACGCAACCGAACAATGGTGTCGTTGCCGGGGATGGCGTTATTTGGTAGATTAGGTTATTGGTTTGTGTGTAAATAGATTATTGCTTTCTTGATTTTTCCAGAAAAATGTAGTCAAAAAAATTGAATATCGAAAAAAATAGAGATTATGGCTAGTCCCCAATTTCCCCAATTTGAGCTTGAAATATTTTGGAGGTATTTTGCTAGATTACATGATTATCGTACTCAATGCGAAATGTATGGTATCTTTTATGGTACATTAGATCTTTTGGGTGTTGTGAATGAGGGTGTGAATTATGAGACCCCAAACCTCTTAGATTATTACGGGTTTTCCAATCTAGTAGAAGATAAAGCATGGTAATTACTTGAGTGGTTGTATAAGGATTCTTATGAATTTGAGCAACAAAATGTTATTCCTAGCGACTAACCTTCTTATTATGCACCACCCACTAGGACTGAAGCTGAACAATCATGTGAATACCCCATGTATTTTGATGATCAATCTTATGGTAGGGATTATATAGAGAACTCTTATGATCCTCCCCAATGTGATGTTGTTGAGTCTCATCCTTTGTGCTCGCATTGTGAATCTCCATATCACGATTCTGACTCTTGTGTACAAGTTGAAATTGATAATATTCGTGCTGAAGTGGATGATTTTCGAGCTGAAATGTGTGTGAAAATGAATGAGTGCATGCAAGAAATTGTACAGGTGCTTAAAACTAGGGTAGAAACTTTTTCTTCACAAATGGTTGATTCGCGAGTTGAAGTAGATCATTCATCATCTTTGAGTCCAGAAATGCATGTTGATTCTTCTTTGTATGATTATGATGAGGATAATGACTACTATAATAGACCTAGTTTTGCATGCCTTGGGCTTAGCAATTCCTTAGCTCTAGTTGCACCTAGTGAGCATGAGAAACATGATGATTTTGTGTGTGATGATGGAGAACTTGATGAAAACATGCTTGATGATGAACCACTGTCCACACTGATATTCATGCCTTTATGTGAAGAGAAGGTTGAGTCTAATGAATGCCATGATGTTTGTGATGCAATTGAGCATGATCTTGTTGAAAGTGAAATAGAATGCTTTATGTTTGAATGTGTGCTTGATACTGAACTATTCACTTTCATTGAGAATCATTGTATTAGTGAGGCATTAGCTACCCTTTCATGTGAATCCATTGATGTGAAATCTTGTGATGATGAGCTCGAGTCTTTGGGGATTGATCATAATTGTTTGCACTTGGTTTTTGATGATGATGCTTTTGATGATGATATGCTTTATGAGTCATTCACGATGGGTTATGATCCGGAACCTTCCACTTTCACTTTTGATGTTGTTTTGAATGATGCACCTTTGTCTCCTAATGCTGATAGTTCTTCTGATAAGTCTAGAATTGATGAAGATGAAGAACTGTCTGTTTGTGATGTTGGGAGTGTTATGATGTGGTCTAACCCTACTTTTTCCTTATCACCCATTGATGATTATGATGAATTGGATGAAAGTTGTGATTCGGAATCCGTATTTGATGAAAATTGCACGGAGATTGAGTTTGAATAATTGTTTGCATCCAAGTCTTTGCATGAGCATGTTCAGGAATGTGTTGTATTGCCCCCTTCCGTTGATTTGTATACCCAATCTCCATTTACAAGTCAATGGGAGGAATCATTTGTCATGTCTCCTTTTAGAGTGCCTAGGAAAGTTGTGTATATTCCTGCAATGCATCATTTTACTGACTTTTCTAAGGCCTTTGATAAACTGTTGAGAGCAATAATGTTTGTTGATGTATTTTTGAGATTGTGCTCTTACCTTCACCATTCTGAGATGCATTCACGGATGCATGACTTGTTACTACGGGCGTTGAATGGTTCTGACATGGTGCCCGATATCTTGAGGTGAGAAGGAGTGAGTCTTTTGATAAGAAGCCTTCTAGGTAATATCCTTCCTCACCTTTCTTGAATAGTTAGTGAGTTGGCTTTCTTTTCTTTTTTTGTTTTCTTTTTGTGTGTTTCTTTTCTTTCCTTTTGTAGTGCTTGCTTACCTTACTTCTGTTTCCATTGAGGACATTGCAACCTCTTTGTGTGGGAGTGGGGGGGGGGGGGGGGGGTGGGGGTGGGATAGTATGTATTCCGGCTTTTGAGTCTAAGAAAAGAAAAAAAAAGAGTGAGACTCATATTGTAAATATTTTGGTTTTTTTTCGTTCTTTAGTTAGAAGTGTCTTGTATATACTTTTATTTTTCTTTTAATCTTGCATGCCAAGTTCTAAACATTTAGGTAGTTTAAATTGTATATTCCTAACCTTATGCTTGGTGCTTTTGGATCGTGGATCGGTTTGTCTTTAATTGAAGATCTTGAGGTAACCTCCTTCCACCCTCTTTTTGAGTGTATATATTTTTTATCCATGATGCATGTTTGATTTTTCCTTTTGAGTGGCGAACCCCTTGTGTGTGAATGTTGGGATTATCTTGTTGTTGAGGCCGTGTGGGCTCGGGTCGCCACCGCTTTTTATGTGATAGGTGTTTTGTATATATGATTTTCTTAGGTTCTCTACCTTAATTGTTACACTCGTCTCACAATAGGGATATTGTGACGTTATGTGTGGGAGTGGGGATGATATGTCCATGTTCATGGGTAGACAACTTAGTTTTTTGGTTTTGTTTTCTTAGTTTTTGTCTAAAATTTCAAAAATTTTGTGTGAAAAAGGAGAAAAAAGGGAGTTAAAAACCTTTTAAAGTTTTCGTTTTTCTTTTGTTTTTGCTTTGTTTTTAGGAAAAGTGTAGTCAATGCTTAGAAAACTTTCTTAATCTCCTTGGAAGCAACCCGTATGAGCATTATCGTCCTTAGTTCAAGTATGGTCACGGCTCATTTATGTAGATTCCCTTCGTTAAATGCTTAATACAATCCTTGATTCTTTCACGTTCTTTTCGAAATTGTGAGACTTTAGTAGATCACTTCCGAGCTTGTTGAAAAAAGTGAAAGTTAATTAAATTGGATTAATTGGTTAATTGTCGGTCAAACCAACAAGGGCCGATGTGAGTGGGCGGCAGTCACGTCCCTTGAGCACTTCGTTTGTGAATGGAGTAGCCTCTGTTGGTAGGGTACGTAGACCCCTTTTATGGGCCGTTCCGAATCCCGGAAAACCCGGCATTAACCTTGAAAGTGTAATGTTAAGTTAGTAAACCTACACGAGTCGGTATGAGCGGTACGACGCTCTTACCCCTTAAGCACTTGGTTTGCGTATGGAGTAGCTCGTGTTGGGAGGGTAGACCCCGTTTATGGGCCGTGCAGTTCCCGAAAAAACTAACACTTAATCTATTGAGTTAAGTTGAAATTGTTGGGTCATAAATTCTAAATCCCAACACCAAAGAGAATCTTAATAAATGTGAAGTCTTTCCTTGTGTCTCCTTCAACCCTCACCAAGCCAATGGCGACACAAGCGAGGGGGGACGACACTTAAATAATTTTTTGCTTTGATACAAGCTTGGATTTTGGTTTGCTCTACATCAATCAGATTCGATTAGAATAACACTTGCACTCGAGCACATAGGATCTTGTTTTGTAGGAGATGTTTGGGAATCGAAAACCTTAAAGATTGGCAATATCTTGAGTTAGGTGATCTGAGGTGATCATAATGGTTCCTTTTGGTTGATTAGTATTGTTTTCCTTGCGGCGATTGCATGATTCCTAAAATAAGTAGTTTTTCTTTTCTTTCTTTTCTAAATCTTGTTTTGTTTTTCACTTTTCCTCTCTTCTTTTCTTTTGCTTTTGTGGGTATAGCTTCTATAAACCCTCACAAGACCTTCCTCGTCCACTTGGGCTGCCAAGGGGTTTTAAGGGCTTGATGCATGTGCTAAATGCATCCGCGATTCCTGCGAAAGTGAGTTAGGGTAGCTAGTTTCATTTTACCTTTCTTTATCTTTGTTTTTAGTTTGCTCGAGGCGATCAAACCGTTGTGTGGGAGTGTTGTTCGGTCTCGTTGCGGGCCAAATTTTTATCATTTATAGGGTATATTTGCTTGTTCTAGCCCCTTAATTATATATTAGATATGGTGATTTCATGTTTTGCATGAAAATAAAGAGTTAGAAGGAAATTGGGCTTAGTTGAGGCTTTTTAGGGAATCCTGAGTGATTTCCCGAGCCAACCCGAGTCAACCCGAGCTAAGAACCGAGGCGAGACCAATCCGGGAACTCCATCTCCTTTATTAGTGCAAAACAGGGGAAAGAGGTAGAAGGGCGTCGCACCCGAGTCACCGAGGGTCGCACCTGCTACGAAGACTGTCGCCCCCGCTACGCGCTGCTGAGAGAAGAAATGCCTGCGAACAGATTGGAGTAGCGCCCGCGATCGGACGTGTCGCACCCATGACATAACCAATTCGCACCCACGACAAAACGCTTCACGTCTGCGACGGTGATGAGAGATTGACGGATGGAAAGTGGCAAAGACGTGTCGCGCCCGCGACGAGTACGGTCGCGCCCGCGACCTGTCGACTAATCTGCGGAAATTCGCGCGTGCTATTATGCTTAATTTAGGGTTTTGGCCATGTTTTTTTCTTCTATATCATCTTTTCCATGTAATTCAACACTATTATCATCTTTTATAATCTAGTTTTTATCTAGTTTTTCATTAGTTAGGAGTAGGATTAGGGTAGAATTAGGTTTAATTGCATTTCTTTATCTTGCTTTAATCTTTCTTCAAGTGTTTAATTGTTCTTCAAGTTTTCTTTCATTCCTCTTGCAATTTGTATTCAACTTCCTTTCCAAGCAATTTCAATTCAAGCAATTTGCAAAGCTTTTGATCTCTCTCTCTCTCTCTCTCTCTCTCTCTCTCTCTCTCTCTCTCTCTCTCTCTCTCTAGTTTCCATTGTTGCTTTGATTCAAGCTTTCTAGTGCTAGTTTACCATCAATCCAACTTTTAATGAGGAGGAGGGCTAAGGGTCACAAATTCTACTCTCAAGTGAGGATTTGGGGATTCTTAGTAATCCAATTCACAATTTTCGTGTTTGTTTGGGGGAAAATCCAATTGAAGGTTGAAGATTAGAGTGAAGATTAGTTCATCGAAGGTATAATCTCTTGTTCCCAATTTCATTGTTCATTCTAGTTTTCTCATTTATTGCTTTCTAATTGCTTTCTTCTTTCATGCTTTCTTAGTGTTGGTTATTATTTTGAATCCATGTCTTGCTTAGTTTAATCGTTTTCTTTACATAATTTACCGCTTTTTGCATTGAAAAACCCCTTACGCAAACCAGTCCCCTTGTCAAGCCTAACACCCATCCCTGTGGATTCAACAACCCTTACTTCTCAAAAACCAAAAAATACGCAACCGAACACCGCATAGCGTGTATAGCGCAGTCGTGATTGGCGTACGGTCATGCCACGGCTAGTTACGATCCTCGTGTAGCTTCGTCGAGGCAACGCCACACATTTGGTACGACTGTGTCGTGGCCAGGTCGCATGCAAGGTGCGGTATGGGACAGTTGATTTCTGATGTGTCACGTCCGTGAGGGGGTCTGTCACGACTGTAAGGGCCTATGTCATAGTCGTGGCACCCCTTCTGTCCGATGTTGATTTATTTTCGTTTTTTTGGCCCTGGGAGGGCTCTGTTATGGCCGTGACTCAGTGTGTCATGGCCATGAGGCCTCTCCTGTCCTGAGTTTGAGGTCCTTGTTTCCACCTTCTTGAGCAGGGTTTCCTTAGGGTATATACTCAAAGCTCATCTATCCTTCAATTCATCCCGGTTTTGCCTCTTTTTGCTCACTTTTCCTCCATTTGCACATTATTACCGAAGAAACCTAAAAGGGAAGAAAAGTAACGTAAGAATACTATAATTATTCATGGAACCTAGGAAAATACCAAGGGGAAAAGGATGCATTTAGGCTCAAAATCGAGCCTAAACACCCCCCACACTTAACCTTTTGCTGGTCCTGAGGAAAATAAAGCAAAGAACTAACCAAAACAAACTAGAAAACACCTAACTCACTTTCGCAGGAATCGTGGATGCATTTAGTGTATGCATCAAACCCTTTAAACCCCCTAGCAGCCCGGGTGGACGAGTGTGGTACTGTGGTTTCGTGAGGGTTTGTAGAAGCTATACCGACAAAATTCGGAGGAAAGAAAAGAAAAAGAGAGAAAAGAATGTGAAATTAAAAACTTTTTACAAAAGGAAGGAAGAACTCATGATCGCAGTTATGCAAAAGCTACTCAAACAATGTTATTGATTAATAAAAAATAGTTAGTATGTACATGCCAAGACACTAGACTTGGGTGAGACCAATCTTTTAGATTTTCCACTTCAATCTCACTTAACGAGTTCCTTGTGTGCAAGTGCAAGTGTCTCTAGTTTTATTTTTGGTCAACTCAGGGCAAGGCGGTCAAGTTTCGGCTATCCATGCATCAATGCTCATTTTTAGGGATGGCAATAGGGCAAGGAATCCCCGAACCCGCTGGGGCCCGCCACGCTCTGGGAGAAATCTCCATCCCCATTGGGGACGGGGATGGGGATGGGGACAGGGACGATTTTTCAAAATCCGCTCGGGGACGGGGCGGGGATGGGGACAAAACTTTCCCCATCCCCGTCCCCATTTTCCCCGCCAGGGAAAACTCCCCGTCCCTATCCCCGAATCCCCATCCCTGAAAATTTTAAAATTACCAAATAACTTTTATTCTAATTCAATATATATTAATAGTAAGGATAAAGTAGTAATTTTTTTCCGAATCATGATGAGGAGGATGTATTATTGTATTTTTTTTTTCGAATAACACTTGTTGATGTATTATTGTTTGATTTTGATGTATTATTGCTTGAGCAAGTTAAATACGTTGTAGTTTAAACAGGTTAAAAATCGGGTCCGATTAAAAATTGGGTCTGATTAAAATTTGGTTAGATTTTAGATAGCTTCAAAAAAATCCCCGTTGGGGATGGGGAATCCGCGAGGATGGGGATGGGACAAGAATCATTCCCCGAAGAGGAGATGGGGACGGGGATATACTCCCCCTTCCTCGATCCGGCCCGTTGCCATCCCTACTCATTTTTTATTAATTAATGACTCGATATACGTTACCCCCGCCTTATTTAGTGTCGCCCTTGACTTGCTGAGGGCCGCAGGTTACATAAGAGGTAGTGATGGCAACGGGGCGGATCGGGGATGGGGGAGTATACCCCCGTCCCCATCCCCGCTCCCAAAACTCATCCCCATCCCCGTCCCCATCCCCGCTTCGGGGAATGATTCTTGCCCCATCCCCATCCCCGCGGATTCCCCATCCCCAACGGGGATCCAAAGGGGATTTTTTAAAAACTATACTAAATTTAACTAAATTTTAATCGGATCCGATTTTTAATCGAACCCGGTTTTTAACATGTTCATAATACAACGTATTTTACTTGCTCAAGTAATAATACATCAAAATAAAACAATAATACATCAACAAGTGAGAATAAATTGGAAAATTACTACTTTGTCATTCCCATTAATATATATATTAAATTTGAATAAAGGTTATTTGGTAATTTATTATTTTCGGGGATGGGGATTCGGGGATGGGGACGGGAAATTCACCCCGGCGGGGAAAATGGGGACGGGGATGGGGAAAATTTTGTCCCCATCCCCGCCCCGTCCCCGAGCAGATTTTGGAACATCGTCCCCGTCCCCGTCCCTATCCCCAACGGGGGCGGGGATTTTTCCCTAGAGCGAGGCGGGGCCCCGACGGGTTTGGGGATTCCCCGCCCCATTGCCATCCCTAATAAGAGGAGGTTTCACACTTTATTCGTTCATTTACTCTCACTTTTTTCTGGCTGACATGTTTCGAGATATAATGCGGCCCATGAGGGGTTTACTCTCCAACCGTGGTTTTTCTCCGTACGTAAACAAGGTAGTTAATGGGCGAGGGGCTGCGAACTTGTTTAGTCTCATTTTGAGCCAAATTGATACCGTTTATAAGGTGTTTTGCTTATTGTAGTCCCTTGATTATGTATTAGTCATGATGATTTTGAGTTTTTGTAGCATAATAAAAAGTTAGAAGGAAAACCGAGCTAAAAGAGTAAAAAACCCACAAGGGTAACGCCCGCTACACTGGTGTGACACCCGCGACCAGCAACGACAAAGACAACAAAGGAAAACTGCGGAGCGTAGCGCCTGTTACCATTGGCGTCGCGCCCGTCACAATTGCACAGAACAAGTGTCGCGCCCGCGATGTCCAAATGCTGGAAATGCAGGACAACCAAGAGAAACAGTGCCAACCATGGCCAGACCGTGGCATTCGCCATGAACCGTGGTGACTCGTCGCGCCCGCGACCATATGGGTGGCGCCCGCGACGGATGTTGAGCGGATGACAGACGATTTCCCTAGCAAGCGTCGCGCCCGCGACCATGGGCGTAGCGCCCGCGACCGATCGGCAGCTGCAGAAATCAAACGAGCGGAGGGTTTGGGCCTTGTTTTATTCCTTCTATATATACCTAAGTAAGTTCAGCATAATTAGGAATTAGAAATCAATCTCTTTATCTTAGGATTAACTTTAGGTACTTAATTTTATCATTAAGCTCTAGTTCATTCCTAGGTTTTCCCTAGTTCTCTTTCAATTTTAATCAACTCTTTTCAATCAATTCAAGAAGAAATTTCCCCAAGTTCTTTGTTCTCTCTAGTTTTCATTGTTGTTTTATCATTCAAATTTCATTAGTTTTAGTCACAAACTTCTAATCAATTTAGTGAAGAGGAGGATTAAGGGTTCACAAATTCTCATTCAAAGTGAGGATTTGGGGATTCTTAGTAATCCAATTCACAACTTATTGTTTGTTTGGGAGAAGGTTCAAGAGAAGGTTCAAGATGAAGATTCGAGATGAAGGATAGAGATTCGTGATTAGAGTGAAGATTTGGGCATTCTAGGTATAGTTTCTTGTTCTCAATTTCATTACTAGATTTAGTTTCTCATTCATTGCTTTTATTTGTTTTCTTAGTTAGAGATTTACTTTTTTGTTAAAATTAGGTTTAGTTCATTTTTTTCATGCCTTCTTTGATATTGCTATTTGAAATTCATGCTTTCTTTAGTGTTTGTTGTTTTCAATTTCCTGATTAGATTTGTATAATCGCTTTCCATTATTTACTATTTTCTACATATTGAAAACCCTACCAAACCAATTTCCAAAAAACCTAACACACCATCCCTGAGGATACGACTACCCCTACTTGAAAAACCACAAAATACGCAACCGAACAATGGCGTCGTTGCCAGGGATGACGTTATTTGGTAGATTAGGTTATTGGTTTGTGTGTGAATAGTTTATTGCTTTCTTGATTTTTCCAAAAAAATGCAGTTACAAAAATTGAATAAAAAAAAAGAGTTATGGCTAGTCCCCAATTTCCCCAAATTGAGCATGAAGTATTTTGGAGATATTTTGCTAGATTACAAGATTATCGTGATCAATGTGAATCGTATGGTATCTCTTACAATACATTAGATATCTTGGGAATTGTGCATGAGGGTGTAAATTATGAGACCCGAAATCTCTTAGAATATTAAGAATTTTCTAATTTAGGAGAAGATGCTACGTGGGAATTTCTTGAATGGTTGTCTAGGGATACTTATGAACTTGAACAACAAAATTCTCCCTTTGACCCCCATATTCCAAATTTTGTACTACCCTCTGAGACCGTAACTGAGCAATCATGTCAATATTCCCCGTATTTTGATGATCGATCTTGTGGTAGGGAATATATGGAAAACTCTTATGATCCTCCCCCATGTGATGTTGTTGAGTCTCATCCTTTGTGCTCACATTGTGAATCTTCGTGGCATGATTCTGATTCTTGTGGTTGAGTTTCCATACGTGCTAAAGTAAATGAATTTTGTGCAAAAATGACTGAGTACACGCATGAATTTTTACATGAGACTAACCTAGGGTAGAAACTTCATCTTCAAAAGGGGTCGGTTCGATAGTTGAAGTAGGATATTCATCATCTTTGAGTCCTGAAATGCATGATGATTCTCTTTTGTATGATTCTGATGAGGATGATGCCTACCATAACGGACCTTGTTTTGCATGCATCGAGCTTAGGAAACCTTTAGCTCTAGCTACATCTAGAAAGCATGAGAAAAATGATGATTTTGTGTGTGAGGATGTAGAACTTGATGAAAACATGCTTAATGATGAACCATTGTCCACACCATTTGGAGCGTTACCGATCGCGTGGAGGGAGATTGATTGCTTGAGTGATGAAGAATAATAAGAGAAAGAGCTTGAGTAACAATGGAGATAATAGGAGACCTTGGCAAGGAATTTCCACCACCTTAGTCTAACATTTCACCCTGATTAATTAGGAGAAATCCATCATCAACCATTAAAGAAATAACTTGAACACTACCAAATATTACTTGGATAAAGTAAACAAGGCTTTTGAGAGAACAAGGGAAAAATCCTAATAATGCATTAGCATATCACAATATCAAAAAAGCTTTCTTGGGAAATGGGCAAAACATGATATTTATACTAAACAAAATTTAAGCCAAAACTTAGCCTAAATAACACAGCAGCATCGCGTGTCGCAGGCAGGTCGCAGGCGCGACAATAGTTGTCACGGGCGCGACGACCCACTGGCTCGGCAACTCCGTCACTCAACCATCGGACGTCGTGGGCGCGATGATGGCTGTCGCAGGTGCGACAGGTCTATCCAGGGCGAGGTCGCGGGCGCGACCCAGAAAGACGAGGGTGCGACGCCAGCCTGGACGAAACTGCTCCTCAGTTGGAAGTCACGGGCGCGACGCTTGGCGACTCCGGCGTGACCATGGCTGTTTGCTGGCCTGCTCCTGCTTCGAAGTTTATTGTCCTCGGGCCTACACCCGAACCCCGATACCTCCTATTCTCCATTCTCGGGACGACCCGGTCCGGTCCCAAAGCCTCCAGGGTCGGTGCTTCAAACGAACCCACCTAGAAGGTCCCGAGGCCCATCCATTGGATGGCCAAGACTAGCCTCACAACTCCAGAGGTGGCCGGGAATTGTAGTTCAAGGCTCGAGATGGACGTGGCAGCTCGTTTGGCGGAGATCACAAGCGCGGAGAATGGAACGCGGACCTCTTCGTCCTCCCCTTCTTGAAGAGAATTTGCCCTCAAATCCGCGTCGGGTTCAACATCCTCAATGCAAGGCGAAAGATCCTCGATATTGAAAGTAGAGGAAATACCCATATCAACCGGAAGATCAAGCTTGTATGCATTGTCATTTATCTTGGCCAAAATCTTGAACGGTCCCTCGCTTCGTGGCATTAGCTTACTACTCCTCTGGGAAGGGAACCGTTCCTTCCTCAAATGAAGCCAAACCAAGTCCTCGGGTTTGAATGTGATACCACGGCGATGCTTGTTGGCTCGGGCCTTATATAGTTCGTTGGTGCGCTCGATCTTCTCTCGAATTTATCGGTGAAGCTTTTGGATCTCGTTGGCCTTCTTACTTGCTTCAAAGCTAACCCTCGACTCTAATGGAAGAGGAAGGAGCTCGATTGCAGCAATAGGGTTGACCCCATAGCAAGTCTCGAAGGGCGAATGACCCGTAGCAAAAGAGGGTGATCGGTTGTAGGCAAACTCGGCGTGACATAACTTGGCATCCCAATCCCGTAGACTCTTACTCACAAGACCCCGAAGCAAAGTAATGAGAGTCTTGTTAGTTACCTCAGTTTGTCCGCCCGTTTGAGGATGATGCGATGTGCTAAATAAAAGCTTCGTCCCCAGGAGCTTCCATAAAGACCTCCAGAAATGACTCATGAACTTAGTGTCACGGTCTGATACAATAGTCCTCGGAACACCATGCAAGCGCACTACCTCCCGAAAAAAAAGTGTAGCAATATGTGTGGCATCATCGGTCTTCTCGCAAGCAATGAAATACGCCATTTTAGTGAAGTGGTCTACGACGACGAGAATTGCATCTTTGCCACACACGGTCCAAGGAAGAGCCACAATGAAGTCCATACTTAAATCCTCCCACGGGCCATTCAGAACCGGAAGGGGTGTATAAAGCCCTTGGTGGAATTGGCTCTTGGCATGGTGGCAAGTAACACACTTGGACACCACATCCTGCACATCGCCTCCCATCTTCGGCCAATAAAAGTGCTCTTTCAACATGTCGATGGTCTTATTGATGCCGAAATGACCGGCAAGACCACCCCCGTGAGCCTCCTGCACTAGAAGTTTCCTCAACGGCCATTTTGGGACACACAACTTGTTACTTTTGAAGAGAAAGCCGTCTTGTAGCAAATAAGGTCCATCACCACCACCGAGGTGTGATTTGAAGTCATCATCCTCCTTATAGAACTCCTTCAAGTGTTGAAATCCAAGGACCCTTGCCTCCACCACAGAAAGAAGGGAATGTCCCCTAGAGAGTGCATCGGCAACCACGTTAACACTCCCCTTCTTGTATTTTGCCACAAAATTAAACCCTTGGAGAAAACTCAACCCAATTGGCATGTCGAGAACTAAGCTTGTGTTGTCCATTCAAATATTTAAGAGCTTCGTGATCTGAATGAAGGACAAACTGGCTAGGCCTCAAATAGTGTGACCAATGATCGAATGCTCGTACGAGAGCGTAAAATTCCTTGTCATAAGTAGAATAATTCCTCCTCGATCTGCTGAGCTTCTCACTGAAATAAGAAATAGGGCGTTGGTTCTGCACCAAAACGGCTCCAATGACTACCCCGCTAGCATCGCAATCCACCTCGAAGACTTGTGTGAAGTCTGGGAGAGCAAGTACCGGCGCCTCATATAGTTGAGCCTTCAGCTTCTCAAATGCCCCTTAGGTCGCTCGGGTCCACTCAAAGACGCCCTTTTTCATACACTCGGTAATAGGGGCAGTAAGGGTACTAAAGCCCTTGATGAACCGGCGGTAGAACGAAGCAAGGCCGTGGAAACTCCTCACCTCCGTGATAGTAGAGGGAGAGGGCCAAGAGCGAATTGCCTGCACTTTCGAGGGGTCCATAGAAATACCCTTGTCGGAAACAATATACTCAAGAAAGGTGACTTGGGGAGTGCAAAATTCGAATTTCTCCGGTTTGTCGAAAAGCTGTTGTTGTCGCAAAACCTCGAACACCATCTCCAAATACGTAATATGCTCCGCTTCACTCCTCGAACATACCAGGATATCATCAAAATAGACCACTACAAATTTGCCGATAAAAGGCCTCAACACCTCGTTCATAAGATGCATGAACGTGCTCGGGGCGTTAGAGAGCCCGAATGGCATGACGAGCCACTCATATAATCCTCATTTCGTCTTGAATGTCATCTTCCATTCATCTCCTTCCTTCATGCGGATATGATGGTAACCACTTCGTAGGTCAATCTTGGAGAAGATACATGAGCCATGTAACTCATCAAGCATGTCATCGAGTATCGGTATGGGATACCGATACTTGATGGTAATGTTGTTGATGGCTCAACTGTCAATACACATCCTGAAGGTACAATCTTTCTTCGGAACCAGGAGGGGCGGGAAGGAACAAGGGCTCATGCTCTCTTGAACATAGCCTCGAGAAACAAGTTCGTCCACTTGCCGTTGCAACTCTTTGGTTTCCTGCGGGTTGCACCGATATGCCGCCTTGTTGGGGAGGGGAGCTCCGGGAATAAGGTCGATTTGATGTTCAATGCGCCGAATAGGAGGTAGCCCCGATAGAAGATCTTCGGGGAACACATCGTGGAATTTGGCAAGAAGAGGGGCAACGAGAGGGTGCTTGGGTGTCACTACCTCACTTGTATTTACCTCTAAGAGGAGCAAGGCAAAAACGACCTTCTCCTTGCTTAGGGCTCGCTTGACCCGTGTTTCACTGAAGTGTTTAGGCTCCTCACTTCCCACCCCAGGTTTAGGAGGTTTAATCTCATGTGGTGCTAGTGGAAGAAGCTTAACCCTCTTGCCCTTGTGGGTGAAAGTGTAGGTATTCTTCAGCCCATTAAGAACAATTTGCTTGTCAAATTGCCATGGTCGACCCAACAATATGTGACATGCGCTCATGGGAACAACATCACAAACAACAGAATCTTCGTAGTTAGTGCCAAAAGATAAATTCACTAAGACCTGATTGGTTACCTTAATGCCTTCTTGGTCATTGAGCTATTTGAGCGAATAAGGACGAGAATGAGGCAATAATGGTAATCCCAGCTTGTCAACTATATAGGTAGAATCATCCCGACACTGGGGCGGTATCCTCATCTTCACTAGTGACCGCATCCTCAACCACCACTTCAGAATCATCCCGTGCTATTTGTAGTTCCTCATCAATATCCTGAACCTCCTTGAGAGTTAAGGTCCGTCGATTCGGACAATTCGCCTAATAGTGTCCATACCCATGGCATTTGAAACATTTTCTTCCCTCCATACGCCGAGTAGGTTTCGTAGGAGACGCCACAACAAGTCCCTTCCCCTTGTCGGTACGGGGTGTCGAAGGAAACTTGGGTGTCTCACTGGATTTGGGACTGCCCAATCGAGGAGGGGGCCAGCTTGACGTTGGAACGTAGGCGCGTGACACTGGTTTGGAAATAGCCTTCTCTTTCCTCCGTCGCTCAACCCGAAGAGCCAAACTGCACAAGTCATCCATGGAGTAGTATGGTTGAACCTCAACTTTCTTGGCAACCGAGGAATCCAATCCATTCAAAAAACGCATCATGGTTTGCTCTTCCGGCTCTTGAAGGCCACTTTTGATGAGGAGCTGTTCGAACTCCGAGATATAATCACTGACAGATCGTTTGCCCTGAGTGAGAGCATATAGCGTCCGTAATACGTCTTGCTTGTAGGTGTGGGGCAAGAAACGGAGATTCATCACTAGTTTAAGCCGTGACTAAGTAGAAATCCGTGCTTTTCCTTCACGAGCCCGTTGTGCCTTCATGTTCTCAAACCAAAGCGAAGCAGCTTTGGTGAGTTTCAAACTCGCAACCTTATAAGCCTTCTCATCGTCATATTCCTTGGTCTCAAAGATCCTATCCATCAATTGGACCCATTCGATGAAGTCATCCAGATCATTGGAGCCATTGAATTCGGGGATATCAATCTTGACGTCTTGGAACTCGTCACGAGGGGGTCGATCATGCACTTCCCGACGTGGACGACGTCGAGGGGAGCCTCTAGCATCGTCACTCAACTCAAAGTTGGGAGGAGGACGGATAGGGCTTGGTGCGCGCCTCAAACGTTCAAGAGGGGGCGGACGTGGACGCTCGTGGGTGAGATTGTCCATCCGCGCTATAATTGCGTTGATGTTGCGCTCAAGAGTGGAGAACCGATTGTCAAAAGTTGTGAGTCGGTCCTCGAGAGCTCAAATTCAAGGGCTACCCCGATGGCTTGATCCCTCTCGTTCGGAGTTAACTTCTCCTTCCATAACGAGGGAATAGGTGAGGGACGGTATGTGTTTGACGAATATTTGTGGAGTTTGGGGTTTGCTTGTAGTTGGTTGTGTTTGGCTAAGGGTTCTTTGTGTTTCTTTCACTCAGACATTTCATTGAACACCTTGCGGGCACAATTTTTCAACTTCCTCAAAGCTCTAAATTGCTTCAAAAACACCAAATATAAATACAATACAAAGTATTCCAATTATCTTGGATAGCACAGGGGTTGGGGATCACCAATAGATGCAAGAAATCCAACAAAACCCAATACTAGAGAAATACTATCAAGAACAATGAAGAACAACTCAAGCAAATAAATAACCGAAGCTCTGATACCAAATGGAGCGTTACCGATCGCGTGGAGGGAGGTTGATTGCTTGAGTGATGAAGAATAATAAGAGAAAGAGCTTGACTAACAATGGAGATAATAAGAGACCTTGGCAAGGAGTGTCCACCACCTTAGTCTAACATTTCACCATGATTAATTAGGAGAAATCCACCATCAACCATTAAAGAAATGACTTGAACACCACCAAATATTACTTGGATAAAGTAAACAAGGTTTTTGAGAGAACAAGGGAAAAACCCTAATAATGCATTAGCATATCACAATATCAAAAACGCTGTCTTGAGAAATGGGCAGAACATGGTATTTATACTAAACAAAATTTAAGCCAAAACTTAGCCTAAATAACGCAGCAGCACGCACGTGTCGCAGGCAGGTCGCGGGCGCGACAACCCACTGGCTCGGCAACTCCGTCACTCAACCATTGGACGTCGCGGGCGCGACGATGGCTGTCGCGGGTGCGACAGGTCTGCCTAGGGCGAGGTCGGGGGCGCGACCCAGAAAGACGCGGGCGCGACGCCAGTGTGGGCGAAACTGCTCCTCGGTCAGTTGGAAATCAGGGGTGCGAAGTCTGGCAACTCGAGCGTGATCACCGGTTATTTGCTGGCCTGCTTCTGCCTCGAAGTTTATTGTCCGGTCCCGAGGCCTCCGGGTTCGGTGCTTCAAACGAACCCGTCTAGAAGGTCCCGGGGCCCATCCATTGGATGGCCGAGACTAGCCTCGCAACTCCGAAGGTGGCGGGGAATTGTAGTTCAAGGCTCGAGATGGACGTGGCGGCTCGTTTGGCGGAGATCACAAGCGCGGAGAATGGAACCCAGACCTCTTCACCATTGTTGTAGGGCCCGCGGCCCGGAGGGCATGGTCCCCCATGGAGGGTCGATTCGACGTAGGGTTGCTTATTGTTTCCTAGGGTGCACGTTTCATTATTTTGCACGAATTATTATTTTTCCCGATTTCATTATTTCATGTTGTTAAAAATATTTAATTTTACCGAATTAAAGTCCCGACACTTCTCTTGTTTTGAATACTTAGCAGTAGGGATGGCGATGGGTCGGGTTCGGGGCGGGTAGAGCCATACCCCTAACCCGTACCCGTACCCATTTTTAAAGTCAATACCCTTACCCTTACCCATATTTAGCGGGTACTAAAAATTAGTACCCTTACCCGTACCCACCGGGCATGCGGGTATAACAGGTACTATTCGGTTATTAATAGAGATTAAATTATACCACCCATTTTATACCCATATGCACAAATTTACAGATCGTATTCAGGTACTTCAACTACATTTTTAGGGTCTATTTAAGGCGTGTGGAGGAATTTGAAGGAACCCTAAACTTCCATCTTGATAACATCGCAAATGGAAAAAGGAAGAAGAAAGTGTACTGACTTTCAAATTTACATGTAGTGCAATAATATTAATATTGGTTTTCATGATTCTTTTTTAAAGTATGGGCTGAAAGCGTGAAACAGATTAGACTAAGTCCAATTGGACGTGAAGTATGGATTGTATGCGAGCATTGTGTGGGTTTTTAAGTGCGGGTCGGGTAGGGTTGGGTACACACCGGGTTCTCCTCTGTACCGGTACTCGACTTATACCCATACCCAACCCGTATTTTTCTAAAAAGTAATACCCATACCCATTTTTCCAGGGTCGGGTAGGACCGGTGATAAGTCGTTTTTATATAGAGTTTTTAGGGCTCAAAACGCGTTTATTTCATGCTTTTTATATCCGAAATTCCGTATTTTTATGTCAATTTCTATGATTTATACACTTGTTGCGAGATTGATGAGTTTTGCAGGAATTAGTGGAATTATATCAAAAAGCATGAAGAATTGAAGGAAAAGTGGGAAAATTCAAAGAAAATAAAAAAAGAGTTGAAGAAGAAGAAAGGAAAGAAGAGGAAACGACCCAAAACGTGCCACGGCCCAACCCAGCTGAGGCGGAGAAACAAGGCACAGCCAGCGTTTTTGAAAACGCAGCCAGCGCCTTGTCCAGAAACTTCAAAAGCCGAGAAAAAGCAAAACGCAGCCAGCGTTTTGAAAACGCAGCCAACGTTTTGAAAACGCAGCCAGTGTTTCTTCAACTGCAGCCAGCGCCCATTCGCGGAAGATTCTCACGTTTTGGACTAAATGCAGCCAGCATTTTGTGCCCTAGCCCAGCCCTATAAAAGGGATTTATATCTGCCGTTTGAAGGCATTCGGAATTTATTCTATTTTCTTCTACACGCCGTTTAGTCATAGGTTTTCTCCGTAATTCCTCCCTTCGGGGAGCCGCTCTAGTAGTTTAGGAACAAAAGAGGAGGAGAAGGAGATGATTTGGGTGACACAAAGAGATCGAATTCGACGACTCGAACGTTCGATTTAATTTCTATTTACTTTATGCTTCGTTATTCAGTTTTATTATCGCTTTCTTAGTTTTTATTATGAGTAGCTAATTTCCCTTGTTTGGGGATAAACTCGATGTCTTTTGATTAAATTTGAATACAGTTTCGGTGTTAGGTCATCCTTTTATTCGTTTAATCTGCGTGTATTGTATGTCATGGTAATTTGACAATAGAACGACAGTTTGAGCCTGTACCTGGTTTTAGATTCTCGACAACAGAACGACAGTTTGAGTCTTGAATTGGAATGCGTAGATTGAATAGATTTAGAAAATAGTTAGACATAATGATTCTTGTCTAGGGTCAATTTATAATCAGTTCTTATCTTTGATTAGGCTAAATAGTTAGAAATAATGTTTAGTTTAATCACTGTAACTCACCTAGGATCGAAAGATCGAAGTGATAAGGCCTAGAAAGATTATAGACCCCGAATTATCTTATTACCTGCACCGGGATTGTTGATAATTTGATTAATTGACTAGAGTAGACTCCCCTAAACTCATTTAATTATTTGGTTGAATCTCTTAATTTCCTGCTTCCTTAGTTAATTATTTGAATCATTACCCACAACCCTTTGATCGACCTAGCATCCTTTGTAGTGAACTAGTTTAGTGCGCAGTTGAACACAAGTCCCTGAGAGAGAACGATATTTTATTACTACGCAGACCCGTACACTTGCGGTACACAGACACCTATATGTTTTAGGTCTGTCAAGTTTTCGGCGCCGATGCCAGGGACTTGTTTCTCCAACTGCCATTAAACGAACGCACTCTGGTTGATTAGGTTTTTATTGCTTTTCTTTAAACCCTAAAAATCAAATAAAAATTAAAATATTTTAAAAATCCAATAAAAATGGCAATTCTTGATTTTCTTGATTTACCTCAATATATTTTCTTTATATTCTTTATTATCACTTTTGATTACGCTTGGTATTCTTGTTTTTGTCCTTTTTCAGGTTTACATAAAAAGATTTCTTATTCGGATTCGATCCCGAGACTGGACGAACCCTACGAGAAAGAAGCAAAAAGCAAAGAACTGGAGAAAGAACAACAACAAGAAGAAGAAGCTAGGTGCGAAGCGGAAGAGATGACCAATAAACCGCAAACACTGGACCAGTACATGACACCCACTGAACCCCAGTACGCAATCACAGTCCCCGCCATTGCAGCTGATGACTTCGAACTGCGGGAATCTCTGATCAACTTAGTATCCAAGGAACCTTTCCATGGACATCCAAGCGAAGATCCAAACCGCCACCTACGCCTATTCCACCAAGCCTGTGATACCTTCAAGGCCAACAACGTCTCGGAAGATGCTATCAAATTGAGGCTCTTCCCGTTCTCTTTAGAAGGTAAAGCATGGGAGTGGCTTGACTCGTTCCCTCCCAACTCAATTACCACGTTCAGCGAACTCGCCAGCATGTTCTTGGCAAGATATTTTCCTCCTAGCATACTAGCTTGAGGAACCGGATTTCGACGTTCACCCAAGAACCTGATGAGTCGCTCTATGAAGTTTGGGATAGATTCAAGGACCTTCTCCGCCAATGTCCTCATCACGGATTCGAACCTTGGGTTCCAATCCATTCATTCTTTGACGGAGTAAACAAATTGACAAGAGAAAGCATCCTCTCAGCAGCTGGAGGAGATATTATGAACAAGACTATACCTGAGATCACGAACTTGATCGAAAATGTGGCGAACAATTCATGTCAATGGTCGGAACCCCGCCTTAGTGCGGGAGGTAAGAAAAATATTGATGCGATTTCTTTATTAACTGCTAAACTTGATACTTTGGTGAAAAGAATAGACCGTCAGGACTCACCTGTAACTCGACCAAACAAGAGATTTCAGCATGTCCTACGAAAATAGCCTGTAACGACCAAACCCAACAAGTCCACTCTGTTGACCGAAACCCGAACTTAGAATCTATAGTGAAAAGTCTTGTGTCAATCCAGCAAGAACAAAAAGAGACTATTAAGAATCTTTTGGAAAAGGTAGAGGTCCCGACCCATCTAAATAAAAATCTAGAGACTCAATTAACTGACCAGGACACCTCCCCTAACTCTTCTACTGTGAATACAATGGAATACTGTAATGCTTTGGCTCTTAGGAGCGGAAAACAATTAGATGAACCAAGAGAAGCCAACCTGAGAGTAGAGAGCCTAAACCCGAAAAAGAACCTACAGTAGATGTTGCTACCCAAAGGGATAAGATAGAACAAGGTGACCCACCAGTAACTAACCAAAGAGTCTATATACCGCCCATAACGTTTCCTCAAAGGCTAGTCAAAGCTTATCTAGCCAAAGCAAAACTCGACTTTACGACGGAGTATGAGGTGAGTGAACCTATTGGGTTAGATACTAGGTACAAAGATGATTTTCATTATGAGTCACTTGATTCTGTTCATGAGGAATCTAGCGATGAAATTAGTAGTGAGGTAAATCTTCCAAACGAGAATCTTGCTTACCTTGTACCCTTTGAATCTGATGATTTATTTGATTATTTTCTCGATGATCCTATTCCTTGTTTACCACCTTTGGTTTCACCTGAAATCCTTGAGAAACCCATACCTGATCAAAAGACCTTAGATGATCATGTTAACATAGGATATGAGGTTAAATTTTGTGAAACCTATGATATTTTTGATAAGTTGTCCTTAGATAAGTCTAGAAGTCATGAGCCCTACCTTGATCGTTATCATATATACCTAGAGAACTATTCTAGAAAAATTCCATGGACCAAATACTTTGAATCTTTTGACTTTACTAACGTTTAATTTTATGAGTTTCCAGTTAATTTCTAACCTATTAGATTGCAAACCTCATGGAGGAGAGTTTGACAAGCTACTAAGGGCCCTGACGTCATCCGGAACGGAAACCCCGATCCTAACTTACTAACTGAGTTTATTTTAATTTTCTAGGGTTTTAAATTTTTTGTTCGTTCTTCCTAAATTTTTAATCCTAATTTTTTATCTTAATTTACTTATTTGATGATTTCATCATTAAAATTGTAAACTTACCCTTATTGTTATACTTTAGGAAACCAAGATAAAAAGGAAACGGAAGGGAGAAAACAAAAGCGAGTAAACATCAGGTAACTAAAACGCTGGCAGCGTTTCCTAAAACGCTAGCCGCGTCAGCAACAGAAGCAAAATATTTTCGGGGAAACAAAAGCGCTGGTAGCGCTTAATAAACGCGCCCAGCGTTTAACCCCCTTCTCGTTTTATTTTGACTCCCGACTCTCTCTTTTCTTTTCAAAAAATTTTGGAAGCCCTAATTTCTTTCAGTAAAGGGGCCGACGCTGCTCACACCCGCCTAACGCCCTTCTCCTCCTCAACCGCGACCGACGCTACTCCCTCCCCTTTCTCTTCTCCTCCTTCATCCTTCTTCTTCTCTCACCTCTTTTCTTCTTCGCTTGACCTCCCCGAACCACCCAAGCTCATTGCTTTACTTCCAGTTGCCCAAATTTCAATTTCCGGATCTGAAATTTGAAAAATCGTCTTTACTTGCAATTCTCGATTTTTACTTGGATTCAACAGATTCAAGGTACGACTTTCACTTATCTTTCACCTACATTTTTACTTACTAGTATTACTTGGTATATTTATGCAAATTTCATGAGTTATGCTTGAAAATTTAGTATAAATTCACCATTGTTCATGCTTAGGTTTGGTGCACTACTTGAGTAATTTTTGATACTAGCTAGTAATTTTAGGTTGTTTGATTTGGAAAATTTGGTATCTTTGTTGATTGTTATACAATATGGAAGCAATGTTGTTGAATTTGGAAGTGAATGCTATGAATTTTGGGAGTTGGATGTTTGAATATGTGAACCTCTGTTCTTGGAATGTGATGTTCTGTGCTAAAGCAGTTGGGTGAGAGTTTGAGTCGAGAACTTTGAATCTTGTGGAATAATGTATAAATAGGGAGGATTATGGACTGTTTTTGGATTTGTCATAAATTTTGCTGTGTAAAAAGTTCAGACTTGAACACATTGTCATTGGTTGTAGTTCTTGTTGAGATCTCACCTTGAACTATCAAGCAATTTGTTGGATTTATTTGATACACCATGTTCTTGCTCAAGGATGTCACGATACTTGAGTTTGTTTTTTTATACTAGTTGCTTGTCTAGAGTTAGTAACCTTGATTGAAAATCATATTTTTGTTGCTTTGGTGTGTGAAATTTTATGACATAGTTTGAAATAAGCTTAAGATGAATGAAATTTGGGTTATATATGGGTTGTTGAGCGAATTTGACTACTCTGCTTAACTTTTGTGCTTGCTCGATCTTGATTTGGTACCCTCTAAGTATCAAGCAAGCATGGGGGTATTTAAGTACGTGCGATTACTATGCTTGAACACTCACATTCAATTGATGTTTAGATGGTAAGAACGAAGAACCCAAGTTTCACGGCTGGAGATCATGGCAATGATGGAGCCCGGGGAAACCGGAAAAGGAAAGCTACAACTGTGGAAAAGGGAAAACAAAAAGCTACCCCATCCCGGGATTCTAGGAGCTCCAACCCCTTCAATTTCGAAGGGGATGTCAAAGCGAGGTATGATTTTCTTTCTAAAAGAGCTTTGATAGCTACTAAATATTTGAGTGAGAATTTCTTGAGGAATTGTGGTATGCTTGCTGATGTTTTGTGGTTGTTGGGACGTGCGCAAATGACTTTTTCCACCGTTGTCTTCTGCATTGAGGACAATGCAACGTTTAAGCATGGGGGGATTGAATATTCTGTGAATATTTTTATTGTTTCTCTATTTTTCGTTTATTTTCCTTTTATTTTCGTCTTTCTTTTTCTTGTTTCATGCTTATTTTTCAGTTTTTAGTGTGATTTTATTGTTTTGGGTGTGTTTCTTTTATTTGCTTGTTCTTAGTTTAGCATGCTTTCTAGATTTAGCTTGCTTGTTTTCTTTATTTGAACTTTTAGTTGAGTGTTTTTCTTAGTTTTTCTTCAGTTTTTCTTTCCAGTTCTCTTGGGTTTTTCTTTTAAATTGCACCCACCTAGATTGCATTAGTTAGTAGCATATAGATTTTTCTTTTCCTAATTTTTTTCCTTTTCTTTCTTTTGCATCCACCTATTCAAAAATCCAAAAAAAAAAAAAATCAGAAAAATTAGAAAAAGACCAAAAAAAATTAGAAAAGACAAAAACCAAAAATATATATATATAGGATAGGACTAGGATTAAAACCGGAAACACCTTCGGTGATGATTTGTAAACCTTTCTTACTTTCAGTTTAGCTTGCTTCGCTTAGAAAAGTCTGGATGAAATCTCAAAAGTTTTTGAAACCTTTTCCTTCAAATCTTCTGATTTCGAGTCAAGTTATGAAAGTTGTATCTTACTGCTTTGACTATCTTAGAAAGTATAAATGTGCGTGCCGCAAATCTTTAGGCTAAGTTTAGTTGATTGAGCCCCATCCCGTGAGTCTACATTGCCTAAATTTTTGAATTGATCACTTTTATCAATTCCATATTCCCTGAGTGACTCACCCATTAGTTGCATCTCTAGAACTTGCTTTGCATCTTGCTTGAGACTACATACTTGCATTGCACGCTGTGACAAAGTAATTAACGCATTCGTTTTATTTTGCTAAACTACATAGCCAAATAGCCTACCCTACACTATATTTAACCGTTCTTTTTGCCCCGCCTAGCCTTTGTTTACCCTTCTTTCATGATTAAACCCCGACAATGCAAGCCTTGACCTTTGATATCCAGTATCCCTTTGCCTTGCTTGGTTGAATGAGAGTTTATCGTTTTTTCGGAAGGAACCGTTGGTTAGGTGTGTTTGGACAAAAATGTGAAGTTAGGGAGAAATATAAGTCCCACCTTGTGAATAATTAGTATTTGGTTATGTTGTTCGTGCTTTATCGAAGTCGAAGTTGTAATTTTGTAACTTTCTTCTCCCCGATCACCCGCCAAAAAAGAAAAAAAAAGACGTAAAAAATAAAAAAAAAGAGAAAAAGAGTTCCAAAAGAAAAGGGTGTTTAGGGAGATTCAATTTAAATTTGTAATCTTTGACTTGGTTGTATTCAGTTGAGATGTTTCATATCGTGAAGGGTGAGAGGTGAAATTCCTTGCATACACTAAGCAAGAAGTAGAGTTTAGAGTGTTATATTCATTGAAATTCGATCCAAGCATGACTCTTAACTCCTCAATCCCAAATTTTACCGCCCCTTACCCCTAACCTTAGCCCCGTTACAACCCGATAAAGTCCTTTTGATTGTCACTTGTGCATTGCATACAAGTAGTGGAGAGAGAGGTTCTTACCAAGCTTATGGTAGTTGTTTCTATTGGTTTGAGTATGAGAAAACCCACATACACATTGAAATTTGAGTGATTGAGTGATTCTTTTCTATGTGAGTTTTGCTCTTTTTGACTGACTTACGTCCATAACTAACCGCACATATTTGCATTAATCTTAAGACTATTGGTGGATTTATACTTCTGAAGTACTTGTTCTCTCCTTTTTGGTTTCGAAAATTTCTTCCTTTCTCTTTTGAACTGGGTTTTGATCTTTGTCCAGACTGATCTTTGTGCTTGCTTGTTGAATCGAAGTGTTAGAATGGTTAGCCTGAGGGGGTGTTAAGATTTTATTTTTTGTATTCCTATCGAAAACTCTGTCCGCTTCTTTTTCTTCTTGGATTCTATTTTTCCTGCTTGAGCCCTAATCCTCCTGTTTTCAATTCTGACTTGCTTGGGGGCAAGTAAGAGCTAAGCATGGGGGGATTTGATAAGTCGTTTTTATATAGAGTTTTTAGGGCTCAAAACGCGTTTATTTCATGATTTTTATATCCGGAATTCCGTATTTTTATGTCAATTTCTATGAATTATAAACTTGTTTGCGAGATTGATGAGTTTTGCAGGAATTAGTGGAATTATATCAAAAGGCATGAAGAATTGAAGGAAAAGTGGGAAAATTCAAAGAAAATAAAAAAAAGTTGAAGAAGAAGAAAGGAAAGAAGAGGAAACGACCCAAAACGTGCCACGGCCCAACCCAGCTGAGGCGGAGAAACAAGGCGCAACCAGCACCTTGTCCAGAAACTTCAAAAGCCGAGAAAAAGCAAAACGCAGCCAGCGTTTTGAAAACGCAACCAGTGTTTCATCAACTGCAACCAACGCCCATTCGCGGAAGATTCTCACTTTTTGGACAAAACGCAGCCAGCGTTTCTAAAATGCAGCCAACGTTTTGTGCCCTACCCCAGCCCTATAAAAGGAATTTATATCCGTCGTTTGAACGCATTCGGAATTTATTCTATTTTCTTCTACACGCCGTTTAGTCATAGGTTTTCTCTGTAATTCCTCCGTTCGGGGAGCCGCTCTAGTAGTTTAGGAACAAAAGAGGAGGAGAAGGAGATCGATTTGGGTGACACAAAGAGATCGAATTCGACAACTCGAACGTTCGGTTTAATTTCTATTTACTTTATGCTTCGTTATTCAGTTTTTATTATCGTTTTCTTAGTTTTTATTATGAGTAGCTAATTTCCCTTGTTTGGGGGATAAACTCGATGTCTTTTGATTAAATTTGAATACAGTTTCGGTGTTAGGTTATCCTTTTATTCGTTTAATCTGCGTGTATTGTATGTCATGGTAATTTGACAATAGAACGACAGTTTGAGTCTGTACCTGGTTTTAGATTCTCGACAACAGAACGACAGTTTGAGTCTTGAATTGGAATGCGTAGATTGAATAGGTTTAGAAAATAGTTAGACATAATGATTCTTGCCTAGGGTCAATTTATAATCAGTTCTTATCTTTGATTAGGCTAAATAGTTAGAAATAGTGTTTAGTTTAATCACTGTAACTCACCTAGGATTGAAAGATCGAAGTGATAAGGCCTAGAAATATTATAGACCCCGAATTATCTTGTTACCTGCACCGAGATTGTTGATAATTTGATTAATTGACTAGAGTAGACTCCCCTAAACCCATTTAATTATTTGGTTGAATCTCTTAATTTCTTGCTTCCTTAGTTAATTATCTGAATCATTACCCACAACCCTTTGATCGACCTAGCATCCTTTGTAGTGAACTAGTTTAGTGCGTAGTTGAACACAAGTCCCTGAGAGAGAACGGTATTTTATTACTACGCAGACCCGTACACTTGCGGTACACAGACACCTATATGTTTTAGGTCTGTCAAGCGGGTACCCAGGGTACGGGTATTATTGCCACCCCTACTTAGCAGACTGCCCCGACCCAAAGTTGGCCCAAGTTTTCCAAACAGAAATCCGCGGGGATTTCTGATCCGAATTAACCCGGGGCCTCCACTTTAGGCTGTGAACTATCCTGGGTCGGTCCGAACAGGGTTAAATCAAGTTCACTGCCATAAGATCCGCGAGGATCCCATGGTAGTGTGACTGGGTTAAGCCCCGGTCTAACCCAAACACTCCATCAAGGGACTTACGAAGTAATTTGGGTGAGTCCACTGAACGGAAATCCGCGAGGATTTCTGGATGGTGTACATACCCGAACCGACGACGTAAGTCATCTGCTCACCCCAAAAAAAAGGAAAGTCATGAAATTAATTTAGATAAAACTAACACATTTTAACATGCCTGAAATAACGTTAAAAAAAATGGAGTCGCCAGTCAATTTGTGAAACATTGAAAAAAATCGAGAGGAAAACTCCATGATCCGCGAACTGGAGTTTGGTTCGGGGGTAAAGGTACAAATGTAGGGGGGATGCCTCTACACCGCCCGCCGAAGCGGCCATTACTCCATCGCGTTTGTTTAAGAAAAAGAAGAAAACGGAAAAACAAAGTTTTCACAACATTTTTTAAATTAATGCATGCAAAGTATGTAAATTTTGACAATTCAAGTAAGTACTAAAAAAGAAAGAAATTACAGCGGGCGGGGTTATGATCCACATTATTACATCTTATTAATTAAAAACAAAGGATTAATTACCAAACCCTTGGCTGGATACAACCTGTAGTCGAAAAGTGCGAAATCCGCGAGGACCCAAAACCTTGGAAACCAGCAAATCCGCGAGGATTTCAACTCTAATCGAACTCAAAAGTGGCCAATTGGCGAGGGCCTGAAACCTCAGAAGTCACCAAATCCGCGAGGATTTCTACCCAGAAAATGGTGTTTGTCTTAAGTGTGAGGTGTGAATAATCACCAAATCCGCGAGGATTTCAACCCAGAAAAAATGGTGTTTTTCCTAGTTGTCACCGCCTTCAAGTGCACCTATACCAGACTTCTCCCCGCTCAACCCATGGAATCCACTAGGTCTTGCATTAGTGTGGAGAGTGGGGAGAGGTGGTTCCTTGACTAAGAAAACTGCCACCTTCTGAAAAATCGCGAAGACTTGACCTGGGCGCCATTTGACTGAATCCGCGAAAACTTATATTGAGTTGATTTGCCAGGATCGGCGAGGATCTGGCTTGGGATATTCTCCGGATCCGCCAGGATCTGAAACTGTGCCCAGTCACTAGATCCTCGAGGATTTTCCCCCTTCACTCAATAATGTTAAATCTTGTGATGATGAACTTGAGTCTATGGGGATTGATCCTGAGTGTTTGAACTTGGTTTGTGACAATGATATTTTTTATGGTGATATGTTTTATGTTGTTTGCATCCAAGTCTTTGCATGAGAAGGTTGAGGAGTGTATTGTATTGCCTCCTTCCGTTGATTTGTATACCCAATATCCATTTTCAAGTCAATGGGAGGATTCGTTTGTTATATCTCCATTTATAGTGATTAGGAAAGTTTTGTACATTCCTGCAGTCCGTCATTTCACTGAATTTTCTAAGGCTTTTGATAAACTATTGAGAGCACTAATGTTTGCTGATGAAATTTTGAGATTTTGCTCTTATGTTCACCACTTGGAGATGCATGCAAGGATGCATGACTTGTTACTGAGATGGTGCCCGACATCTTGAGGTGAGATGGAGTGGCTGATGCTCCATAGATGGTTTTATTATTCTGAGACTTCATTGTTTGGGTATACTCAGTACCCAACCAGGTAATATCCTTCCTTATCTTTCTTTTACGGTTAGTGAGTTGCTTTCTTTTTTTCTTTTGTTTTCTTTTGGTGTGTTTCTTGATTTTCTTTTGGGGTGCTTGCTTACCTGTATTTCTATTCCAATGAGGACATTTTTGGCCTTTTTGTGTGGGAGTGGGGATGGCATGCATGCCGACTTGTGTTTTTTTTTTCTTTTGTGAGTTTTTCTTTTGTGTGATCTTTGTTTTCTTTTGTGTGTGGTGTCACCTTATTGCACAATGAGGATATTGTAGAGTTTTTGTGTGGGAGTAGGGTGGCACAAGTGTCTTACTAGTTTTTTGGAAGAGAAACAACTTTAGAACCATTGAAATTAGGCAAAATTTTTAAAATTTTTATCGGCTAGAGGTAGTTTGTATATATGGTTGTGTCGTTGATTGTTAGAATAGTGCAATTGCTTAGTTAGGAATAGTTGGTCAATGCTTGATAGGCTTCAGGCTTGATTGTTGCTTTTTCTTAACATAATAACCTCGCCTGTATTTGCAACCATGTGGTCTCCTTAGAATTTCACTTCTAGGCTAGTTAATGTGATGGTTTTGGTTTAGGAGGAAAGTTTTAGCTTCTTGAATATCCATGCTCTATGTAAGAAAAGATGAAAAACAATGGAAAGTAATAAAGGTTAGTACACCTACACGGGTTGGTATGAGCAGTATGATGCTCTTACCCCTCAAGAACTTCGTATGCGTATGGAGTAGCCTGTGTTGGGAGGGTAAACCCCATTTTTGGGGCCGTGTAATTCCCAAAATTACTAACACAAGAATAGTTGAATTAAGTGAAAATGTTGGTTCACCTACATAGATCGGTGTGAGTGGTGCGGCACTCACGCCCCTTAAGCACCTTATATGTGTATGGAAAGGATCTATGTTGGGAAAGTAGACCCCTTTCAAGGTCGTTCAATTCTCGAACAAACCGACACCAAAAAAGAAAGAAGTTAAGTGCAATAAGTGTGGAACCTTAATCTATGTAACCTGCAGCCCTCACCACGCCAAGGTTGACACAAAATAGAGAGGGGAACCACCATTAATTCATTAAAAGTTAAGCGTGGGTGTTTGAGTAGTTATTTCTAAGCGATTGAGCCTTGAACAAAAACAAGCCAGAAACACTGCACTTGAGCACGAGGAACCTATCAAGCTTATGCATGAGTGAGGTGAAAAATGTGAAGTCTTGTAACACTCTTTCTAGTTGCCTTGATAGTGCTTGTTAATTGTTCTTGGTTGAGTGATTGCGCTGTTTGAGTAGTTAGCTTCGCGACCGTGTGTGTGGACCTCCTTTGTGATGATCCGTTTCTTGACTTTGCCTCTTTATCTCACAAAGTGTTTCTCCTCCGTTCTTTTCTTTAGTTTTCAGTTGTCTTCCTTTTCTTTCCCTTTCTTTCTTTTCTTTTCTTTCTTTCTTTCTTTTTCTTTTCTTTTCCTTTGCTTTTGTGGGTATAGCGTCTATAAACACTCACGAGACCTTACTCGTCCACTTGGGCTGCAAAGCGGTTTAAAGGGCTTGATGCATGTAATAAATGCGCGATTCCTGCGAAAGTGAGTTAGGATAGTTAGTTTCTTTTTCTTCTTTGTTTTAGTTTGCTCGAGGCGAGCAAAACCTTGTGTGAGAGTGTTCTTCGGTCTCGTTTCGAGCGGAATTGATACCGTTTATAAGGTATTTTGCTTATTGTAGTCCCTTGATTATGTATTAGTTATGTTGATTTTGAGTTTTTGTAAGTGTAAAACCCCGAAAAAATTCCAAAGATGTTGACCGTGACGTCGTTAGTAAATTAGGTTGACTTCATTATTTACTGTTGTTCGTGATGTGTTTATTTATGCTAACGCTTGAGCTCGTAGGACCGATGAGGGGCTAACAAGGGTAGATTAGTATTTTCGTGGGTTATATATCTTTGTGATATTATAAATATTATTATGTGATTAATTACGTGAATATTATTTGCTATGTGATTATATGATTATTAGTATTAATATTATGATTACTATTATTAGTATTATTAGGCTTTTAGAAAAATCAGTTTTTAATTGTTATAAATGGGTTGGGTTAGGATTAGATTAGGTTAGTGGGCCTAATTGTGTATTAGTATAAAAACCCCCCTAAACCCATATCAAACCCTAATCTCTCTCTAAAACCCTAATCCCTCCAACCCTCTCTCTCTGCTTTCCCTCGGCAAGAACCACAGCACACGCCGCCGCAGCAGCCGGCCACCGCGACCCTTGGTGTCGCCGCTCGACCACAGACGACCCTCGCCCGCCACCCTAACGTTGCGGAGCCCTCCCGATCGAAGGAACCGCTCGAGTTCGCCGGTGATTTCGCCGGAAAACCGACGCCGACCACCCTCCGACGAGCTAACGCCGCCGCCGCCACCGCGACCGACACACCCTCCGACCATCGCCACCGACGCCGCGCTAAACCGCCACCGTGCCCTAACCCTACGTAAAACCCTAAAACCCTAACCCTAACTGATGGTTTTTTTATTTCCTTTTTCTTTTTTTTTCTTTTCTGTTTTTATTTTCAAAAATAATATTCTGTTTTTTTTAATAATTATTGAATTGTATTGTTAGTTTTGTAATTAGGAAAATTATGTGTAATCTTGTTCTTAATTGTAATTATGTGTAATTTGTTTATTTGTTATATGTAATTTTATGTTGTAAATTGTAATTAGATTAAGTTGTAATAGTTGATTATTAGGTTAAGAGTGGTTCTTTAATGATCTTTATATTCTTTATATGAATATTGTTAGACCACAATATTATTGTATGTACGAAATTGGAAATTTATCTACCTAGGTTAATTCTTGAATAATTTTAGTAAGTAATCGTTATTGTTCTTAAAAGAAAACGGTTGAGTTTGTCTCATTAGTTAACCTACTACAAGTTAAATTCGTGTAATAAAATCTTGAATTCTTGATTAGTAGTTACATGTATATTGTACTTTATTTTACATGTTCTTTAAGCCTTTCTTGATTCTTGAATTAAGAAACCCACATGTTTAACCGCCTTTGTATTACTTCGTGAAATTCTTGTTGTAGTGTTATAACCTTATAACTAATTCATGTTTTAAAATCTTTAAAAACCTTGTTTACGTGTTTTATGTTCTAAGAAATTTTATTTCCTTGTACGACTTAAGTTTTAATTAAAAGTTTTATTAAAGTGTTCTTGTTTTTAATAAGTTTACTTCTACAAGTTTAATTGTTGGGCCTAAGTTAAGTTGGACTTTATATCTTAGACCCTAAGTATCGTTTTAAGTCCAAACTAGAACCCCAAGACCGTTTGGTAAAGGTTAGAACCGAAATAACAAATTAATTAATAACCGTTAACGGGACAGTTATGCTAGTGCTCAGAGATCGGGTTGCCACGGCTAGTGTAGTTACCCTTTGATCGAACCCTTTGGACTGGAGGTTACCTTAGATGTTAGGAACCATAGAAATTTTATGGATCGAACGTTTGATTTGTATAGCCCGAGTTATAACCGTTTTACCAGAACCTGTCAGAACTGGACCAATTGGGAAGATGGGTATTTTTAGAGTCCTTCGGGACTGATATGGGCTTAGTCATCAACATAGAAGTTTTATTAGACATCCCGAGGTTTCCGAAAAGTCCAGAACCAGACCCATAGGATGTCGGGAAGTCAAGTTGTGACCCGTTTTATGTGAACGTTATAATCTGTCCTCTGTTTGCTTTTATTTATGAAAATTGTTGAGTAAATTTTATGTGTGAACTTGTTCCTTGAATGTGTTAAGTGTAAACCATAAATGATAGGAACCTAAGTGTTCCTAGGGGATGGGTTAGGTAGTTGATAGTTAATACTAACTTCGTTAGAACGCGTTTTGATTAGATAATTATCTGATTCTAGGCCCGAGTTAGTGCGTGACGATAGTGAGCTCAAGTGTGTTCTCCTTATTGCTGTACTGTGACGTTATCCAGGTAATTGTCTATGCTCTAATCCCCACCGGGATTCTCTTTAAATGTGTTTTAATGTTTTCTAATCTGTTTTGATAATTGCATCCCGAAAGGGGACTTTTGTGGAATTATGACCATCTGTTTTGGATAATTGTTTGTAATTGTTGTACCTTGTTTTATGAGTGGAGAAAATTGAGATGGTCTTTTATAAGTGGTTTTTTTTTTTGATTTTGATAATCTGGGTTGGATTTGACTTGAGAGTTGTGAGATGAGTTTGAATAATAAATTAATAATTCAAAGTGGAAACATTAAGCGGGTTGTTGATTTGATGCCTTTGACAGATTAATGTTTTTGCGGGTGATAACCCTGAGACCAGGATTCGATGCTTGTATGGGTTATGTGCCAGGAGATCAGGGTTTCATCCCTGATATAGGATAGATGTTATGATGCCTTTGGTGGGCGACTGTTTGATGCCTTTGAGAGGTTGATATTTATGCGGGTGATAACCCTGAGACCAGGATTCGATGCCTGTATGGGTTATGTGCCAGGAGATCAGGGTTTCATCCCTAATATAGGATAGTTGTTTGATGCCTTTGGTAGGCGATGTTCTTTATGGGATTTGATGTCCCGCCCGCAAATTAAAATATGGATTGGATGGTTTGAGGAAAACAGTTAAGGGTTAAAGGTTTGAGAAATGGTTTGACTTGTTCCCTCTCCCCAAAATGAATTGAAATGAACTTAAACTGTTTTAAACGTTAGGGGTAGACATTATTGAGATTTCCCCCTCTTTTTTTGAAATGTTTTGTTTTCAGGTGAAGATCTAAATGTTGGGGACGGGAATTAGAAGTGAGGACGACGAGTCTAGAAGTCCTTGAATCTTTTTATATTATTTTCGCTATGAAACCTTAAAGTTTTGTTTTGAGTTGTTAGTAGTTACCGTTAGCAGACAGTTGTGTTTTCCTTTCTCGCCTTGTATTCCTTCGGGGATACGGCAGTGACGCCCAAACTAAATTTGAAGTCTTCCGCTAAGTTTCGTCTGTTAACGTTAGTTGACTTTGACTTTTCTATAATTGAATTTCCGGGGCGTTACAGTAAGATAATAAAAAGTTAGAAGGAAAACCGAGCCAAAAGAGTAAAAAACCCACAAGGGTAACGCCCACTACACTAGCGTGACACCCGCGACCAGCAGCGGCAAAGATAACAAAGGAAAACTACGGAGCATAGCGCCCATTACCATTGGCGTCGCGTCCGTCATAGCTGCACAGAACAAGTGTCGCGCCCGCAACTATGGCGTCACGCCCGCAACGTCCAAATGCTGGAAACGCATGACAACCAAGAGAAACAATGCCAACCACGGGCAGACCGTCGAATTCGTCACGGATCGTGGTGACTCGTCGCACTCATGACCATATGGGTGGCGCCTCGTGACGGATGTTGAGCAGATGCGAAAATTAAACGCGCGGCGGCTGGGCTTAATTGTAGGGTTTGGGCCTTGTTTTATTCCTTGTATACATACCTAAGTAAGTTCTGCATATATAGGAATTAGAAATCAATCTCTTTATCTTAGGATTAGCCTTAGGTACTGAATTTTTATCATCAAGCTCTAGTTTATTTCTAGGTTTTCCCTAGTTCTCTTTCAATTTGTAATCAACTCTTTTCAATCAATTCAAGAAGAAATTTCCCCAAGTTCTTTGTTCTCTCTAGTTTTCATCATTGTTTTATCATTCAAATATCATTAGTTTTAGTCACATAACTTCCAATCAATTTAGTGAAGATGAGGATTAAGGGTTCACAAATTCTCTTTCAAAGTGAGGATTTGGGGATTCTTGGTAATCCAAATCACAACTTCTTGTTTGTTCGGGAGAAGGTTCAAGATTCGGGATTAGAGTGAAGATTTGGGCATTCTAGGTATAATTTCTTATTCTCAATTTCATTATTTGATTTAGTTTTAGTTTCTCATTCATTGCTTTCAATTGTTTTATTAGTTAGAGGTTTACTTTCTTGTCAAAATTAGGTTTAGTTCATCTTTTTCATGCTTTCTTGATTATTGTTATTTTGAATCCATGTTTAGCTTTTAGCATAAGTGCTTTTCATTATTTACTGCTTTCTGCATTTGAAAACCGTACCAAACGAATTTCCTTATTAACCTAACACCCCATCCCTGAGGATCGACAACCCCTACTTTGAAAAACCACAAAATACGCAACCGAACAGAACTACCCACGACAAACCACGTTGGTAAATCAACATACAAGCACATATACATTTTTTCCTCATTTTTATCTTTCATTTTCTGTTCTTTTGGTTTTATGTCAGGTTTTTCAGGAATTTGGACGACCCTCCGAAAAGGGGTTACCCTCCAAACTTAGGTTGCTACATACTATGGACATTTTTTCTCGTCGTTTAAACTTCTAAACGTCCGCGGGACAGGGGGATTTGTGCTGGGGTTTCCTTTTGAAAACTCTTTAAGGATTATTCGCACATTTCATGAATAATAGTTGTAAAATCACTTTCCCTTTACTTTATGCATCCCGTGAATTATTAAACTAAACTTTCAAGAGTGAACATCTACTTGTTCCAACTCCTTTAAGATTAATTCAATTTGTTCACAAAATGCTAGGTTTGGAAGAAAGCAATTTACGCAACCATTATTTAGAAATATACAAAATCACCCTAAAGTTACATCGGTACATTGTAAAACCATGTTAAACACAGTTTAGGCAATCCCGATGTGTTTTGGTTTAAAAGGAGTTGCCACGCAATTTTTTTAAGGGAAAAGCCAAGAAAAACCAAAAAGAAAACCAAGAAAGACTCCGCCTACGAAATCAAGAAGTGGATTCGGGGTAAGGCTACGAACTCGAAAGGTAGGAACCTTTTGAGTTCACCTCTCACAAAAGGAAAGACTCTACCATAAGTTACAAAATGTGCGTTTAATAAATTTTAGAAGGAAGATAAATTGAAACTTTACATGATTATTTCATTAAACATGAAAAAAAAATGAAAGAGTTACAACATATACAAACTTTACATGGAAAGAAGAACACACAAAAATCTTACATGATGCTCTTTTTAGAAGAAGCCTTGCCTAGCCTTTGTTGTAGTGCTTGAGCCTTACCCTTGAATCAGTATTTTCAAATCCTTGAATACTCCTCTTGAAGATGCAATAGTACCAAAAGTGTGGATGGAAAGGTTATGAAAAAGGGGCAAGAATGGGTTCTTTTTTGTGGGGTTTTTGGGTAATATGAAGTTAGGCTTTTTGTGGCGTTTTGTGGGATTTATGGAGGAATAATGGAGGGTAATGGATTTAAGATGTTTAAGAGAGCAGAAAGATTAATATTATAATGGTAAGAATGTAGTAGAGTTGAGGGACGAAGATGGTAGAAGGGAGATCAAGGAGATGATGTGAGAAGTAAAGAATGAGATAATAAAAGTGTTGGGAGGATAGAATGAATGAATTGAAGAGTGAGTGAGTCAGTTTCACTTCGAGTTTAGGTAGTATTTATAGGCTACGAGGTCCTTCAAGAGGGAATCTACATGCATGAACTTGGCTTGCCTTGGAGTCATCGACTTTATGGCCGATCGACCTTACGGGGGGAAGAACCATGAATCTAGTGGTCGACAATGTGTGAATGATGAATCTAGGGTATGAAAGCCATAAAGGTCGATCAACCTTGAGAAAGGGGGAGAATGAATCCAGCTTCATCCATACGTCTCTGATTGGTAGTAGTGTGAATGTAGTGTATTCAAGAATAACTTGTTCGCACTTGGACAGTAGAGGATTTTTTTTTTTTTTTTGAGCAAAAAACCCCCCACAAGGGCACTAGACTGTATTATTTAAGAAAGAACACATATCGTTTTGGGCCAGGTCCAAGATTTCCTCGGGCCCATCCTCCAACCAAATTCTACCATTTGAATCGAAAGGTTGGTGGTAGGCGAGCGAGTGTGCAACCTTATTACCTCCCCTAAGAACATGATGCCAAGAAATAATAGTACAATTTCTAGCTAATTTCAATGATTCATCTATGATTATTCCTAAAACGTTACTTCCTCTGAAGCTTGGTTTGAGCTTACTGATATTGAGAAGCTATCACTTCCCACCATGAGCGATCGGAACCCAATATCCCAGGCAGCCTGAAGTCCGAACAAACAGGCTTCTACCTCCTCATTTTCAGGGGTGGAGAAACCCGGAGCTTGTTTCGTTCCCGCTGCTACTACACGTCCCTCGCAGTCTTGGATGACGAAACCCCAACCCCGGCCCCATTCTCCCAGCTTAGCTGCATCTACATTTAACTTCCAGAGCCCAGCAAGTGAGGGGTTCCAAATTGCTAAATGTTGAGTTTTGTGCGAGGACGACAGTAAGGTCAATAAAATGAAATCATGCAGCGTGTCTCGAGCAATATCGACAAACATATCAGTCTTTTGTTTCGGGAATTCCAACACTGCCATGCCACACAAATAAACCACCCTCTCTTTTCATCTTCCAATTCTTCTAAGGCTTTATACAAATAGTCCATTGCCGAAGTATACGGAATACCCCAAAAACTTTCATCCACTCCACTTTCTTCCCAAATTGCCACTTCATTCGGACATTGAAAAATACTATACACATTTGTCTCCGATGTGCAACCACAAATATAACACCTTCCCTCGACCTATTAATCCGTCTAGCTATTGCCCCCGCAGATGGGAGTATTTCTCTGGCAAGTCTCCATCCAAAAGATTTTATTTTAGGAGGGATGTTTAGCTTCCATAGCTTCTTCCAAAAGGGTTTACAATTTTGAACACTTGAGCTCGAGTTGTTTGACAGCTTTTGCTCTATCTGCAAATGATACCCGGATCGCACACTATATTCACCATTTTTTGTTTTTGTTTCATGTCTGACTGTCTTCTGGAAACGTAGGGCACAGAGGAATGGATGTGATAGCCTCTGCCTCCCCAGTGATGGAGACCATCCAGCAAGCCCAGCAACAACACAAGTGTCATCAGCAAGTGCAAACAAGGGACAGGAGGATGATCTAGCAACAGCAACAGCACCAGCAACTTCTTCATCATCTTCAACACCCAAGGGAGATCAGACAGCAGCTTCAGCACCAACAATGTCAGCCACAAGCCTTGCTAAACCACACTCAGCAACTGTTGGAACATTTCCAGCAGAAACAGCAGGCTTCCATCCAAATTTCATCCAGATTCAGAGTTCTACAAAGAACCACCAGTCCACCAACTTCATCCATCCAGACTTGCTACACCTTCGTAAGGCAAGTCCCGCCAAAGATAGCCACCCACCCAAGATTGGCCATCCAGTCAATTTGATTCCCAAGACAAACATCAGCAGCCTCTTTCTCAATTACTCAGATCCATGAATTGAGTGAGATTCAAAGACAAGTTCCCAGAGTTTTTGTTCCTTGACATGCATTCTCCAAGGGCAAATCAAGTCCCAGCATGATCGAGTAAGAAAGCATCAAGTTACAGGCACCAGAACAAGCAACCCTGCAAGGTTGTTTATTATCAGTTTTTCCCGAATCCCAGTCCTGTGGCTAACTTATTTTGATGCAGCTACAATGAGGGTTAACTAAGTCTTTTCCAGCCTTCCTTAAGTTATTAAGGTTATATCTAGCTTAAGAAAAGCCCGGGAAAGTTACTGAGATAACTTATTTTTACCCCCCCCCCCCAGCTAGGAAAGTTCTGATTGGCTGAAATTGCCAACCCTTGGGTGTTTGGTCCAATCAGAAGCAAGCTTTGTTTTTCTTTTCATTTTCAATTGTATCCAGATGATATTAGCTAGACTAAGATGTAATATGATGTATTTAGTTTAGTTCTGCAGCTAGCTTAGAAGGGAGATTAGCAGGTTGCTTAAATTAAGTGCCTCTAATCAAACTGCTTTAGATTAGCTATATATAGTGATGTATTCAGCTGCTTAAGAACACAATCAGTGATATTTCAATAGCATTCTGAGTGCCAAAGTTGAGCCTCTCGTTTGTGAGTGTCCTTAAACTCTCAATTGGTTAAATCTACTTCAGTATCCAGGAGCTGACAAGCCTGGTGGTGTGTGTAGAGCTTGCTTGCTTCAATGGTGGTAAGTCTGTATCTGTTGAGGTAACCAAGTCCCTGCCCTTGTGTTCATTCTGTGGTGTGTCTGTATCAGATTGAGCATAAGTCTATCCTTTTATTTCGTTATTGGGTTGTCATCCATTTCAGCCAATTGCATCCAATTAGCTTTGTTTTAAAACCTCAACTGCAAGTGTGATTCTGTGTGGTGTATTGTAAGTTCTATACTCTGATCTTTGGGAGCTTGCATACATCATCTTGGTATCAAAGCATTGTCTTATTTCTTGGAGTGTGTTTGCTTGTTTTAGTTAAAATGGCCGGAACTAGTAAAACACCATAGGAAGTCTTAGAACAAACTCTGAAGGAGAAGGAAGAAGTAGAACAAAAAATGAAATTTTTGAGTGAGTAGTTGAATTATTATATGAGATTGCATAGACATCAGTTGAATAAGGAGACTGATGATGAGATGGAGGAAGGAGAAGGTGAGAATCCTTTTAGTAGGACAGGGAGAGGAGGTCGAGGTCCTAGGCCTACACCCAGAAGAAGGAGGAGAGTTAGGAGATCACCTAGGATCAGTGAACCTGAGGAGAATAGTGAAAGTGAAAGAGAAATAAGGAGGGAAGACAAGAGGGTTGAAAAGCTTGATTTCATGATTGAAATACCTGAGTTTGCAGAAGAGTTAGACCCTGATGTTTTCCTAGATTGGTTACAGACTGTAGAGAGGGTCTTTGACTTAAAGGAGGTTACAGAAGAGAATAAGGTGAAGTTAGTAGCTTTAAAATTAAAGAAATATGCCTCGGTGGACTAATCTGCAGAAGAGGAGAGTGGAGATTGGAGAAGACAGGGTGAGCACTTGGAGAGAGATGAGACAGAAGTTGAAGGAGAAATTCCTTCCAGACAACTACATGAAATAGAATTACTTCAAGTTGCAGCATTTTGTGCAAGGCAGCAAATCTGTGGAAGAATATACAAAAGAGTTTGAGCATTTGCTTTGGAAATGTAACATGCAAGAGAATGAAGTGCAAACTTACATCAGATATCTTGCAGGTTTGAATGAGAGTATCAGAAACATTGTTGAGCTGCAGGTCTATGATTCCCTTGATGAGCTGAGCTCATTGGCTCACAAAGTGGAGCAGCAGAAGAAAGCTCGAGCAAAGGACTACAGCAGTAGAAGGTACCCAGCCAATCCTTACACTCAAACCAATCCCAATCCATACAGCAAGCCATATATTCCCCTACAAAAGCCTATCCACCCTTACCCCCACCTCAAGCCAGATATCCAGCCCCAAGACCCCCACAAAATCAGCCATAAAATGCCCCACAAAGAACCCCAGCCCCTGCTAGCAAAGCCTACCCAGAAAGAAGATGCTTCAGGCGCCAAGGACTTGGGCATATAGCATCTGAATGTCCCAACAGGAGAGTAGTCACATTGGCTGAGTTTCAAGCAGCTCTTTTGCTTGATCCTGAACATTTTGATGAGGAAGAGCAATATGAAGAGCCCCATGGAGACCCTGTGTATGATGAGGAGGAGGTTGAAGCAGGACCTGATGAAGGAGAGATGCTTGTGATCAAGAGGATCTTGAGCAGTTCTGCAGCAGATGAAGCAGCAGAGCAAAGGGAGAATATTTTCAACACCAGGTGCACAGTTGGAGGGAAAATTTGCTCCTTGATCATTTATGGAGGCAGCTGCACCAATGCAGCCTCTGAAACCATGGTGAAGAAGCTCAATTTGGCTACCGGCATTCATCCAACCCCCTATACCATACAGTGGTTGAACCAAAGTAAAGGTATCAAGATTTCCTCTAGATGCCTTGTTAATTTCTCAATTGGTTCAGCTTATAGAGATGAAGTTTGGTGTGATGTGATTCCTATGGATGTCTGTCACCTATTGTTAGGAAGGCCTTGGATGTATGACAGATCTGTTAGTCATGATGGGAGAGCAAATACATATTCCCTTTGCCTAAGCCACAAAAAGATCACCCTTACCCCTCTTAGACCATCCCAGCTCACAAAAAGACCTAAAAACCTTATTGTCGAGCCTACTCTTGATGTCCTTTTGACAGCTGAACAGCATGAGTTCAGTGAACAAAGTGGACTCATTTTGCTTGACATTGAGGAAGACTTACCCCCACAAAATAACCATCCCCTCTTTCAGCCTATCCTAAAACAGTATCTGCATGTCTTTCCTGAAGAGATGCCCCCAGGCCTACCTCCTAAGAGAGACATACAGCACAAAATAGATCTTGTTCCAGGATCTGTTCTACCCAACAAACCTTCCTACAGAATGACCCCAGCTGAGACAAAAGAGATTCAAAGACAGGTTGATGAATTATTGGAGAAGGGTAGGATAAGGGAGAGTCTGAGCCCCTGTGCAGTACCAACCTTGTTAGTACCTAAGAAGGATGGCAGTCAAAGAATGTGTATTGACTGTAGAGCTATTAACAAGATAACTGTTAAGTACAGGTATCCAACCCCAAGGCTTGAAGATATGCTTGATGAACTGCATGGTTCAGTGGTGTTTTCCAAGATTGATCTAAGAAGTGGCTACTACCAGATCAGGATATGTGAAGGAGACGAATGGAAGACAGCTTTCAAGACCAAAGGAGGGTTATTTGAGTGGTTAGTCATGCCTTTTGGCCTGACCAATCCACCATCTACATTCATGAGGCTAATGAATTAGGTTCTAAAGCCATTGATTGGTAAGTGTGTTGTTGTCTATTTTGATGACATACTTATTTACAGTCAATCTGAATTGGAGCATGTTAACCACTTAAAGAGTGTGATGGAGATATTGAGCAGGGAGCAGTTATATGGGAATTTAAAGAAGTGTCAATTCTTTACAAGCCAAGTCTCTTTTCTTGGCTACATTGTGACAGCAGCAAATATCGAAGTGGATGAGGAAAAGGTCAAGGCAATCAGGGAGTGGCCTATTCCCAGTTCAATTCAGCAAATTAGAAGTTTTCATGGTTTAGCTTCATTTTACAGGAGGTTTGTGAGGAATTTTAGCACCATCCTAGCCCCTATGACAGAGCTAGTGAAGGGCAAAAATTTCTCTTGGACTCCAGCAGCACAAAGAGCCTTTGAAGAAGTTAAGAGGCAGCTTACTTCAGCACCAGTTCTAGCTTTACCAAGCTTCTCTAAGGTCTTTGAAGTAGAGTGTGATGCTTCAGGTGTTGGCATAGGAGCAGTCCTGACCCAAGAAGGCAAACCTGTTGCCTACTTCAGTGAGAAATTGAATGATGCCAAGAGGAGATACAACACCTACGACAAAGAGTTCTATGCTATCATAAGAGCTCTACAACACTGGAGGCACTACCTAATTGGAGTTGAGTTCATATTGCACAGTGATCATGAAGCCTTGAAAATCATTCAAGGGCAGCACAAACTCAACACCAGGCATGCTGCTTGTGTAGAGTTTATGCAGCAGTTCCATTTCATGATCTGTCACAAGTCAGGGAAGCTGAACAAGGGAGCTGATGCTCTTTCAAGGAGATATTTGTTACTGCAGGTTCTAGATGCAAGGGTACTTGGCTTTGAGTAGTTAAAAGCCTTGTACAAAGAAGATGAGGATTTTGGTGAGATTTTCCAGAAGTGCCAAGAACACCCACAGAGTCTATACCATATAGACCAAGGATTTCTTTTCAAGGGAGCAAGATTGTGTATACCCAAGAGCAGTTTCAGGGAGCTACTACTCTCAGAGGTCCATGGAGGATGTCTAGCAGGCCACTTTGGCATTGAGAAAACCCTTCTCATGCTGAAGGATCACTACAGTTGGCCCAAAATGAGAAAAGATGTGGAGCACTGGGTTAAAAGGTGTGCAGTTTGCCAAGTAGCAAAGAGCCACAGCCTACCTCAAGAGTTGTGCACTCCATTGCCAGTCCCAACAGGCCCCTGGGAAGATGTGAGCCTGGATTTCATAATTGGTCTGCCAAGATCACAAAGGGGAAAAGATTCAGTGATGGTGGTAGTAGACAGATTCAGCAAAATGGCACATTTTGTTCCATGCCATACCACTAATGATGCAGTAAGGGTAGCTGAGCTATACTTCCAAGTGTTGGGAATGTCCCGACAATGTTCGATATACACGGAGATTAAATCAAAGTAATATAGTAATTATATATCTTGCTAAAGACCTCTATAATTAGTAATTAAATATGTTTAATTACAACTATATTATTTGGTCTTACTGGGTCAAACAAGTCAATGCCCTGGAACAATGTATGTAACCTAAATGATATTGTATCACGTTTAGAAAAGTTGGAAATTGATTTCTGTGAGAAATCAGCCCAACACGGACCGAATTGGTTCAACACGGGTCGTGTTGACCCAACACGGTCCGTGGTGTTCATGGGCCGAATAATTGAACCTTCTGGAGTCCAACACGAACCGTGTTGTTTCAACACGGACCGTGTTGGGCCCAGAAAGGCGCCGTTGTTTTAATTCGGCCCTTTAGGGTTTTTGAACCCTTTCCCTAGGTTTTCTAAACACTATATAAAGGGGTCTCTGGGAGAGATTATTCAACACCAACTGCCTAAGACTCTTAGAGAGATACCAGGGTGATTTCATGAGTTCCTCTCTCTTTTAGTTTGCAGTTCTAGTTTCAGGAAACATTCTCTGTTTCCCGAAACAATCTCACATACATCTTAGATTAAATTCGTCTCAATCGGGTCGATTTAGCAATCGGGTTCCCGGAGTGCTGCATGGACGTTTCAGTAGAGGGTTTCAGCGTTGGAATCTGGAAGGTCAACATCTTCTTCAACAGGAATTAGCGATTAGGTATAATTACTAAAGCCTCTGCAGTTGTGTTGATTAATTGTTTATAACTGTTATAATATTCCGCCAATTAATCTGTATCTGTTTAGGAAATAGATAACCTAAAACCTAACAGTGGTATCAGAGCCACCAATTGCATGCTAAAGTATTGTACTTGTATTCATAATTAACTTTGTCAATAGTTGAATTATATTATGAATATGCTAGAGTAGATTTATGCCTAAAATTTTGAATCTTTATGAAAGTTTTAATCTTTAATGTTCATGATAGTAAATCAGGAATTTTATTGTAAAATTTCATGCTTTGTTATTATTTGTTTCTTATTGCCTTTGATTAATCGATTTTATGTTTGTTTAATTGTTAAATATAACATGAACTCGATTTAATTTTGAAAGTTTTAGAAACAATCATGTTTAATATTGTTAAACAGTAGGAAATACATGAAATAGGTCTATATTCGCAAAATAGGGTTTTGTAGAATTAATTTTCTGATTTAGTTTATTTACGGTAAATATGAAAAATCAAAATAAAATATCAAACGAACTCGAAATTTTTTGAAATTTTTACTGGAGGTGTCTGGAAGTGTTTCTGGACATTCCATAATTTTTGTAGATTTTTCCCAATTAAAATGGATTTTTAATTGAGTTTTCAGATCTGAAAAGAATTAAAATTTGTTTAATTCTCTTAATTTTATAAATTTGTAGAAATTTGTAAAACTTTTGAAATGTTTACAGTAGGTTACTGGGTAACCATACTTTTAGAGAAAAATTTTCTGTTAATTTATCCGATCAAATTATATTTATTAATTTAGATTTTGAGATCTCAGAGAAATAAATTCGTTACTTCTCTGAATTTTGTACATTAATAGAAATTTGTAAATTTTCTGAAAAATTTACAGTAGGTTACTGGGTAGCCATTCTGTAATGGATAAATTTTTCATGAATTTTCAAAATTGTTTACTAATTTTCCTTTAATTTTCAGATTAACAGAAAAGTATAATTGTTTGCTTTTCTGAATTTTATTCTAATTTTTGAAATTTGATAAAAATCTGAACTTTTTACAGTAGCATATTAGATGAACCTACTGTATGGGAAAATTATAAAATTTTATTTTTAAACTTATCGGACTATTATTATTTATTTTCCTCTTAAACGGAGAATTAAAAAGTTTAATTCCCTAAATTTTTACAATCTTTAGAAATTGTTAAAATTCTAGAAAATATTCATATTGGGTTATTAGATAACACTGTGATATGAAATATTTTAATTCGATAAGTTATGATAGTTTTATTTAAGTTTTTCATTCACGAAATTAACCGAAACTGGGAAGCAACACGGACCGTGTTGATCCAACACGGACCGTGTTGCCAGCAGTTTTAGTGAACTCGTGTATTTTTAGAGTTTTTAATTAATTTTAGAAATTAATTATTAAATCTTATTACTACTAAATCAGATAATGGGCATAAAAATCTATTATTTTGTAAAGTTTAGGAAACTTACAATATCTTTGAAAGATATAGTATCTTTTAGACTCCTTGATTTTAGGAAAGTCAAGTATTTTGTATGTGTAGGTATAAAATCCTAAATCTGTTTAGGTAACTAAGATAAAATTTGGATTTTGTTTTTATATTAATCATGCAAACCTTTTAGGAAATTTTATTTAGTATTTATTTCCTTATGTGTTATATTGCAATTATATATATGCCTTTATAATTTGTTATTTAAGCATGTGTTATATTTGATATAATTATTGCAATATTCATGTTTGCATGTGCTTCTAGTATGGCCATAGATAGTCAGTTTTACCGGTCTGCGTACCGGGTTGGGTGAAATACGATCTGCGTACCGTCTTTGAATTAAATTTTAAATTTAAATTTCAGTTAAGTTTATTTTAATTCATGTAAGGACTCAATTGTGAGGTCCAAATTGTAAATTGGTTGTAATTGGGGACATCAAGTTGAGTGGGAGCCCAACAGCAATGGAGGTGATGATTCGAGTGGGAGCCCATCCAATGAATTTGCAAGACCCAAGAAGATTTTCTTGAAGACTGTCAAGACTTAGTTAAATTAGTGGATTAAGTCTAGGTGGCCATACTAGGGGTTTTATTTATGCTTTAAATTTGTTATTGCATGTTTTATTATGCCTTTTATGCTTTTCAAAAGAGTTCACTTAGAATTGCATGCTTAGGATAATAAAACCTACTCTCAAAATTGAATTATTGTTCAACCTATCGAAACACCACTTAGCATAGATAAAGAAAGCCAAAGCGAATTATTTATCCATCATTAATAAGTAGGGTGGGAGTTAGGTGAATTCAAATTGGCTATCAAAATAGTTTTGGGCCAAGAGCAGAGGAAGAGAAATATTGTATTCGATACAAATTTTTTGCCAAGAGTCATTTTGAATGATCGATCATAAGATGATCCACCAAAGATAACATGAGATCGAGTTTTGTTGGGCCAAAGTCCACTTGAGCCCATGAGTCTTGTGGGTCCAGGTAAATTAAAACACTAAATGAGAGTTGATAAAGTGTTTTGATTTGAAATTAAAATTAGTTTAATTTCCTTTGATGAATAATAACTAAAATGAACCAACTTGTCTCGTAGAATTATTTATGTCTTTTCACTCAAACATCCACCACTAATAAAATATTGTTTTCTCCTTGAGAAAGAGAAAAACAATTAACACCAATTCCTTAATTGGCATTACCATCGCAAGATTGTCTTGAAGGCGATTAAAAAGAAACATGTCTTTGGTATAACATTGAGCTAGGCATCAATATTAAGAGGTCAATCAAGCCAAATGAATACATGTAATGTCATAGTATTCATACAATTTTAACTTCAAAATGTTTGAAGATTAGAGGAAGATTTCAATATTACCAACTCAAAACCAAGTTCATCGAACTAGTTAGAGTTGATAAATATGAAACCAATAACCAGATAGTCTCGGTTGAGCTAGATAAGAGCCAATTGTTGGCGCTCATGTTCTGAAATAATTTGACTATTTTAAAAACATGAGAAACCTCAAATCTCATTTAGCCAAAAGATTGGCAACCAAAGATAGTCTTTTAGTGAAAGGGAAAATAAGATTTAAGAAATCTATCAAAGACAAGAAGTCAAAGGAAAGGTAAAGACAAACAGTTGTACATGCCCAACCAATGACAAAGAACCTAGGTTAACAACTGGATCATATATATATATATATATATATATATATAGATATATATAGATATATATATATATATATAGATATATATATGACACTGGGAGTGTGAATAACTATAAGAAAGACTTGAGATATGATTTCATTTCTAGGCAAATGCGTATATGATACACACTACCCTTATTAAACCCACTTTGAGTATAAGATATCGGTTGTGAAACTCGCATTTATGCAAATGTGCAGTATCTACAGCAAAGTAGATGTGCTTTGAAGGATGAGAGTCAACCTACAAATAGGAACATGCAATTAGTTGTAGTTCCTTATGAAGAGTTGGTTGTTTATCCATTCCCTCAAGACTTATAAGAGAAATTTATAGGTGATTCTATGTTCTCATTATAAGTAGAAATTTGATTTCTTGCTCTCAATGAGAGAGAGAGAGAGGATCTCGGATAAACATACCCAATACATCGAAACCAAAAGGTTTAAAAAGGAATAACTCATGTTCAAACATAAAACCTGTAACTATCTATTAAGTCATGCAAATGAGAGCGCATTTAGAAGCGTCACAGTGATAGACTTTTGAATGATAAGACTTTGAAACATGTGAATATGTGATGTTTGCAAAGCATGACTGTATCTTTTACGAGAAAGGGTGAACGTGCCAACAAACACTCATGCATAAGGATGTATGTAGTCCAATTGAGCACAAGTACAAGAGATGGATTACTTCAAATCTTCAAAGATGAATAAAATAACACATGCTGATTCATGTCTGTGAGATTCATCTGACGCTGGAATGTTAAAATAGTTTAAAGATTTCCAAAATGAAGTAGTCTTGGCGAAACAATGAAGAGAACCTAGATAAGATCGAAAGGATGCTAATGGTTGAGCCAAGAGTTTGAACAAATGACTCAAATGAAACATAATTCTGGCACTATAAGCTTAAGTCATATTAATCAGAAATGTATTCAGAAACTGCATAGTGCAGGATTTTGGAAAACCTAAACCTTGAAAAGTTCAATGTTTGTAAAGCATGCCTGATGAGTAAGATGACTAAAATCACCTCTTATTGGAATTGGTGAACAAGCTAATGACTTATTAGGATGCATACATACTGATGTATGTGGGCCTATGAGCACTAGTGCTAGAAGGTTTACTATACTATTTCATCACTTTCAGTGACGATTTTTTAGTAGATATGGGTATATCTACTTAATACGCCACAAGTCCAAATCCTTTGAAAATGTTCAAAGAGTTTCAAAGTGAAGTACAAAACCAACTTGGCAAGAAAATCAAAACCCTTCAATTAGGTTGAGGAGGTGAGTATTTGAACCAAAGATTTCATTGACCATTCCAGAGAATATGGAATTGTTTCATGACTCTCTCCTCTAAGAATACGACATCTCAATGACGTATCTAAGAGCAGGAATCACACCTTACTAGATATGGTGTGATCAATGATGGTTGAGTCAACATTGCTGATTACCTTTTGGGGATACACGCAATTAACCATAGCTCTAATTACTGAATAAAGATTATCTGAAGCATTAGAGAAGACACCATATATGATATGGAGAAGAGAGGTTCTTGAACCGTCTTCTGAAAGAAAGGAGTATCACTTCTACAAACTGTTGTAGAGGAAAGTGTTTATGTCTCAAAATACTTTCTTCTTAGAGAATATGTTATTCTCTAAAAGAAAGAGTGGGAGAGATTTTGAACTTACCGAAGTTCAAGAGACACAAAACACTATAATCATCACATGAAACTCACATTTGATCCTAGTTCAAATTTTCCTATTTGTCGGAAAATTAAGAACAAGGTTGAGGCAGTTGAAGTTTCTCAAAACGTTGAGGAGAGGGTGTCATGAACATTACTCCAAGCAAGGTCAGGTAAACAACTCCGTCAGCCACAAAGATATCGATCTTCTGTGGATGAACGTGAGATGTTACTTTTAGAAAGTAATGACTCTACCTACATCAAAGAAGCTTTACGTAAATCAAGATTCCATGCAACCAAGTCTAAAATGGATTCCATGTATTCAACCAAGTTTAGAACTTGGTTGATTTGTCTGAAGGTGTGAGCCATCATGCATATGAGGGTTTTAAGGCAAAACATGGGTTCATTAAGATAGACATCAAGACTGACTTCAAAATTAGATTTTGAAGAAAGGTGTGTACTTGACACAACTGAGTGGTCTTTTGTTGGAATACTTGTAAACTTCAAGAGACCATCTGTGGTCTTAAGGAAGCTTCTAGGAGTAGGAATCATTGACCTTCTTGACCAGGATATCAAAAAGGTTTGACATACTGGGAAGTGCCAAAGATAATATTGTGTTTACAAGAAGTTCAGTGGGAGCAATGCGTTTTCTGATATTGTATGTGATTGACATACTGCCTACTGAGAAGAATATTCCAATGTTGCTTCTATTGAGGTTGACTTGGAAATAATTTTCAAAGTGAAGGATTGGTGGGGCTAAGAATTTTATTGGAAACAAGATCCATAATGATAGATTAAAGATTTTGATTATTTGAATCAAAGTTAACTAGGTGTTGAATAGTTCAACTCACTTCGAGAATGGATTAATTTCCAAAATCATGGCATATCCTTACGAAATTTGATTGTCTCAAACCAATCAGAAGTTCTAAGAAGGATGAGACATATAACTCATGCTTCAGGCGTGAGATTAATGTATGCCATGAGATGTTCAAAGTCCAACATAACATATACATTGTATATGTATAAGCAAAACTAAGGATGTGTCCTAAGTCTAAAGTGGTTGATAAAAGCTAAGTGTGAAGAGTTGCATTGATGCTACACTCATGTAGAGAAATATGATTATCTGAAAGGTCAGAGAAAATTATACGATCTGTATTGAGTGGTATTGAGGTGAACTAGAAGAAGTTCCTAACATGACATGCGGTTAATTCTACAAATAAGACAAGTATGACACGACTTTAGAAGTTGTGGCAGAAACTGTTAGGATTGCGAAGTTCGTTTTTAGAATTGGGTGATGTTTCTAGCCTTGCGAGAGAAATGAAGCCTTATTGATAGGAGCCATCACTCAAGCAAAGGAACTTAAGCTCACTGTGAATCCAAACATGTGTTCCGGAAATATCTTCCTATATGAAAGGTCATTAGTGAGATGGTATATGTACGAGGTTCATTGCAAGTATTATGTACTAAACCCCTGTTGTAGTTATAGCATGATAGTCATGCATGGGCAATATGTATTAAACACATTCCGGAATATTAACAAGTCAAATTTGCATGAATTGTTCATGAATTATGACCTTGTTGATTCATCATTGAGAATAAGATTCCAAAATTTACATCAATTATGGTTTAGAATTATGTAAATGTCCAAAAAGGTTAGCGCATTCGAAATGGGAAATTGGATGAGGTCTGATTTCTGAAACCCCATTAGTGAACTTGATGACGCTAATCTTGGCCGATCGTCGACCTGTTTCCTGATTGTATTATCACGTAGGGACGGTGATGATATTAACACAATTAGCATGTAGGATTGAAGTGATGATCAAGTTTCATGATCATATTGACGTATTGACGTCATAAATCAATCACATGGGTATTGTTGAGAACAACTACTGAACTGACCCGCAATGGGAGCTCTTTAAGTTGGGAATTGTCATAGGAGCTTTCACTACTCAAAATTCCTAAATCCTGAGTTCAATACATAGACTACATGGTCTGCTGTGACTTTGGAGCGCCTCAAACGCCTTTCGTAACAGTAGGCTATAAAGGCGGTGTATAGGTTACAGTTGGATCATGTGAGAATGTGTGTTTGAGCAAGATGGCATTGTCCTCCCTATTAGGGACAGTTGTCTCGTTGGCCACTCGGTGAGATTGGACTGAAAATGCTTGGCCGAGCTCAGTTGAATCAATAGTTGGTCATCTGCTTTTCAAAGTCTAACTCGGAGATCGAGGAACATTTCGGACCTTACATAAGGATGACATCAGCTTACCTTATCAGAACATGAGACAGTAAGTGACAAGGGAATTTAAGGAATCGAACACTTGTGGGACAAGTGGGAGATTGTTGGGAATGTCCCGACAATGTTCGATATACACAGAGATTAAACCAAAGTAATATAGTAATTATATGTCTTGCTAGAGACCTCTATAATTAGTAATTAAATATGTTTAATTACAACTATATTATTTGGTCCTACTGGGTCACATAAGTCAGTGCCCTGGAACAATGTATGTAACCTAAATGATATTGTATCACGTTTAGAAAAGTTGGAAATTGATTTCTGTGAGAAATAAACCCAACACGGACCGAATTGGGTTCAACACGGGTCGTATTGACCCAACACGGTCCGTGTTGAGACACCACGGTCCTTGGTGTCCATGGGCCGAATAATTGAACCTTCTGGAGTCCAACACGGACCGTGTTGTTTTAACATGGACCGTGTTGGGCCCAAAAAGGCGCCGCTGTTTTAATTCGGCCCTTTAGGGTTTTTGAACCCTTTCCCTAGGTTTTCTAAACACTATATAAAGGGGTCTCTGGGAGAGATTATTCAATCCTAACTGCCTAAGACTCTTAGAGAGATACCAGGGTGATTTCCTGAGTTCCTCTCTCTTTTAGTTTGCAGTTCTAGTTTTAGGAAACATTCTCTGTTTCCCGAAACAATCTCACATACATCTTAGATTGAGATTCGTCTCGATCGGGTCGATCTAGCAATCGGGTTCCCGGAGTGCTGCGTGGACTTTTCATTAGAGGGTTTCAGCGTTGGAATCTGGAAGGTCAACAACTTCTTCAGCAGGAATTAGCGATCAGGTATAATTACTAAAGCCTCTACAGTTGTGTTGATTAATTGTTTATAACTGTTGTAATATTCCGCCAATAAATCTGTATCTGTTTAGGAAATAGATAACCTAAAACCTAACACCAAGAAGTGGTGAAACTTCATGGAATTCCTAAGAGCATGGTGTGTGATAGGGATGCTAAATTCTTGAGTCATTTCTGGGTGACTCTCTGGAAGAAGCTAGGAACAAAGCTCAAATACAGCACAGCATGTCACCCACAGACTGATGGGCAGACAAAGGTGACCAACAGGACACTAGGAACTCTATTGAGATCACTGATAAATGCAAACAAAACAGGATGGGACACTCTTTTGCCCCATGCTGAATTTGCATTCAATAGAGCCCCTTCAAAGGCAACCGACCTTCCTCCATTTCAGGTGGTATATGGGAGAAATCCTATCACTCCTTTGGATTTATCTCAGCTAACCAATTCTGTAAAGTTCAGTTATGAAGCAGGTACACATGCAGAGAAGATCAAGAAGTTTCATCAGCAGGTTAGAGAGAAAATCATCAAGTATACTGAGCAAACAGCTACTTCAGCCAACAAGCACAGGAGAAAGGTGGTTTTCCAGCCAGAAGACTTAGTGTGGATACACCTGAGGAAGGACAGGTTCCCAGCAAAGAGGAAAGGAAAGCTCGTTCCAAGAGCAGATGGCCCATGTGAAGTACTGGAGAAAATAGGAGACAATGCCTACAGATTGGATCTTTCAGAAGACTATGGAGGGAGTGCTACTTTCAACATAGCATACTTAAGGCCCTACTTTCCAGCACATGAAGACCTTCCAAGTTTGAGGACAAACTTTCCTCAACCTGGGGAGGATGATGTAGACCATCCAGCAAGCCCAGCAATAGCACAAGTGTCATCAGCAAGTGCAAACAAGGGAGAGAAGGATGATCTAGCAACAAAGAATAAAGAATAAAGAATAAAGACCAAAGAACTTCTTCATCATCTTCATCACCCAAGAGAGATCAGCAGCCTTCAAAGACTAAGAATGTCACCCCAAGCCTTGCTAAACCACACTCAAGAATCATTGAACATTTCCAGAGAAACAGAGCTTCCATCCAAGCCATCGCCAGCTCAGAGTTCTAAACAACCACCAGTCCACCAACTTCATCCATCCAGACTTGCTACACCTTCGTAAGGCAAGTCCTGGCCAGCATAGCCAGTCACCCACCCAGTATTGGCCATCCAGGTCAATTTCAGTTCCCAGCACAAACAGTCCAAGCAGGCCTCTTTCTCAATTCTGTATCCATGAATTGAGTGAGATTCAGCACAAGTTCCCCAGGAGTTTTTTTGTTCCTTGACATGCATTCTCCAAGGGCAAATCAAGTCCCAGCATGATCGAGTAAGAAAGCATCAAGTTACAGGCACCAGAACAAGCAACCCTGCAAGGTTTTTCCAGAATCCCAGTCCTGTGGCTAACTTATTTTGATGCAGCTACAATGAGGGTTAATTAAGTCTTTTCCAGCCTTCCTTAAGCTATTGAGGTTATATCTAGCTTAAGAAAAGCCCGGGAAAGTTATTGAGATAACTTATTTTTACCCCCCAGCTAGGAAAGGTTCTGATTGGCTGAAATTGCCAACCCTTGGGAGTTTGGTCCAATCAGAAGCAAGCTTTGTTTTTCTTTTCATTTTCAATTGTATCCGGATGATATTAGCTAGACTAATATGTAATATGATGTATTTAGTTATTTCTGCAGCTAGCTTAGAAGGGAGATTAGCAGGTTGCTTAAATTAAGTGCCTCTAATCAAACTGCTTTAGATTAGCTATATATAGTGATGTATTCAGCTGCTTAAGAACACAATCAGTGATATTTCAATAGCATTCTGAGTGCCAAAGTTGAGTCTCTCGTTTGTGAGTGTCCTTAAACTCTCAATTGGTTAAATCTACTCAGATCCGTGAGTGCAAGCCTGGTGGTGTGTGTAGAGCTTGCTTGCTTCAATGGTGGTGAGTCTGTATCTGTTGAGGTAACCAAGTCCCTGCCCTTGTGTTCATTCTGTGGTGTGTCTGTATCAGATTGAGCATAAGTCTATCCTTTTATTTCCTTATTGGGTTGTCATCCATTTCAGCCAATTGCATCCAATTAGCTTTGTTTTAAAACCTCAACTGCAAGTGTGATTCTGTGTGGTGTATTGTAAGTTCTATACTCTGATCTTTTGGAGCTTGCATACATCACCTAGGTAGGAAAAGCTTTTGAATTTCTTGGTATTTCCAATTACCCTGTTCAAAATCAATGAGCTCCTTAACCTTCCGAGGCATTTGATGATTTGGCTTCGGTGAGTAAACCTTGAAGGTTGAACCTCGATTAATCCATTTGTCTTCCCAGATTTGAATTTTGCTGTCGTTCCCTACCACCCATGTTAGCCGCTCTTCGACAATTTTTCTTGCTTCATATATACTTATCCAAGTATAGCTTGGCCTCGGCCCCAACCGTGCTTGAAATATATCGCCATATGGGTAGTATTTGGCACGCAAAAGCCTTGCTACTAAAGTTTCAGGATGTTTCCAAAGGCGCCAAACTTGTTTCCGAAGGAGAGACATGTTGAACTCCTCCATGCTTCTAAATCCCATTCCTCTATCTCTTTTGCTTGTACATAGAAGATCTTTGTTAAGCCAATGCATCTTCTTTTCTCCTTGCTTGGGCCCCCCACCAATACCTCCAAGTTACTCTCTGGATATCGAAGCACAGGGAAGATGGTAGCTTAAAGATAATCATAGCATAAATAGGTATGGCTTGTGCAACTGCTTTAATAACAACCTTCCGTCCTGCCCATGACAAGAGGCAATCATCCCAGCAGTTTAAACGCTTAGCCACTATATCTCTGATTGTCATTATGTCCTTGTGCTTGGATTTACCGACTAGGGTGGGAAGCCCAAGGTACTTGTTATGCGACAGTACTTCTCTGATCTCCAAGATGCTTGTAATCGCTTGGCGACGTTCTGCAGAAGCTTTTTTGTGAAAGACCACATCAGTCTTGCTATAATTCACTTGTTGACCCGAGGCTTTCTCATAAAGAGATAACAAGGTCCTGATCTCTTGAGCTTGGCTTTCAGTAGCTTTGCAAAACAAGATTGTGTCGTCCGCAAATAAGAGATGGGAGATGATGGGTGCATCCCTACACGCTTTCACTCCTTGAATCGCACCAGTGTTAACCGCATTTCGCAAGAGTGCTGACAAACCTTCAGTGACAATAATAAAGAGAAACGGCGAGAGCGGATCTCCTTGCTATAACCCACGGGAGGGGGTTAGGAAGCCTCTGGGACAACCATTAATTAGGAACGAAAAGGTGGATGATTCGACGAAACGCATCACTGTGTTTATCCATTCCTCACAAAAGCCCAATCTGGACATGATTTTTCGCAAGAAGGACCATTCCACTCTGTCGAAGGCTTTTCTCATATCTAGCTTTATAGATATATGCCTTTTATTTCCTGCGTAGCAATGGATATAATGGAAAACCTCGTAGACGACGAGGATATTATCACTGATGAGCCTTCCCTTGATGAACCCGCTTTGAGCTTCGGAGATGACCTCCGGAAGGATATTCTTCAACCGGTTTGCGAGGGTTTTTGTAGCTATTTTGATGAAAACATTCGCCAAACTGATCGGCCGAAAATCTATCACCGACGTTGGATGCTTCTTTTTGGGGATGAGGGTCACTAATGTGTGGTTGACGCCTTTTGGGAATTCACCGTCATTCAAGATGTCAATCACTGTGTCTGCGACATTTTGACCGATGATGTGCCAAAATTTCTGGTAAAAATATGGATTGAAACCATCCGGGCCTGGGGATTTTCCAGGATGCATTTGGAACACTACATCTTTTATTTCTTCATGCGTATATGGCTTAGAGAGGAGGTCATTCATCTCGTTTGTCACCCTACTCTGAACATGCCTTAACACTTTGTCCATTTCTATTGCTCCATCTGAAGTAAACAGTTCTTCATAATATTTCAGAAACATAAATTCGAATTCAGCTGTCGTGGTGTACACTGTTCCGTTTGAATCTTCCAACCGGGTAATGGTATTTGTCATTCTACGCGCTGAGGCTTTCCGGTGGAACCATCTCGAGTTTCGGTCTCCAAAAGTCAGATAGTCTCTTTTCGCCCTTTGCCACCACATTACTTCTTCCTGCTGCCTTAGCTTTTTCAACTTGTCCAACTGCTTTTTTCGTTCATGAATTTCGCTGGCCTTCTCAAGCTGCTTCTGAGTATGTGCAATTTTCCTTTGCACATTACCCAAAGTGTTGTGAGCCCAGTCTGTCAAGGCTTCTTTGCAGCAGTCTAATTTTTCAATGCAATTCCTGCCAGTTATTCCTGAATTCTGATTTTTCCATACTTCTTTTACAATATGCTCACACTCCTCCTCACTTGCCTACATGTTCTCAAAAAGAAAATGTCTCTTTGGCATCTCCTTCCATTGCATGTTCATATTTGTATCCAATCTAATCGGTAGATGGTCGGAAAAGGATTCGTCTAAATGAGTAACTATTGCATCCGAAAAAGAGCATCTCCATTCTGCATTTGCTAAACATCTGTCTAAACGCTCGAACCGTATCGGGTTCAGTATCGGGATCGGTGCCAAGCTTTCATAGCCGGGATTGCAAAGATAAGGTCGATGAAATCCCGATCCATCATCACCGGACTAAAACTGCTCACCCACTCGTTTTCAGGAATCGTTACATCTTTACAAAAGGCGGGGTGGTGAGCATCACACTATCGTGGCCTCGGCGAGCCATCCTTGTTGGAGTAAGGAGAGGCTTGGGACTTGTCAATGACCTCGGAGGCCTCGGGACTGGATTGGGTCATCCCGAAAATGAAGGGCGTGGTGGTATCAAGTCTCGGAAGTAACCAAGTTAATAACTTGCAGGGGAGAAGGCGATCAAAGGTTGGAAATGCGCGCGCCTTCATGCTTTGGGCCATAACTCCTTCAATATAACTTCGATAGGTCTCAAATTTTAGGAGCTTATAGTACACACTGAGAGCTTTCCAACGATATCTTACGGGCCTAAAACGGAGTTCGTATGAAGAAGTTATGCGTGTTGGAAGTCGGCAGGGAAAAACTGCCCAGAAGCATGGCTCGCCCGAGCCACCCTGTGGCTCGCCCGAGCCACCCTGTGGCTCGCCCGAGCCACCATTCTGCCAGACTTTGCCGCGCACATGGTCAACCTCTCAGTGGGCCTACTCGCCCGAGCCGCTCCTTGGCTCGCCCGAGCCAAGCTTCTGCCAGATTTGTCCTAGCCGCGGATGTGTCGCGTGCCGTCAACCCTTCGGCACGCCGCTCGAGCAACCTGCTCGCCCGAGCCAAAGCTATCGCCAGTTAAGTCGCGCAAGCGATTTATTTGTTGGACGAAGGCACCGCCGCTCGAGCCACTACTGCTCGCCCGAGCCAACCTTCTGGAAGAACGCGAAGTTTCGTTATTTTTGCTCTGTTTTTACTTAATTTCTGGTTTAGTATAAATAGCTTGTTAGGACTTTTTTCCAGGCAGCTTTTGATGATTATGAACATGCTTATGCATTGGTTAGGGTTTCCCTAAGTTTTCTCTCAAAATCTAGATTACTTTATCCATTGATTAATGGTGGTGTTTCTAGTCATTCCTTTATTGATCATTTGGTGGATTCTTCCTTTATGATGGTCATGGTGGGGTGTTAGGCTTTGGTGGTGGAATCTCCTTTATCCAAGGTCATATCCAATCCCTTTGGTGTTCAAGGTTATTGATATTGGTTGATTTTGGTTATTATTCTTGTTATTATTCAAGTTCAAGGCTATTGTTGAGAAGTTCAAGCATGGGTGATTGAGATATTCATCTTTCTCCCCTTATTCTATTGCTTATGGATTTCTCTCATCTCTTCTACAACAACAACTCAAGCTAAGTCTAAATTCTCTCCCACCGCGCCACGCTCCAACGCTCCTCCACCGAATCCCCACTTTCTCTTTTGTTCCACCAAGTGAAGTTGTATCCTCTATAACCCAAGTCATATAGCCCACACCGATCAAAGGTTTCTTGGAAGATTTCTAATACGTGTTGTGACTTTGGAGGACCCCCCTTCTTTTTTGAGTTGTAAAAAATTTCGTTTAGGTCTCCTCCTAACAACCACGGAAGATTTGAGTGTTGACACAGTTCCTCCACAAGCTTGCACGTCAAGTATTTTTCTTGGGAATGTGCTCACCCGTACACACCTGTAAATCGCCATTTTGTCGTGCCGATACCTTCTTCAATCTTCATGTCAATATGATGTTGGGAATAAGAGAGCAACGAAGCTGTCACATCTTTGTTCCAGAATAGGGCTAGACCTCCTGATCTCCCAATGTTGTCTACACTAATACAATGATATCTCTCCATCTTTCTTTTTAAGATACGAAGTTCATGAGAGGATCTTTTGGTTTCTGAAAGAAAGACAATGGTAGGTTTTGATCTGTGGACAACGCCCATCAGATCGTTTACTGCTCGAGGGTCCCCCAACCCTCCGCAGTTTAGACATATGATACTCATTGGGCTCTGCGAGGTTGCTCCGCAACACCCGCCTCTCCGCCATCCAAAGTGAAGACATGACTTCCCATCTCAGTTCCTTGTTGTTTTCTCTCATTCCTTTCTAGAAAACCCCGATCTTGCTTCCTCTTGAAGACTTCCCTGCCAACCTCTATTTGGTCCACTTGCATTTTCTCCATGAGTGAAACATCCCTCTGATTTTGTTCTCCAGTTATCAATTTCTCATGCTCACTTGTTTTTCCCATCTCCTTCCACAAAGGGCTTGTTGTACGGTCTACTGGTCCTCCTCCCCCTCCAAAGTCCAGTCTTCGTCTTGCTCTTGTGGTGGACCTACTTCCTATGAGGGTCTGATACAATCTTTTTTCTTCTTGAATTTCAAGCTCCAGATTCCTCCTACGTGTCCTGAGAGGTGAAGCCCTCATCCAAGAACCATATTGATGTATAATGGGATCAAGAGATCTCATTACACATAGAATTCAGGATCTTTAAAAACAAAGATAAGAATCTTCTTCTCTAAGTTCTTAAGGATCAACTAAACTCAATGAAAAGAGATGGAAAACGAAAAGAATGATGGGAATTCGTTTACCAAATGAACGTTTGATGAATGCTTGGTGGATGAATGTTGAACGAATGGTGGATGAATGAATGGATGAATGAACGATAATGGCGTTTGAAGGATCCTTTGAGGATATAGGCACACCATCTCAAGAACTCTTCAATCTCTACCTATCACCACCAAGGACACCACCCTAGGCTAGAAGTAGATGATATATTCGAAACTCCCTCAAGAGAAACGAAAGGAACTAGCAAAAGCTAAAGAGAATCAATATCATGTTGAATTTGATTTATATTTGTAATATGAATTGAATGAGATTACAAGGCACCCTAAGGGGGTATTTATACTAATGAGGCCCCCCTTTAGGCGTGTGTTACATCAAGAAATGGAGAGAAACTAGCTTACATCATTACAAACAAATGTGACATCATAAAGAAACTAATATACATAAGCTAGTTTAAAACTAAGATAACTTGCTCAATACTCATCCAATCTTCAAGATTCAAAAGCCATTGTGAAGCTCCTTTGGTGTAGATTATTTGACCTTTGGATGACTTCTACAATATCTTCATGGATCTTGTGATGTAGAGCAAATTACCAAACTGCCCTTGTTAAAACCATTCAAACGAGAGGGATACTTGAGTGAATGATGCTCTTTTGCCATATAACCGAGTATTAGGCCCCTATGATGCATATTGGATGTCCTCCTTGATGTCCTTGATGTATATGGCCATCAAATATACATCATACTCCCCCGGTTGAAAAAGTTTGTCCTCAAACTTTGAGCATCAACTCTCTCTTTTGTTCGCCTTCTTCACAAGAGATTTACAAGCTTTCTTCTTAAAGGCTATGAAGTCATCATAGACCCCTTTACGAAACTTCTTCAACTTCTTCCAAAATAACCCATAGACATTATTGGACTTTGATACTCCATATTTCACCATGGATGTAGAATTCCCATGTAACTTCTCAACTTCAAAGTCTACAATTTTGCATTCATTATTTAATGTGAAGCGATCCATTCTTGAATGATCACAAACGACTATGGCCCCTTGACTCCTTTGAATCCTTGGCACTTCAACCATAAGATTCAAGTTGATATCTCTTGGGTCCACATGGAAGATACGCTTCATAGGAGAACTCAAAATTGGGTGATTGCTTGGATCCGATTTGCTTCCCTCCAAGTTGCCAAGAACAAGACCCTTTGCTTGAAGATCATCAGCTTCCTTTTGAGCCTTTGGAGGTCCACTAGGGTTTTCGTGGGTTGCTTTATCATGAAGCACGACAGGTTTAGGGACCAAATCAGCTTGAACATCACGTTGGAATGGGTGGGTGACGAGTGGGTGACCCTTTTTGAGACTAGGGTTCTCGTTGGTGGAATTTTCGTGGCTAGGTTTTGTGTTTGGGTTTAAGGGAGTGATCTCCTTATGCTCACTAAACTCAGGGTGTTCAGTGGTCATAGAAGTGATGGGATTTTGGATCACTCTCTTTGGGTGGGGATGGGTTGGCTATTTTTAGTGGAGCTAGGGTGATTTTCTTGTTGTTGAGCCTGAAAGTGTAGGTATTGGTTCTTCCATCATGTATCACGCTCCTGTCAAATAACCATGGTCTTCCTAGCAGAATATGACAAGCATCCATGGGCAAAACGTCACACCATAAGGATTCTTGAAAATATTTGCCAATGGAGAAGCTTACCAAACATCGTTGGGTTACTTGTAAACTTTCACCCTGATTGAGCCACTTGATGGTGTAGGGATTTGGATGGGGACTTTTTTCCAGCTGAAGTTTGTCCACCATAGTAGTTGACGCCACATTGGTGCTGCTTCCACCATCAATCATCAAAGAGCATACCTTTCCCTTGATTGTGCAACGAGACTGAAAGATAGCTTCTTGTTGTTGCTGATCTTCTGGAACACTCGAACTGTTGAGGATCCTCCTCATGAAGAACAATTCGTGAGCCATGATAGGGGTTTGGAACGTCCAGATTGACGTTGGGTAGGGACGGGAATGTGTTTGGGCTATGGGGTTCTTTGTGGAGCTAATGGGAGACGTGTGATGGAGAGATGGTGGGGAACGTTTTTGTGATGGAAAGATGGTAGAAAGATGGTGCAAGAACTAAGAGAATCAATCTCCTAAGCTCTGATACCAATTTTGATGTATAATGGGATCAAGAGATCTCATTACACATAGAATTCAGGATCTTTAAAAACAAAGATAAGAATCTTCTTCTCTAAGTTCTTAAGGATCAACGAAACTCAATGAAAAGAGATGGAAAACGAAAAGAATGATGGGAATTCGTTTACCAAATGAACGTTTGATGAATGCTTGGTGGATGAATGTTGAACGAATGGTGGATGAATGAATGGATGAATGAACGATAATGGCGTTTGAAGGATCCTTTGAGGATATAGGCACACCATCTCAAGAACTCTTCAATCTCTACCTATCACCACCAAGGACACCACCCTAGGCTAGAAGTAGATGATATATTCGAAACTCCCTCAAGAGAAACGAAAGGAACTAGCAAAAGCTAAAGAGAATCAATATCATGTTGAATTTGATTTATATTTGTAATATGAATTGAATGAGATTACAAGGCACCCTAAGGGGGTATTTATACTAATGAGGCCCCCCTTTAGGCGTGTGTTACATCAAGAAATGGAGAGAAACTAGCTTACATCATTACAAACAAATGTGACATCATAAAGAAACTAATATACATAAGCTAGTTTAAAACTAAGATAACTTGCTCAATACTCATCTAATCTTCAAGATTCAAAAGCCATTGTGAAGCTCCTTTGGTGTAGATTATTTGACCTTTGGATGACTTCTACAATATCTTCATGGATCTTGTGATATAGAGCAAATTACCAAATTGCCCTTGTTAAAACCATTCAAACGAGAGGGATACTTGAGTGAATGATGCTCTTTTACCATATAACCGAGTATTAGGCCCCTATGATGCATATTGGATGTCCTCCTTGATGTCCTTGATGTATATGGCCATCAAATATACATCACATATTCATATTCCTTCGGATCCAGGTCTGTTGCTACAGCTTCACATTCTTTAACAACATGCCCAAGTCGCCCGCATCCGTAACAGAAATCCGAAAGTTTAAGATATTTGAATTGAATCAAAATAGACTTTCCTTCAAGCTTCACCAGTAAGCCCCTTCGCAAGGGTTTTGTAATATCCAAATCCACTTGGAAACATATGGATTTATCAGCGCCAAACATAGTATCCTCCTCACATCCAACATAGGTCCCCACTTTGTCTGCCAGAATTTTTGCAAATGCCTCTGTCTGTTTTATGGCTGGAACTTCGTGCGCTTTAACCCAGAAACGCGCCGATTTGAATACAATTTCTTTGTAGGCTTCTTTTCCCGTCCACTCTTTTAGAAGAAGTAACTTATTGTCAAAGGACCAAGGTCCTTCATTGATGACGAAGAGCTTGTCTTTTTCTGCAAAGAATTGGAATAGAAAAAGATTGTTGTCTAGTTCTCTGATCACAATACCTTTTGTCGGTCTCCACACATTTTTCAAGACTGTTCGCAAAGCCCTGGAATTGAAAGTTGTTTTCGTCAGCAGTGTACCCACAAGACTCAACGCAATTTCTTCCGATTTTTCTTCTGATACGTCTCCATCCAGTTCCAGAATTTCTTCCTCTTCCTCCATGAATTTCAACTTGCTCCATTCTTGCTCAAGAACGTCTCCCATGGTTCATACAATTTTCTTTGATGCAAATTTTATAAATCTTGATCCAAACCCCACTTAAAATCGCCTAGCCTACTGAATGAGGCTATGATAAACTTCTCTTCCCTCTTTCCTACCAAAGTCTACCGTCGAGACTATATTCCGATCAACAACCGCCTCACTGGCTGGAGGCAACCACTCTCACAACAGAAGGAGCTAGGGCATTAGTGCCTTAGCGCCATGGGCGTTGGAGAGAGTTTTGGGAAAAGAAAGATTTCTTAGGTTACAAGAATATTGATATCTCTAGTGTTTGTATTTTACTATGACAAAAGAGGATTTTATTAGAGCTTAAATGAGTGCTTTTGTGAGGTTTTGAACTTGAGACTTTAAGTAGCTTTTGTGTTCTTTACGTAGCTTTTGTATGGCTGCATGAGACTCTTTTCTTACGTAAAAGTTATGCATGCAATGGACTAGGCCTTTCACATATGATAATGCATGTGATTCCGTATGAACTTGTGCATGTGGAGTGCATGCAAGCAAGTTGTTTGACTCGACTTCTTCTCTTTATTCATTTATTTCTATCTATATTTATATACTCAAATACTTAGTTTCTACAGATAGCCCCCACTTTGATTGAATCTTGAATAGGATGAGAATCAAAGTAGTACTGATTTGATGGACACCGACTGGGGATATGACTTTGGAGTGCAAAGCCTAGGCGACGCTTGGAAGCTAAGGTCCTGCACTTGACTGTTAAGTTGACGACGTGCGTCTTTTGTGGTTGATCTCAGGCGAGAATGACGCCTTACTAAGAACTGGAGGATGCAATTTGGTTGATCTTAGGCGAGAATGACGCCCTACTTGAAATTATGACTGATCTCAGACGAGAATGACACCCCACTCGAAGTGGAGACTTCATCGAACGCGATGACGATGTCAATGGCTTTGGGATTGGGATTGATGTTTGATGGCTATTTATGCCGAGAGACTTCACCGGGCGCGATGCTGATGGTTCTGAGGTCGAGACTTCATCGGGCGCGATGCTTATGGCTCAGAGGTCGAGACTTTACCGAACGCGATGTCGACGACTCTGATTTTGGTTTGAATTTGATGATGGAAATTTGATGCCGAGAGACTTCACCGGACGAGGTGCCAATGGCTCTGAGGTCGAGACTTCACCGAGCGCGATATCGATGACTCTGATTTTAGTTTGAATTTGATGATGGCAATTTGATATTGAGAGACTTCACCGAACGTGATGCCGATGACTCTTATTTCCTGCAAAACACAAGCAATTTTTATCAGTTTTAGAAATTTAAATTTTAATTCGGATTGCGTTTGCATGATCATTGGAAAATGCATTCCATTTGGACTTGATCCTTCAACTTTGAGAAAGCCACCCATGTTTTATTGGGGCACAACAGCCGGGTTCTCTCTTGAAAACAAGCATTTTTTTGGTTTTGGTAATGAGCATGAGGAAGAGGACAAGTGTTCCCCTTTTCTAGGTCGATCAGCCTTCAAGGAGGAGAAAATCTTTTCCTCTCGTACAATGCAGCTTTTGTAGGGCTTGTAGGAGACCATTTTAACACAATTATTGTGATCTTCTTTTGGGTCGATCGACCTTGAGCTCCACCGATCTGTTGCTGACACGTGGCTTCGTGGGTCAGCTCATTGTGCTTATAAATGGTGAGCTTGGATTTCGGCATTCACCACCATTTCAATCCGAGCTCTTCTTGGCTTTCTTCTTATTCTCTCTCTAGAATTTGTTTTGGGTATTTTGGCTTTATTGAAAAGCAATGGCTTCTTGGTGGAGAGGACGTCGTTGTGCTACTCAGTCAGCTGTTCAGGAGCGTCCATATGCAAGGATGGTACAAAGGGAATATCCCAATAAGGAATTTACACCAGCGCAGTTAGGTTTTCAGACAGGATGAGCATGCTTGGTTCTTCCGCTCTCACTCCTCGGTATGCTTCTTTTCCTTTACAAGCTTATTTTATAACATGTCATCATTGAAGTGTTTTGCATGTTACTACTTGTTTTAGCACTTTAAGTTGAATTTAAAGTAGAATGGTACTCTAAATTTTGCTTTAAGTGCATGTGCGTCTCCTTTAGAATTTCTACTGTAGAAGACTTGAACTTTTTTGGCTTTTTGACCATAGGATGACTCTTTTAAAACATGTGGGAGTATGCAGAGTGTTGTAGACTTGTCAAAAGATTCTCAGGTAAAGGCTTTCTACCGGTCAATTGTAGAAAATGTAGGGTTTGGACCTTTCCTGGTTTGTTTGGATACTTGGAGATCTCGCGGGAGGAGAATCTTTGGACGAGCTATGGGGGAACATTTCTAGGACACTATTGGAATTTCGGAGGGAAGTTGACCCTCGAGTTGTGGTAATGGACTTCCCTATCCATATATGGAGCTAAATACCCAATAGTGTTTGGATATGCAAAATCAACCAAATAATAATAAGAAATCATATAAAATATGGATGTTGAACATTATAAATTCACTATACTTAAAATGTCGAGATGTCCCCTTAAAATTTACTGTAGAAATGAATAGTGTTTCCTGTTACTGTTCCAATCTACAGTGTTTAGGGGTACTTTGGTAAAAAATGGAATGAGTGCATATGTACTATGCATGTCGTATGATTCCTCAATTCACTCTCTCCACTGAACACCCACAACCCCTTGATTCCTTGACTCCTTGAGCTATCTCTCTACCTATGGCTATTTTGCTTCCATAAAATTAAACACCAAATATTAAATTTGATGAGTAAATAATCCTTCTTCTTCTCTTGCTTTGCTCTCAATATACAACTCCATTCTCAAAGATCATGTTTAAAAATTTGGTGTCCCAAATTTTAAGATTTTTATTCAAATTTTGGGTTAATCAGTTGTAAGTACTTTTATTTAAGGTTTTCTTTACATATTTCATGTTGCATGTGCTTTTGGTGCGGGTTCGAGTGTGTTTGATGAAGAAGAAATTTTTGGGAGTTTAGCAAATGATGCTACTGCTTGAAGCTCATCATCGTTGCCGTTAACAAGGAATTTTGGGGATACTGCATATTTTCCAATTTCATCCATGTAGTATCCCAATTGTCGTCTTGGTTCTGCTTGATGGATATCAAAATGTCTTCATCAGATTGAAGAACAAAAATTGATAGATGGACACAAGGAAAATTAGGTAATTGATTTATATTGTTCAAGATAAAAAAAAAAAACTTTTAATTTTTATTATAAATTAAGGATCCAATTAATACTTGCTATTACATTTTTAATGCATAATTATTCCAATGGAAATGAATGGAACAAAAACTTCTGATACAGTACTCTTAACATTTTTCTTTTCCTGATTATCTTTGTTTTAGCTTGAGGGTTCTAATTACTCTTCCCGACCATATTTAATTTATGATTCTCTTTCATGCAGAAAGAATTTGCACAACTAACTTGTGAATGCGAGTGTCACATTGGGACACAGTCTGGTGGAATGTATCAGGTTGAGGATGCATCTCATATTTGCTGATTGGTCATTATTTACTGTTGTGTTCAGTAGAAGTTTTGTAACAAAGCTTTGGAATGAAATGCATATGTCATGGAAAGGTTCATGGTGGATCTTATCAACTCTCTTCATACCCCTGTTAGTACTTATATAAGCACAAAATGAGCATCTCTTTTTTATCCTATTGTACAATATATTAATAGTATATTGCTAAAATTTACAACTTGATAAGTATTTTTGGGTTGTGAAGGACGAAATATTTGCTCCTGACATCAGATGGGCACAGAGCAAAGTGACAAACGGTTCACCATTGTAAGCAATAAGCTTTTCCAAGGGGGGATATCTTCTTCTTCATTGTAGTATATTTTTTTGATAGAGCAATAAGACCTTTCTCATTTCCTTCTTCTAGGCCTTGTTGAACTGAGTTGCCCTATTATTCGTGAATTTTGATCCATGACAATGAAGTTGCGCATTTATAAGATTTTATAATTAGCACCCCGTCTCCAACAAAAAGAAAAGTAAGTGTAGTATCATATTAATATTTCAAGTGCACCTTATTAAGTCCGGCCAATTATCTCCACCGCGCGCAACGAGCGCACGTTTTTACTAGTTTTGTAAAGCGTATGAAAATATTACTTATTGAGATAAAAATTTATATTTGTAAATGTTAATATTGGGTAAGATAATTGATTTTTTGATTGAGTGCAGGTAGGTGCAGGTCGATATAGATAGATGCAGATTGGTGCAGATGAGTGCAGGTTGGTGTAGGCAAGTACAGATTGGTGCAGGTTGACAAATGGCCTAAAGAATAGACCCTTATTCTCTGTATTTCTCGACCTGTACAACCTTCACCACCACCTTTCAACCACCACAACAACCACCTCAGGCCCAATTTCCACAAAAAAATCGAAATTCAATCTCAAGCTCAACTATTGTTCTTTCATCCACAAAATCAAACCCAAATATCAATACCGATATTTCCAATCACAAGAGTGCATCGATATGCGTTTTCACTTTCCGATATCCCTACATAATTCACCAGAAAACGTGATTGTAGGAGGCAAAAATTTGTTAGAAAATAGGGAAATAACACGTGGAAAATAAATCAACTTTTATTTGGACAATTAGAAATTATCACGTATCAAATTGATTTCGGTGGGTCCGTTTAGTCAAAATTAAATCCCGACTAGCCACAAGCAGCCAAGTATCAAAAGTGATGCAAAAAATAATAATAATTTATTTATTTAAAAATAAGGAAATAATTATTTAATTCGGGCCCAAGCCTAAAACTCAACTCAAACCCTAGGCCGTCAGAGACTATGAATATGGGTCCTCCCCTCATTTTCAACCCTTGGCATTTTTGGCATGGGAGACTACTTGGACTCTGGAGACTCTCTAAAACTCTAGAAGAAGGCATCAAACACATCAGATATCGCGTCGCTGGCTCCTAAGAGATCAAATACTCATCTTGATTGAGATCAAGTAATCTAGACCCTCTTTCAAAATCAAGTTCGCCCAAGTTTGTTCAAGGAGATCGAATAAGAGGATTAATTACTTTTTCTTAATACAAATTTTATTTTGTTACCGAATTTTCTGTCTTATTTAATTTCAGTTAGAAATTTGTGTTTACAGTGATTGTCGTCAATCAAAACCGCCCCTGAAAGCACCAAGACCATCTTCCTCGCCTCCGTGTCGCGCCAGAACACAGCCGAGGTTGGCCACTGCAACCGCCGCCAATTGTTCCCCAACCTTTACCCAGACCAAATCCGACTATCAGCCACCCTATCGCCACCCATGCTGCCTTCGACCATCGTCGATTGTGGCTAGTTTCCTTTGCTTGTCGTTGAACTCCGTCTCTCTCTTTTCTCTGTTTTGTGTTTCCACAAGAACCAAATTAAAGTGTAGAATGAAAGAGAGTGTTTTGTTGACCCAATTTACTCAATATCAATATATGATGGAAAACCCTAGATCAATCATGGACAAGAAGTGAGAAAGAGGAAGAGAGAGACGGAACCGGATGAGAGAGAAAGAGTTGATGAGAAATGAACGTTGTCTAGCAAGAGGAGCAAACAACTTTGGGCAACATGGTAAAAGTTTGGAATAGGAAAATAGACTTCATGAGGTTAGATCTAAAAAATAGTTTATCAAAAGGATGAGGGAAAATTATTTTATGAAAAATGGATTTCTCTATTTTTCAGCCACAAAATACCAAAAAAAGAAAAAAAATCAATTTTTAGAAATTGATGTTTATCTTCACCAAACACACCCTAAAATTTAAGCTCACAAATTAGCGGTTCAATTGGTTATCAAAAAAAAATAGCGATTCAGTTGGTGATGAAAAAAAACTAGCGGTTCAATTGGTGATAGAAAAAAATAGCGGTTCAGTGCTATCGAAACCATTATAATCCGAAAAAACCAGCCTAGCGGGGACCGTTCAATACCAGATGCAGATAGCGGGCATAAGAATTTACGCGGGAAATCTTTACTTTGGCGTTTTGGTTGTTGGATCCGCTGTCTGCTCAAAATTTCCAACTGCATACACCCAAGAGAGAGAGAGAGAGAGAGAGAGAGTGTGAGGGTTTGTTTATGCTTAGACTTCGGAATTCTTATGTTAAGACATGGGAAAAACACAAGCTTTTCAGATCAGTCCAGTCAGTCCACCTCCAAACGAAAAAAAAAAAAACCCCCGAAATTTTATTTTATTGTCGGAAAAAAAGGGGCCAGTTAAGAGTTGCTAAATTTGGGGAATAGGGTTGGATCTCAGATTGATTTGCACTTGTAACTGCTGTAGCCATCACCCATTTGATTCTGTGGTACATTCCCATTTTAGGCATTTATTTCTAATGCGCGTTTTGGGTTTGCCCAAATAATAATAGTACTTGATTGATGATACCAAGTAATATAGAATATTTAGATTGATTGTTGTTGGTTTTGGAGTTTGATAATCATTTCAATTTTTGTTGTTTGGGGTTGATAATTTTCTCTTGAGCCCCTTTCAATACTCTTTCTGAATTTGCATCAAGGGAGGGGTGGTGGTGGTGGTGGCTCCGTTTAGTTGTGGTTCAAAGAACACAAAAGGACGGGCCATCATCTATCCTCCCCATTTGGATCTTTGGAAGGTTTGTTGAATTTGGGTAATCAGAAGAGATTGATCGACGAAGACAGAAATTGAATTGAATTGAGGGAGGAAGAGATCAGTGATGACGACGGGCGGCTCTCATCCTGACATTGAAGCCGCTCTTACTGCTTCCTCCCAACATGATTATGATGGGGATGACAATCAGGATTCCTATGATGACCCCTTTCTCATTGCCAACACCAAGAAGGCCCCCATAGAATCACTCAAACGATGGAGGGTATCATTTCCTTTCTATATTTCTTTTACAATTAACAAACATGTATCTAATCATTCCCTTTCATAAGGGTTTACCCTTTATCATCTTATGCATCCTGCTCTATCGTCATCAATATTAATGATTGGCTTCCACTCAATCCGTGTACCTGTGTATGATCATGCTTAAATTTTACCTGAACTAGTTAATTATGAAATTGGATGACTCAGTGCATTTCCACCCTTGTTATGTTGGATAGGCTGCCTGCCAGAAACCACAGGATCATTTTGAGGTTCTTTTGTTGATTTATTCCATTTTTTGTTCATCCAAAGATGTTAAGGTAACTTTGGGCCGGGGTTGGAGGGGAGGGAGTGTTTCTTTCTAAGCAATATGTGAAAGGTTTTGTTGCTACACCATGGGCAAGTCCCAAGCAAAGGAATGCCTTTGCTGTGGCCCATGAGCCTTTTGAGGTGTGCATGATCAGCTTATAGCTTTATATTTCTAGTCAAAATTAGCTAAAGTTCTAAGAATTTTACTCCGGGAAAAAGATGGGTTGGAGTATGGGATAAGTGACGATGCTGGGAGAAGTTCCTCAGACAATGCATGTAAAGAGACTGACTCAGTTACTCTGGCTGCAGTTACTTGTTGAATTCCAGGCCCAGTAATGACCTGATCATTTTGCTGTTTCTATTTTTCCTGCTGAAATTAGGTTTTTTTCATTTAGTGCAAATACCTGTTCATTTGTTGCATCTCAAGTGATTACAATACTTTTGCAGCAAGCAGCACTGGTGCTGAATGCCTCCCGTCGATTTCGCTATACTTTGGACCTCAAGAAGGATGAACAAAGAGAGCAGAGAAGAAGGATGATAAGAGCCCATGCACAAGTGGTTCGGGTAAGTATTCTTAAGCTGGAGTTGTTTGCAGATTTATGTATACATGACTATCTTTTCACATTGTCCTTTCATCCATGGTTTGCATTAGGCGGCGATGCTTTTTAAGTTGGCTGCGCAACGGGAAATTGTTGGTAAACTCCTGGATTCGAGATTGGCCTGCAGGTTGATTTTGAAAGTATTCTTTTCTATCGAAACTCATTGTTTTTTTTTCGTGTTAATTCTTATAGTGTCAGGTAGTAATGTACCGCCCCCAACACCATGCGGTGTTTTCGGAATTGAACTTGAACAACTTGCCTCAATGACCAGAGAAAGCAAATTCTCTGCTCTGGATCATTATGGTGGTGTAAGTAGATGATCAACTGTTGTTGCTTGCACATGCTTCATGTTAGATAAAATCTTATACCTTAGTGAATGCCAGGTCAAAGGGTTGGCAGCCTTGCTTAATACAAACTTAGAAACAGGAGTCTCTGGGGAGGTTGATGATGTTCAAAAACGAAGAAATGTCTTTGGATCGAACACATACCCTACCCGAAAGGGCAAAAGTCTCCTGGTGTGTACATTTATGCCTAAACAACAGCTTTGCAAGTAACTCAACTTTGCCCCCTGATTCTTCTAATAAAAGAGTTTATGATCAAATATTGTTTCTTTGTCGTCTTGCAGCATTTTCTATGGGAGTCCTGGCAAGATTTGACCCTTATCATTTTAATTATAGCTGCTGCTGTATCACTAGCATTAGGGATATATACTGAGGTAAGCTTGTTGGTGTTATAATTTTTAGGAAGTACCATTCGATATGATATTGTTGCTCCATTATATTAAATTGCTGTAGAAGGCTTTTTCTGTCAGCATGTTGCATATTTCACATAATTTGCACAGACCTGAAATTTTTTGTACCTTGACTTGGCTAGAAGTGTTGATGTAGACGATGCTATTTGCCACTTTACAAAAGAGCTTGCAAATGTGCTTATTTAGAGAGTGCAAGTGTCCAATATTCAATATCAAGTAACTCTAGTGATAGCTTTCTGAAAATAAGAACGGCAAGGTTATATGCTGCTTTGTAAAATCTTCATCCTTTTCTGTGGAAACTGAACCACACACAATCACACAAGTAGCTTTGGTAGCACAACCAGTCCTTACTTGGGTGATTCTCCTCAATACTCACTTTTGTGAATTGATATCTATTTCAGGGAGTAGAGGAAGGATGGTATGATGGAGGAAGCATTGTCTTTGCCGTGTTGCTTGTCATACTAGTTACAGGTAATCATTTCCATGATTTAATCTTCTGAAAACTATCTGATTACATTGCTGAATTTGAGGGGAAAACGATAGTCCAAAGCATTGGTTTAACATGAATTATATCCATTAACATGACTGATAGGGCTAAAACATAATTTACTGCCAACCAGACATATTTCCTTTTCATTAATTGTGTTGCATAAGCAGATTATTAGTATTTGGTATAATGTACTTGTTTAACAGCTTTCAGTGATTATCGACAATCCCTCCAGTTTCAAAATTTGAATGAAGAGAAAAGGAATATACAGTTAGAGGTGTGTAATTCTACAAGCAAGGAAAACATAATAATATTTATCATCATATTCATCCATGCCGAATTTCTCATACGTTACTGAAGTAAATAATCACATGTTGATACAGGTGATCAGAGGTGGTAGAAGGGAGAAGATCTCCATTTATGATGTTGTAGTTGGTGATGTTGTTCCCCTCAAGATTGGAGACCAGGTATGCATAGAGTATGCTGCTATTCTTTTGTTATTTTTGGAATGCTCTGCCGTTTTGATTGGAATAATAACTTGTTATTTTTTGCACACAGGTTCCTGCAGATGGAGTCTTCATATCTGGTCACGCTCTGGCCATTGATGAATCCAGCATGACTGGAGAAAGCAAGATTGTAAGTTGGCCGATCGCTTCTAAATTATTTTTGGTACAAATTGCAACTCTTAGTAATGGTTTGTTTCTACAGGTTCACAAGGATAAAAAGGCACCCTTTCTTCTGGCTGGCTGTAAAGTGGCTGATGGCTTTGGGAATATGCTGGTATGAACTTTCCTGAAAAAATCACAGCCTCTACCCTCTCTCTCTCTCTTTTTTTTTCTCCCTTACAAAGTCGCTTCAGTTTACAACTACTTGAGATCTGCTTGTACTTGGTCAGAAATTTTCTGTGGTCATTCATGCATTTTTCATATCCTTTCTCATAACTTAATGTTAATTCAATATGGTACATAAGAAAGTCGGTTCCTTAGCCTGTACTAGTAACAAATTTCTGTGTTTCTAGCCATGGGTTCTTATGCCCTCCTTGCAAGCAAAAATGAAACTGGGCGGCATACAGTATGTTTAGCTTTCTCAAGCTCACTGTCAATGCGTGTTTTGCATACTTTTTTCCTTGTAGCATACTATCAGGAAACACGATGAGTATTGTAGGAGTTTTGTGTTTGCAATTAAGCTCCAGTGGGACAAAATGACTAGCCTCATGTAGTGCTGACGACTATTATTCCTATTTGCAGGTAACTGGTGTTGGAATCAACACTGAGTGGGGATTGCTGATGGCAAGCATATCAGAAGACAATGGTGAAGAGACCCCTTTGCAGGTTCCCTTGTTAATATTATCTCTTTGCTTGCTCATTCTTGGTTGTCATAAAGTGCTGTTATAACACATATCAAATTCCTACATGTCAGGTCAGGTTGAATGGGGTCGCAACATTCATCGGCATAGTTGGGCTCTCTGTTGCTGGTGTTGTCCTGTTTGTCCTGTTGGTGCGGTAAGTATTCCCTGCACGTTGAATTCAAACTGTTGCCAATTTCCATGATATTTTCCTGCTAATCTTCCACCATTTCTGAAAATGCGCGCAGATATTTTACCGGTAACACAAAAAATACTGACGGTAGTGTACAATTCATCCATGGCCAAACAAAGTTTGGTAAAGCAATGGAAGGAGTCATAAGAATTTTCACCATTGCAGTACGTTTTTTTCAACTTATCTCCTTAGATTTTATTTTATTTATTTTTTGTTCTTTCCATTTTCTTGACCAACTTTTGTGCAATTTAGGTCACCATTGTTGTTGTTGCAGTTCCTGAAGGACTCCCCTTGGCTGTTACCTTAACGTAAGGATCTCAAAATTTCATCTGTTTCTCTACCCCCCTAAATGTAAGTGTTGATATCCTGAATATCCACTTTTGTTGGTCATTGCAGGCTTGCATATTCAATGCGCAAAATGATGGCAGATAAAGCCCTGGTGCGTAACATTCTGCGATTGATTAGTTTCACATCTGTTCCTATTTTTAGTTTCTTACTGCCTTCTGTGTGTAAAATGCTTAGGCTATGTTTATTCCTTTAAGATCCCAAGGGAATGTTTCTTTGTGTTAATCTGCATCTGCAATTTAAAGTTGCCATGCTATCAATCCTCTCTCCTTTTGTTGGCATTCCGTTATTGCTCTTGATTGTCTAAAGATTCTTGATGACGATGGCAGTGACATACTGAGTGGAGAGTGTCGGACACTCTTGACATAAATGAGTTGGACACTCGAATTATACAAATTGACTGAAGTATTTTGGTGTACAGGTACGAAGGCTTTCAGCTTGTGAAACCATGGGGTCTGCAACTACTATTTGCAGTGACAAAACAGGAACCCTGACTTTGAATCAAGTGAGCAGAATAAAACTTCAACGCTAGTATTTCGTTATCATAATTATGTGAAAATACGATTGAGCCTGCGGTTCTCACCCCCCTCCCCTTTCCAAAGAAAGAAAGAAAGAAAGAAAGAGATAGAAGTTATAGAACTAAGAAGAAGAAATGCTTCAGTAACTGTAAAAGTATTTGAATAACCTTGGTGGTTTTCCTCTTATAGATGACTGTGGTTGAGGCTTACGCCGGTAAAAAGAAACTAGACCCGCCAAGTGATGCCACTCAGATGCCCAGAGGGATGTCTAACATTATCATTGAAGGAGTTGCAGTTAATACCACCGGCAGTATCTTCGTTCCCAAGGTATGACCTAGTTCTTTACTTTTCTCTTCTTATTTCTTTCATGCTCTTTTATGCTATGTGTAAAAGAAGAAGGAGATGGAAGGGAATGGAAACAGCAACACAATAGGAACAAATATGGGAATTGCTGAAATGGCTAGTTGGCAATTTACCCTAAACATAATTGCCAGGGTGCCAAAAGTGGATCTTTTTTGGTGGGCTTGGGGGGAAAATTCCATTTTTCTTTTTCTTTTTTTTTTCTCGTTTCTTTCACAACATGATCTTTCATTCAATACCCTCCCTGAAAGACCTTCTTGACTTAATTCTGTTTGACAGGATGGTAGCCAGATAGAAGTTTCAGGGTCTCCTACAGAAAAGGCTCTCTTGTCATGGGGAGTTGAGGTATATCTTTATGAATGTATGTATATCAGCTTATCATTCTTGAACATATCTTCTTCCGAGTTTACTCAGCATTGTATCCATCCTATTTTCTTCAGCTGGGCATGAAGTTTGATGCTGTGAGGTCAGAAGCAATAGTTCTTCACGTTTGCCCTTTCAACTCAGAGAAAAAGCGAGGTGGTGTTGCTCTGCAACTGGTAATTCATCCCTTGTACCAGTCTATTATTTGTTTCTGTGGTTGTCTTCTACCTTGTTAAAGATAGAATATGCCCGAAACATATATATCCTCTGGCAGCAGACTACAAAAAAATGCCTCACCAAAGCAGTGCTGAATTTTTGTTACAGGAAATGCAGTAAGTCGGTGGTTAATGTAATGTGCATTTCACATTTATAGTTCAAAAGAAACATCCTAGAATGTAGCTTAAGCAGAACTCCATGGTATTCATTTGGCAGAATCTTCTGCCTGAAAACCATAAGTTAACTCTTCGTTTTGTTGGAGTATTTCAAGAGTTAAGAGGCATATAGGATAAGCATAGGATGTCAAATGTAGTTAGGCATGCTTTTGGATAATATTGAATGAGAAATTCAGTCATGATTTCTCATCAATATTATTCAATTCAAATCATGCCTAACCATGCCTAATTTTGTTGGAAAGTTTTGGCTCCCTTGCCTAACTATGCCTAACTTATAGGAAAATTTGGCTCCAAAATTTCCTATATAAGGTGGATGAATTCCACATTCATCTACACCCTCAATCATCTTCTTCTTCACTTCTAAGAGAGCATTCAACACATTCTTAAGGTGTTGACTGCTGCAACTCTTTAAGAGTATCTTGAGAAATCTTGTTACTTTGCTTACAAGAAGTTAGGTTTTACCCTTGAGTCTTTTCACGGTCTAGCGAATAAGTCTTAAGGGAAGCCGGTTTATCCGTCGACTCCTAGCCACCCAAGTGATCCCCCATCTTCCATGTGACCGTGTTTCTCCATCTCATTGTTTTTCTCAACAATCTTAAGACTTATTGTCACCATGGATGATCGAGTTTAAGGGATGGAATTTCAAGATCAAGATACTATGGAATCGAAAGATAGTTAAGATCTCAATCGGTTGTGGCAATGGTGATTGATGGTTATACTCAAGAGGTTCAAGGAGTATAAAGAGATTGCTTTCTTATCGAGATAAGTTCTTTATTTTCATTAAGTTGGCTTTTATTTGATTTAAGTGGCATAAGTTATCTTAATTTGAATTTGGGTTAATTCAAATGGATGGATTAATGAGAAACATGTTGAGATTTAATTTGTACACCTTGTTAAGTCACCATTTATAAGTTTTCAAGAAAGTGGTGGGTTAAGGTGTTTTGTGAGTACATGTTTCTTTATGACAAGATGTTAAGTGTGATTTTATTATTTGTCAAGTAAATCACAAAGTGCCATTGATAATTGAGTTCATGACTTTTATGGCATGTTTTTCCATGATTATTTATATTTAAGTACATGAGTTTATCAATTTCCTTTTAATTGATGAATGTTTAATTTTTCAAGTATGTACATGTTCAAGTATGTATGTCAATCTTTTTGATTCACATGTTTAAGTTTATGTACATGACTAGTGTTATTCGCTAGAGATACAAGCATACTTGAGTTAAGACAATGTGTATTCATGAAAGTTCTTATTTCTTTAGTATATATGATTTTAAGATATATATACTTGTATTGTCTTGTTTAGTATGGTTCATGTCTTGTTAAGCATACATAATATGAATAAGGTGCAAGTGTTCATGAAATGTATGAGTTTGACATGGAAATTCATAAGTTGTGAGCATATGGATTCGTGGTAATTTGTCTCAAAATGAATTCATGTGATTAATTCTTATTTATTTGACTATGCAAAGAAGGTTTATATGTTTGCTCATATGATTTTTTGGAGAAAATTTACAGTCCTCATTTCAAGTCTGTTTGGCTTGAAATTTTGCAGTCATGATCCTCATAATTTATCATAATTGTCAGACAAGTTTGAGGATTAAAGCTTTGGTGCATCACTCTAAGCAAAGCTTTTTCCAGACTGTTTTTGCCCAAAAAAAAAAAAAAAAAAAAAACTGTTTTATATGCTTCAATGTTTTGCTTCGTACATGCTCATTTGGTGTCCAAAATGGTTGATTCCAAAGCCATTGGTTCACTTAATGAGTTCTCTAATACTGTCCCAAAAGTGCATGTGACTGAATTTGAGGGACATTTTCTAAATCCCAATCAGTCCGGGTATGTCAGAGAAGAGTATGTTCTGGGCAGCTTTGATCATAAAGGATTAGTTGGGTCTTTTCAAAGTCTTTGCATATTTCTCTCAAGTTCAGGTTGATTGTCTAAAGTGAGTTTATTATGCTTAAAGTTTTGACAATCATATGTTTATAAGTGCTTGAAAAGTATTCATGATTATAAGTTGTTTAAATATATATGTCCTTATATATATTTTGTTCAGCACTTATGCAGGTTTGCCTTGATAAAATGTCTTGATTGATCTAAGTTTCAAGTATGCTAGTATGCATGTCAAGTTACCAATCAATCATGTTATATACCGTTTATTTATATTTGAAGCATGACAAGTTAAAAAGTAATCATATGATGTTAATTAAATACTTGTGTTAACTTTGCTTAAAATATGAGATCAAGTAAATTCATATGATTGCATTGCGTGAATAAGTTGATCATGACATGTTTTTCTTATTTTTAAGATATGAATAATGTATATAAATACAAGTAGAAATATATATTTCTTGTTTGTCATGATAGAAATTAAGTTTTCACGCATAAGAATGTTTCAATAAGTTTAGCATAGCCAAATAAGAAATAATGTCGGTTCATGTGGTTATTATTAAGCATAATGGCTATGTGTGTGTCATAAGTAACTTAGACACAAATTTGTTCATAAGTAGATTAAGTATAAGCTTCTCATATTCAAAGATCTTGTTATTATCAAGATGATTTTATTGTTAAGTGTTTACTTTGTCATATATGATGTTTCTTCATGAGATAAAGTAAATGTTTATGAGAAGGTTCATACTTTAATTGTATGGTTTATATGCAAATATATGTGGCATACATATTGAGGCATATGGTTAAGGCTTGTTTAAGTATATGATTATGTAAGAAGCAAGGATAATCATAATTTAATGTATTTATGTGTTTAAGTTGAATAAATGTACTTGGTTTTACCGCCATTTTTATGATATTATAAGTATTCATGTATGAATTTAAGTAGTATGTATCTACTATAGGATAAGATGCATAATGTATGCATGTTGGACTATGTGCATGATCATATATTTTGAATGCATGATGTTTACTTAAGTTCATGTGTTATAAAATTGGATGATCATTGCTTCATTTGTTAATAGTCTATTAATTAAAAGTTTGCATGTTTGATATGTAGGATTCAATCAAATTTACTACAAAGGGAAATATGCATATGGTTCTCATATACATTTGATTGATCCATTCTTAAGTGGTTTATGGATTGATATTATGAGTAAGATTGGCATATGGGACGAATGGTTATGAGTTCCACGGTCTAATATTTCAAAAGTGGATCTAATCATGTATAAAGAAAACATGACCCGAATTAGAATGATGTTTGGTCATATAAGTAAAAGTCATATAACTATATGATAATCATTCAAGATCGATTGAGGTTCTTTCTCGCCTAGCCAATGTTAAGATATGTAATGAGTTTCATTACATATGGCATTCAAGTCTAAGATATTCAAGCTTTGTAGCAAATGGTTGAAAGTGTAATGTTTTTAAGTTACACATGAGATGGAATCTAATTTTCATGAAACTTAAGTGGTTTTTCAAGTTTAATATGGAAGAGATTTATTCCATGGAAAATCAAATACCATTTTGATTTATACAAAGGCTATAACTATGAAATCCAAAGTTATTTGGATATAGTTATTCAAAGAACACGAAAATCAAATGTTAGTTTGATTTACAAGGTTCTAAGCCAATAACTTTTTTTTTTAACTATGAAATCCAAAAGTTGTTTGGATATAGTTATGCGAAGAACATGGAAAATCAAATGTTTGATTTATAAGGTTGTTCTAAGGTATAAGTAGTGGCTATGTAATCCAAGGTACTTGGATGAAGACATAGCGATAAGGAAAAGAATGCGAAAAATCAAAAGAAATTTTTATCTTGTAAGCATTTCTTTCAAGGTAACTATACAAACAGTCGAACATCTTGGACAAGGTTATAGTTATGTCTTTATAAGCATTACGAGGATTATCAATGCTATTTGGATAATGTTATAATCAAGGTTTGAGTTCATGAGATTTTGGCATTACAAAAGAATGTATAGTTCAAAGGTTTGTCGCCTACTAAATCATTCGTTTTGTAAGTTCAAATATGAACTCAATATTTTAAAGTTTACCAAAGATTAAAATGCGATGGTTTAGTCGTACTATGATAAGTAGTAAAGTATTTCTTACCTAATCCTATAGTGTGATGGTGTAATCACAACTATGATGAAGGAAAGAAATGTCAAGTTTAAGATATGATCATGATAAGTAAGGTCATGGAAAGATATGTATTTATCTAGTGATCTTAGTTAAAGAGGCGCTCAAAAGTACCATGATCAAATTTTTACAAAGTCACAAGATCATCTAGTGATCCTTGATAAGGGGATGGGAGTAAAGCCCACTTATAAATTGTCAACAACGGAGCTCCAACTCACACTTGACATATGTGGTCAAGTTTTGAGTTCAATGGTCGACGACGTTGTAGGACAATTGGAGCATCAATTGTATAATTCATCCCAAGGTCAAGTGATGCTCAAGAACCGTAATGTTCAAGAGGTTTGAGTCTATGACTCATTAACAGACTTTGAATCGATGAGATGGGGAGCTCTATTACGGGGCGTAAAAGTCTGCCTATGCGAGAACGTGAAGTGGGCCGCTTCGGATAGCCTAGGGCTGGGCTTGATGGTTCTCGCGGAGGGTATGGGACACATGGCTGGTATGAAATAGTGTCTTTATTTTTAAGCAAGGTTTTGGGTTGTGTGTGTGATATATATATCCAATTAGTCAAATAAGGATGTAAAGTTCAAAGACTTGTCTACTTTATCATTCAGACTAATTGAAATTATGTACACTAAGTGAAAGTTCAAGTCGTAAGACACTTTCATGACGCATAACAACTCCTCGATTTCTCGGGTGTTGAATCTTTCTAGAAGTCGCCATGTATGGCGGGGGTATTTTTACGCAAGTGAGGGATCCCGAGCTATTTCAAGTGGTACTCTTGAAATGGCGGGGGATTGTTGGAGTATTTCAAGAGTTAAGAGGCATATAGGATAAGCATAGGATGTCAAATGTAGTTAGGCATGCTTTTGGATAATATTGAATGAGAAATTCAGTCATGATTTCTCATCAATATTATTCAATTCAAATCATGCCTAACCATGCCTAATTTTGTTGGAAAGTTTTGGCTCCCTTGCCTAACTATGCCTAACTTATAGGAAAATTTGGCTCCAAAATTTCCTATATAAGGTGGATGAATTCCACATTCATCTACACCCTCAATCATCTTCTTCTTCACTTCTAAGAGAGCATTCAACACATTCTTAAGGTGTCGACTGCAGCAACTCTTTAAGAGTATCTTGAGAAATCTTGTTACTTTGCTTACAAGAAGTTAGGTTTTACCCTTGAGTCTTTTCACGGTCTAGTGAATAAGTCTTAAGGGAAGCCGGTTTATCCGTCGACTCCTAGCCACCCAAGTGATCCCCCATCTTCCATGTGACCGTGTTTCTCCATCTCATTGTTTTTCTCAACACGTTTGAGATCAAATATTTTCTAAAATTCCTTGTCATCCTATCTGGGTGTGGGCATATTATCTGTCAGCATAAACGCAGAGAATATTTCAACATATTTTAGGATTCAGTGTGGTTATTTTCAGCTTTACTTTATCCCATCATAACATGTTAGAACTTTCCATGCTTAAGGTTTTCAGGCTTCAGGTTTACCATCCAACATTGTTTGGAAAACATGGGAACATGATTCTTAAGGAATATTGATGTTAACTGCTCATGAAGAGCTGACAAATTCAGAGTGTAGTTTAGAACAAAAGTTATCTTTTAGTCTCTCCGAATATACTGACGTAGGACCTCTAGGTTTGTATAATTTAGTTTTCATGGTTTTGCTCCGATTTTCTTGCTAGTTCCTTAAGGAGGTTGTATGTCTTGATCCCTCATCTTGTAAAAGCATTAACTCACAAACATTTTTGCAGTCAAACTCAGATGTCCACATCCACTGGAAGGGTGCGGCTGAAATGGTTCTTGCTTCATGTACACAGTTTCTTGATGCTGATGGTTCCATAAAATCTATTGAAAATGAAAAGGTAGGTGTTGTCTTTGGGTGGCATAGCTTTACCTACCTTGTCAACTATATATGTCACCAGTAAACAGAAGATATGCATATTCCATTTAATTCCTGAATTATGATCTTTCCTTGTAGTGTGCAAAAGCGTGACTTTGTTCTTGCTCACACATTATTCTGGGAAGCATAAACATTGTAGCAATAGCATTGCTGAAGTAAACAGCAATTCTCACCCTAATTTGATTGTACAGCTGATATACTGATTTATGTTTAATTCTTTCGTAGACATACTTTAGGGGAGTAATAGATGATATGGCAGCAAAAAGCTTGCGATGCGTTGCATTCGCCTACAGACCCTGTGACAGGAATGAGATTCCAACTTCTAATGAAGAGGAGCTCGCTCAATGGTCAATGCCAGAAGATAGCTTGATATTGCTCGCCATTGTTGGCATAAAGGTATTAAATTCACTCAGAAGCATTGCCAAACTTGGCAAGCGAACCTAGGTTATCAACAACACAAAACTCTGTTTTTCCTTTAAATGTCAACGACAAGCATACCATTCATCATTATTAGGGTTCAATTAAGCAACTATGATTTCATATACTTAACTATCACCTATGTGCATGTGCAGGACCCATGCCGACCAGGGGTAGATGAAGCTGTGAGGCTATGTACAGCTGCAGGTGTTAAGGTACGTTTGCCTCTATAATCACGGTTTCATAGCTATCCCAACATTATAAAGGCATCTGTGGTCAAATGCACTTAGTTGCACCCACCTTCACTTGCATGCAGTCAACTGCACTTCAATTAACCATGTACAAATTGCACTTATACAAGTGCTCTAAAGAACATACTAAACTTACTACTCTCCTTTAGTCTTGGTGGTTCACAATGGTTTCAATCAATGTATTGAAGCACATTATATTGTCATATTATACAAAAATGTTTGTGAATTATCAGTTTCTATGGTATGGACAGGTTCGCATGGTCACAGGAGACAATATCCAGACAGCAAAAGCAATAGCTTTAGAGTGTGGAATTCTTGCTGCAGATTCTGACACTTCTCAACCCACCATTATTGAAGGCCGCACATTCCGTGAACTTCCTGAGAATGAAAGAGAGGAAGTTGCTGCAAAGATTACGGTGTGTATTACTACTACTAGTAGCTCAAAAAACACAGGGGAAAGTTAAAGCTCATCTCTTTTTCAATATATTTGCACGTAATCTTTTTCTTAATGATATTTCTTGTGTCTGTTTGACACAGGTGATGGGAAGGTCATCCCCAACTGACAAACTCCTGCTTGTGCAAGCTCTACGTAAGCGAGGTCATGTTGTGGCTGTGACTGGAGATGGAACCAATGACGCTCCTGCCCTGCACGAGGTCTTTCTTGTCCTAAGCCGAACACTATATAATTGACTGATTCCAATAGTTATTCACTTGGCCTCTTCTTCGGGCTAACTGAAAGGGGCTTACAACCATTCCAGCCCACCTCCATTTTTTTTCTTTTCTTCTTTTTACAGAAGTTAAGTCACAGAAAATTAGAAAAAGCTGACATATATGGCTGTCTCCAACAGTTTAGCTATAGAACTTACACTACGACGTGTTTTACACTTACTGTTGCATTCCTGCTTTGTTTGGTTGATTTGTTTCCCTCTTTTACCTTGCTTTAGGCAGATATTGGTCTCTCAATGGGCATATCAGGTACAGAAGTTGCAAAAGAAAGCTCTGATATCATTATCTTGGATGATAATTTTGCCTCAGTCGTGAAGGTAGTTTTTGATACATTATGATATTTCAGCTTGTCATTGTATTGTTGTTTTCAACAGCCATATCCCTTTCAGCAGCAACATATGCAATTTAAAATTTCAACCATACAGGCAAAATTTTAGTTGTTCACTCATTGTAGGCTTATAAGAATATTGTGAATCATTGATTCTCTTTTGGTGTTTTGATTTCTTCTGTGCTGAAAGCAAATTAACTATTTATCCTTTTTTTTTTCTTACTGCTGGGGATTGATAACCACGCAGGTTGTGCGCTGGGGGCGTTCAGTGTATGCAAACATTCAGAAATTCATCCAGTTCCAGCTTACAGTGAATGTGGCAGCTCTTGTTATCAATGTTGTTGCTGCTATATCCTCAGGCAGTGTTCCGCTAAATGCGGTTGAGGTGAATGATTCTCACTGTCCTTCTCCCGTATTGTTGAATGACTGATTCCCCCATGACCCTCGCTCTGAAATGTGATCTGCTTTCTGATGCAGCTTCTGTGGGTAAACCTCATCATGGATACTCTCGGAGCTCTTGCATTGGCCACTGAACCACCAACCAACCAGCTTATGCGTAGAAATCCAGTTGGTCGAAGGTAATACTAATTTCCACATGTTGAATTCTCCATTTTTCATGACATCAGTCTTTCAGCAGACAGGCCTGATGTTTGCTGAGGTAAGACCCGCCTTTATCTGGATCTCCCTAGACTCGCCTTAGCGAGCAAGACCCATATAGGGTGTTATTCTTGAATCCTCCATACCGGAACAGGGCTTTATGTGGACTAAGTCAGGTCACGGCCCCCTCGACTTTCATTTTTTGGTTTTACGCCATTAAAATTTGGTAATTTTAGATGATTTTAATACTATGGCCATCCCAAATTATTTAAATTAGTCCCCCCCCCCCCCACCCCCCACAAAAAACTTTGACTCTTCCTCCATATTTGATTTGTACTCGAAAACATGATGCTTTTTAAAGACACCCTCTTCATCATTATAAAGTCATGATAAATCATTGATCACTCTTGTGCAGGGAGCCTCTGATAACTAACATCATGTGGAGAAATCTATTTGTACAGGTTAACACCTATCCCCGTCCCTTCTTACAAGTAATCTCAAGGATATTGATACAGTTTGAACCTTGGTTTTATCTTTTTTTTCCCTGATTTTGCAGGCTCTGTATCAAATTGCGATTCTCCTTGGTCTCAACTTTGGAGGAAGCAACATTCCCCTATTGCAAGAAGGCGATCTGGAATACCAGAACAAGCTGAAGAACACTTTAATCTTTAACACATTTGTTTTATGCCAAGTAAGGGTGCTTCTCAACATATTTGAGCGCAATACTTACAAGCTGAGTGCTGCTATGCTAATAAATGGGTTATCTTTAACTTTGAACGGTACAGATATTTAACGAGTTTAACTCTCGTAAACCAGAAGAAATGAATGTGTTTAAGGGTGTTTTGAACAACCACCTTTTCCTAGGAATAATCGGGGGCACCGTTGTGCTTCAGGTTGGCTGTTTCTTCCCTGTTTGATGCTAAGTGTCTTTCATCATAGTACCATTAGTACTCCATCCATATCTTAATCTGGTTTCCTATTATTCATTGCGTGCTCCGGCTCCTTAACAGGTTGTGATAATTGAGTTTCTTGGCAAGTTTACCAAAACTGTGAGACTCAGCTGGCAACTTTGGCTTCTTTCAGTTGGCTTGGGACTTTTCAGGTTGGTCTATTTTTACTCTGAAACATTCTAGCTTTGCAATGGTCCTCACAAGTAAAGGCTTGATCATTCTATATACCCGGTGTAATCCACTGATTACTACAGTATACAATATTGTGTTTTGGCCAATTTTGTGATATGGTTGGTTTGATTGGCTTTTTGCAGCTGGCCCCTGGCTATGGTTGGAAAGCTTATACCAGTTCCAAAGACACCATTGTCAAAATTACTGGGCGGAACATTCCGAACAACTACTCCTAGTACATAAGAAAAGCCTAACTCATTCATATGTTCCAGCTGTTTGTTCTTTAGATTTTGAAAGCACATCTCAAAATGAATCAACTCTTCCTCTGTACTTTCTTCCTACTGATCTTTATCTGTAAAGAAAAATAGCATTGATTGCCCTCCTCCCGTTTAATATCTTTCAGGTGTAGTTTCGACAGTTTTATTAGTATTTATGTAATTTTATTTAATTAGCCGTAAACTTAGCATGCTATAGAAGGGACAAATTAAGAAAATCGGACATGTTACAATGACATTGTTCCAAAATGATACAGCTATATAAAAGACAACGAGCATACTATCACCTACATCCTATTAGGGCTGTTCTCAGCCTCAGATTTTGCTGAGCCTTTCTGTAACCCGATCAAAAGTATTCTCAAAGAAAAGCTTATTCATTTCCAGCCGGTGCTGTTTGTTGAGAACAGTCAGCAGAAACAAGAGTAAGCCAAATGATTCTGCTTGGTTACATAGTGAGAAATGTACTCATCTGGTGATGCAGCAAAAGAAGTGGATATGTCAGCTGGAACTAGAATTTGCGTTTTGCCAGAAGTAATCCTCTTCCCAGCAACATTAGCATAGAACAAGCCTGAAATAGCTGGCACAAATACGTCACTTTCTGAACAGATGTAGAAGTCAATAACCTCTTCCAATGTCGGCCTTTCTGAATCAAGGAACTCTTGCTTTTTGTCCATTGGCATTATACCCTCCTGCAATCATTTCCAATGGGGGGGAAAAACAAGTTAGCCATGCTTGATGAATTGAATTAACATCATGTTAAAACCTTTTATACAGCAACTTAAATTTGAAGTTATAATCCATGATAAAAGTATGATGGGAAAAACAAGCTGGTACCTTTGTGTAAGTCTTGGGGAATAGCTCCTTTAGAGCATCAACACTGTCATCCCATCTAGATTGAGTTAAATAAATAGTAGTATCCTTGCCAAAACCAATCTTTCTCAAAAATTCAGCAATTTCTCTGGCACCGTAGCAACTCTTTGGTCCAGAACCACCCTGCTCTTGGCAACCCTTCTTGTTCAAAACATCAACCCTCAAATCTACAGCTATGAACCGGCCATCTGATTTCCGACTCAATGTTCTTAACCGCTCCACCATCGAGTCAACAACTCCCTGAACTTCCGGCTGCAACTCCAGTGTTCTGAACATGGCCATACATGCGAGAGAGTCACTGTCACTTTTTGTCTCGGTCTTTTTCATATTTACTGATGGGAAATATGTGGCTAATCTGATGTTCCCCTTTTGCCTATATACTGGATCAATGTTGACTGCAATGTGGTCCTCTGTCACTCGATTTGGGACCTTCACAACTGCAAGGTTTTTGGTTGGTATTTTTGAAGGTGCTTGCTTCACTATCCTGACTACCCCTTCCATGCTACTAATAAACTTCTGAGCATCATAGACATCTCCAAAATCCCTGCAAATTATCGAAATGTAAGGATAAAGTGCCTTCTAACAGGAAAAACGAATGGTAATTGGTAACATCCTAGCTTCTGTTGCATTTACTGCTGACAGTGAACAGCAGAATATTGCTAAGGAAACAAAGAAAGCACAGATGGGTTAGATGTCATCAAAGTTTGATCAGAGACCTCTTATCGCCGAGTTTGCTTCCTCTAATATCAGGAAGCACAAGAGTTGCACCGAGATTTCTTGCCACTACAACTGCATCAGCAATCTGTATAAAAACAAGATACTCATTTATAAGACTCAGAATCAACACTATGCATTATATACATTACCGGTGTCCTAAAGTGGCAAAACTATATAATTGCTTTCTGAAAACTAATTAGAAAAGTGACAGAAGAGGTAGCTAGCCAGCACCTGTGAGACATGGTATTCTGGACCATCAGTCAAGGAGAAAGTTACATATCCATCACTTTGAGGCACCTCTTCTGTAGGTAAAAAGACAAGAAAGAGGAGGAACAAGTTAATGATTATGATCAATTTTGTATGAGACTGCAAAACCAGATTTTTAAAGTTCATATGTGGGATTGGTTTCCAGATTTGTTACCAGAACTTGGTTTGGACCAACAAGGTTTGAGTTCAACAGAATCATCCCTCCATAGCCCAGCATCAGTATTAACTGAACCACCACCACCATCCTTCTCCTCAAACTTGGTTACATGAAATGGGGATTTTTGAGATGGTGACATCTTCACCTTCATCAGGGAAACCAATCAGAAATGTCACTAGAGAAGCATATGGAAAAACACCTACTTTTGCCAACCCTTATGGTAAAAGCTAATGAAAGAAAGGCAAATCAAACAAAATAAGTTGTGGTTGGTACAACTTTTACACCAATTTGTATGTGACTGTCAGAGTATAACCTCTCTTGGTTATTTATACAATAAAGGAAATTCAGTAAGATGTTGGATTTTTCTGCCAAAATTCTTACAAATAGAGATCTGAAGAAGAAACATAGGAGTAGAGATGGATTCGAGCCCATACAGCAACAATATTTGGGGAGTAATAAATTCAGTAATCTTGTATAAAGATGAGAGTAATGAGTGGAGAAAATGAATAATAAGAGAGAGAATTGAGGAAGAGGGGGACCTGAGAATGGAAATGAAAATGATCCCTCTTGATCATATTAGCAAGCATGAGGAACATGGTAATGGTGAGAAAGGCAGCAAGAATGTGCCTTGGATCCACCATAGTTGTGTGTTGAGATCTGTGGAGTGTCCAAGGTGAAAGAAAAAAGAGCAGAAAAGTAAGGAAAAGCGAATCAAGGAAGAAAAAAGGTGAGTAGCTAGGGAAATGAATGGGATTTGTTTTGTAGTGAATTGGAGTTAGTTTATTATTTGTTGGTTGGTTGGTGATTTGAAGAAATGAGGGAGGGTGGTGGATTGAGATTTGAAGAGATGGGGAGTGAGGAAGAACAGGGTGAGGGTATGTATGTCAGTATGTGTACAACAACAACAACAAGAATAAAAAGGTACGCGAAAGCGCCTAATTAGTAATTAAGCAAAGTGCTCAAGAGCGGAGGCTTGATTTCATTCAGTTTGCACTTGCACTTTGCACTTTGCACTTTGCACAACAAGACACAATTATATACTCCGACAATCACACCCTTGATTCTTCTCCTAATCTCCTCCTTTCACTTTTTTTTTTTTATTTTTTTTTTCTACCCTTTCTCTTTGTTTTCCCCCGCATATTACTGTTAAGGCCCTGTTTGGCAATATTAGCGGATTCGATAGCAGATAGCTGTTGGAGTAGGGGATAGATATCTATAAAAAAATGTGTTCGGTTAAATGAGCGGTTAGATTAACTAATGAACATAAAATGAACAAAAAGGACATATTATTATTATTATGATACTTATTTTTATTATTATTAGTAAAATACTACTACTACTACCACTATTATTATTATTATTATTATTATTATTATTATTATTATTATTACTCCCTCCCTTTATATTTAACTGTCGCTTGGATTTTCGTCATAAAATCTTTGACAGTTGTATAGTGATTCATCATACAAAATTGATTTCATTAAATTCATAATAAAAAATAACTATTATAAAATATAATATTATATTTTTTAATTTAAAACTATAATGTGAGAAATTATTGATTAAAGATAATTCTCAAAAAATATAAATGGCAGATAAAAAAATAACAGAGGAAGTATAATTCAATATATTAAATAGTAATTGTGGATCAAATTAATTTTTACCTTTAATAATAATAATAATAATAATAATAATAATAATAATAATAATAATAATAATAATAATGATGATGATGATGATGATGATGATGATGGATAAGACTTAGAACTCAATCACTTCACTTTTCTCACCAAATATACAAGCAATTATTTCAAATAATATGCACCTGCATAGCTGTAAGTGCCAACAAAATAGGACAAAATTGGAAAGAAATGCAACAAACGCTAATTTGAGAGTTTGACGTTAACATAGTTAACGTTTGCAAAACACCAACTTAAACCCTAATTTTGATATTAAATGCTATTTTACCGAACAGTAAGATTGAGAATATATAGTGTTGTGAGTTGGTCAAAATGCTAAACAATACTCAAAACGTTGTTGTCGAACAGGGCCTACCTTTCTTTTCTCTGTCTTTTTTTTATTGGGTCTCTTTTTTTCTAAACATATATAATAACAAATCAGTAATTGAGTTGTGACATTTTTGAAAAAAGAATAAAAGTATAAAATAGGAAAAAAATGGAGCAGGTCACATACAACTATGCAACGATTTGTTTAACTTTAGAATTTTGGATCTCAGTACATATTGATTAAAATCCTATAATGTGCTTAACTGTATATTTACTCCCTCCTTCCCAAATTATGTGTCACTTAGGACTAGATTTACAAAGTCAAAAAAACTTCCCCTTCACATTAAATTTCATCTTTGGAAATGAGAAAAAGGTAAATAAAATGATGAATAAAAAGAAAAATGGTGAATAAAAAAGAAAAATTGAAGAAAAAAAATGTATTTAATAAGGTTCATTTGATATATTAGTAATTAATATGGTATTGGAATTATAAGGTGACAGATATTATGAGAAAAAAGAAAGTTAGTTAAAGTGACAGATAATATAGGAAGGAACGAGTAATATTCATATCATTCAACCCCTATTATGGACTCATTTACTGTTTATGTGGTACATTATTATTTCTTGGATAAAATTAAGGCCCTACATTTTGCAACATTTTTCTATCTTTCCCTCCTCAATTCTACTTTTTCTATTTAAATTTATGGAATTTTTCAATCTCTAAAACGATTCATTATCTACTTGTAGATAAGCTATTCAAACCTATCATATGTTATTTATCCAACATTACATACTCTCCGAAAGAACAGGACCTAGATTAAATATGGTACAAACTTTCACAAATATTTTTGATATATTGTATAAACAATAAATAAATTCATAATATTATGAAATAAGTTTCCACGTACATGCAAAATTGCATATTTTTTTCATCTGCACTTTCAAAATTTAGTTTGTCAACGCCCAAAAACTCTTAAATTTGTCGATTATGTTTATGGAACAAATTAATGTATTATTTATGATACTTGAGATGCCCTTGTCATATAGTCGTACTTATTTATGGATGGACAAACTTCAAATTCTTAGGGGATTTAGCAAGTAAATTTCTCAAAATTTCCTCAAAAATATGATTTTTCAAAAGACATTACTTATATTCCAAGGAGGCTACACTTGTTGCTTGAAAATTTTCAAGAGACTAACACTTCTATTTAAGATATGGTTCTATCAGGATTGAAAACCTTTTTGAAAAAACGAATATTTCCTTGAAAATTAATGAGGATTTTTTCTGGTTCTCACAAAAATTTAATTATTAAAAAAATAAAAATTCTAACATTTTTAGATCAATATGTTGTTCTTGGAGTTCTTAGAAACGAACTTTTTCTAGATCTCGAGGGGCAAAATGTAGAAACATAAGAGGGGAAAAACATTTATTGAAGATAATTTTCAATAGCTAGTTTAGTTCACAAATTTTAGGCAAGATGATATGAGTAAAGTTACCTTGAGGTAGACTCTTTTAGGATGAATTTTCAATATTTTCTAATAATAATACGTCACATTAGAATGACACGAATAAATTATTTAACTCCTATATTCATAGAAGTAACCATAAAGTTAAAACATTTTACAATAAATTTGTGCTGAGACGACCTTATCTAAGAGACTACTCTAACAAAAAAATAGTTAATTAATTAATTAAATCGATTAAAAATTAAAAGTAAGAAACCTTCACATCCATGAGTTCAAGCACAAATTTTGGTGTCAACGTAGTAATTATCAAAGAATTACGGAGTACCACCCATTTATGGATTAGTAATTTTTATATAAGACCGTCTCATCACTAATTTATCGTAAGACTTACAACATTGTGGTGACTATTTATGCATACATGGGCGACTAATAATTTATTTAGGTCAACTCTAATAAAAGGCACCCTTCAATAAATTATTAGTCATATTCGTATTAAAATAGTCATTCTAATATCACTTATTCGTCATAGTAAAATATTAAAAAAGGTCACCCTATAAGGAATTCGTCTCACAATAAATTTACATGAGACTGTCTTATATTATAATTTGCGTTGGTGGATTTCGATTATGTGCAATAAAGATCACTTAAAAAAGGGAAATTAAAAGACGAGGATAGAGGATCTTAATGAGTTGTTTCCTTACTATTTGTTATGTTGCTTATTTTAATTGATAACCTTTGGTGCTTTATTTCTTGGTGTTGAGTTGTTGTCGTATGATCTAGAATAAAATTTGTGTTTTGTGGGGTTTTTTGTATTTTGGATCCCAAATTTTAGGGGTATTTATTTTCTAAATCATTGGTTTTCAACTTTAATTTTTTTGACCCTGAATTTTGTAGTTTGAAAAAAAAGGACCCTAAAGTTTCTGAGTTGAAAAAAAGTCTGTTTCTCGTTTTTCTTTTTCTTTCCATGTTTGAATTTATCTCCCGATTGTCGTTAAATTTCAAGATTAAGGTTATAACCGATATTAAAGTTATAATAAACCTCTCTTATTCATGTTGGAATTACTTAGACCCCTGTGTTCAGGGGTCTAAGTAGCCCCGACATGAATAATTAAGAGAGGTGTATTATAGCTTCACAATCAGTTTTAACCATAGTTTTGAAGTTTGACGTCAATCGGGAGATAAATTCAAACATGGGATAAAAACATAGAATGAGTCAGGGGTCTTTTTTTTAGCCAACAAACTTTAGGGTTCTTTTTTTTCAAAATATAAACTTTAGGGTCCAAAAAATTAAAGTTGAAAACCAAGGGTTCAAAAAATAAATACTCCTAAAATTCGAGTTCCAAAATGCAAAAAAACCCTTGTTTTGTGTATGTTATAGTCAGTTTTAGGCTTTCAATGATAAGGGGGTAAAAAAGGAAAATTAGAAAATGGATAATGATGGAGAGAGACATAGAGAAGACGTCTTACAGGCGAAGGATTGGGAATGGAAATCATGTCGAGTTAGCTGAAATAAGGTAATTATGTCATCATACTAACTGGAGAACATCTTTGAGAGAGATAGAAAGAGAGTAGGGTTTTAAAGATATAGAAAGATTTGTTGGAATGTGGAAAGAATTTTTAGAGGAGACTTGGAAGTTGGAAGAGTCTAAGACCATATGCAATAGTGATCCTATATTTTGGAATGAAAGTGGGTCCACCCCTTCCACATCATCTATCATTCCTATTTTTTGGAACTTCATTCCATTTATTCTACAACAATAGAAACTCAATCCTACCTTTTTACTCTAAAATAATAATTTATGGAGCCTGCAGAGACACATGTCATCATTTAATTTAAAAAATTACCAAAAAAAATAAAATAATATGGTCTGACATGAGGAAAGAACTCTACAGAGTTCTTCCTCGACATTCCTCCTATTTTCATTCCCTGTTGGACCAAAACGCAACCCTTGAGCACATGTTTCAAGGTGAAATGTCAGGCACTTGCTCTAAGGGCATGTTTGGTGGAAAGAAAAAAGAGTGGAAGTTTGTGGAATTATATAGCTACGATTTTCAATTCATTGCATTTTGTGTTTGATCAATGTATTTTGGAATGAGACTAAAATCCTTTAGCATTTCCAATCCCTCAAATTATGGGGGAAATAGGTTATCCATTTTTTTCATACAAGAGACAAATGAAATGAGTTAAATATGGAATTAGAATTTTAGTGAGTTGGGTATGAAATTAGATCCCGAAATTGAGAGTGTTTGGTGATGAGGAGAATGAAATCAAAGTTTTGAGGAAATATTCCTAGAAATTTCATCAAAATTTTGAGAAAATTATCTAGTTTCCTCAAAAATCTTAAGAGATACTAGGGATTTTTTTTTAAGAACTTAAAAATAGCTCCTATATGAAAAAGTTCAATGATATTTGCAAAAAAAATCTGTAAAAATCAAAATTGTATTGTAAAAACAATTTCTTAATAGATATTTATTACACTGTACTTTGGGGATGTTGGACAATAATGCATTGATTTTTTTTTTTTGACAATAATATACTATATTTTGGGGGCGTTGAATAATAATGCACCTGAAATGATTCTGACAGTGGCTAATTCGGTGGCGGTCTTGCGTGGTAGATTGAGTAGCAAAAAAAATTAATTTTTTACAAAACTAATGTCACATAAGCAAGTTCAAATAAACAAAGATGAATTCTAACTTTTTTTTGCAAATAAAAATCATTGTTTACGTTAGCGAAAATGTGCAGTAATGAAGTGTTATTTGAAAAAAAAATAGTTAAACTTCATTTGCACATACTAACAATGTCTGATGTGGAATTAATTTAGTAAAGATTTTAATTTTTTGCTCCTCAACACACCAGTAACTCAGTAAGACTGTCACCGAGTTAACCACCATCGGAATCGATTCAGGTGCATTATTGTCTAACACCCTCAAACTACAGTATATTATTGTCCAAAAAAAAAAGTTTAGTGCATTATTGTCAAACACCCCCAAAGTACAGTGTATTAGCGTCCAATAACCCTAAAATTTATAAGATAAAATTATCCTCGAAAAATAATGATTGATATCTAATAATTTTTTTTATAATGATTAGAGATTATCAAAATTTATAAATCATCGCTAGGGCAAAACAGTAAAAGAGAGGGAGTATTTGTTTGCTTTGCCTTGTTCTTTGTGTGAGGGCATGCTAAATTCATGGGTAACTTCAGTTTATTAAAATTTATCAGTTTTTGTCTAAATTTACCAAAATGTATCAAAGTTATAAAACCAAAAAAAAAATTAATTTTGATATATTAGAGTAAATTTGCCAATATTTATCTAAATTTACCAAAAATTACCAAAATTTATCTTTTATCCATGAATTTTACACCATGAGTCCACTTTTTTTTGTTTTAATATCTTTTTAAACTTCAGTGTACTCTCAGGAGAAAAAGTAAAAGAAAAAAAAATTACAATGTACTACTCCAGTAAAGACTAAAAGATGGAAATCATTTGAGGGTAGATTAGAGTGCAGCATAGCTATCAGATATGGCAACAAATTATCAAAACCAGACAAAATGAATTTTCAATTTCATCATTCACTGAATTTCATGCAAGGACAAAGGACAATCTCACCAAATTCACTGTCTTTTATTTTTCCCCCCTTTGTTTTTTTAGAGGGTGAACCGGTGAAGTGGCCTCGTAATTACAAACTTAGCGCCTATCAAAACTTAGGGCCTATCAAATTTATAAATAAACCAAATTTATTACTACCTCCGTTTTGTTTTATCTGTCGCCTAAGAAATTGTGACAAAAACTTTGACCGTTAATATCTTAATTTATATAATGATTCATCATACAAAATTGATATCATTAGATTCATAACAAAAAATACTATTAAAAAAGTATAATATTATATTTTTCTATAAAAGTTTTATATTAGAAATTATTGATTAAAAATTGGCACTGAAAACCGTAAATAACAGATAAAAAAGAACAATGGAGTAGTTTTTTACCATGAATTTTACACACTCTAGCCTATAGTTGGGGTATATTTTAGAAGTATTTTTGACATTAAAAACATTAGTTGCATCATACATTAGTAGTTTTGTTAGCAGCTCAAAATTATTTGCCAAAAATAGTTTTGGCGAAAATCAGCCCAAAAAAGAAGCATCAAATTAGTTTCTTTGTTTATGTTTATCAAAGGTATAAAATAATGGAGATTCCTAATTTAATAATTTTTATATATCAAATGCATATGAATTATTGATTTTTTATTATTATTTTGTAATGTATCGCACAATCCTTATAATTGATTGCACATTTATTTTTTAATAGTTCAATATTTATGATAATCTTATTCTTCTAAATTACTAAGTTAAATATCGATTTTCATAAATAAAAAAAAGTTAAATATCGATGTGTAGTTAATTTATAAACCTTAATGAATAATATATTTGAGTGATACTACAATGTAAAGAAGAAAACACAATAAAAATATTGAAGTATCAATAAACTTAAATCTATGCTAAATAGAAAACGCAATAAAGTATTGATATTACACTCAATATTCTTTCGGGTTTTTTGCATTTTGGACCTCGAAATAGAGGGGTATTTATTTTGGGGTTTTTGGCTGGGAAAAAATGTGAATTACGAGTTTTGTGATTGAGAATAATCCAAAGTGACTTTTTGGCTGGTGGCAGTCTATACTTATTCATTATTTTCTCATAGCATCTCATATTGAAATTCTGCACTGGAATGCTGATGTGGACAACTGGAGCACGTGACCTTTTAATTAAAAGCATGTCACGTCATTTTTTAAAAGTTATATTTTATCGTTTAACTTACATTATTCACCTTACACTTACATTATGGGGGAAAACATTAGCAATGAATTAAAAGTATGTCACGTCAAATTTTTTAAATTCTATTTTATCGTTTAACGATAAAATAGAATTAAAAAAATTGATATGTCATGCTTTTAATTGAAAGGGCACGTGCTCCGGTTGCCACATCAATATTCCGGTGCCGAAATTTCAATCTGGAATGCTATGAGAAAATAATGAATAAGTATAGACTGCCACCAACCAAAATGTCACTTTGGATTATTCTCAGTCACAAAGCCCTCAGTATGGATTTTTCCCAGCCAAAAACAAACCCTTTATTTTGTGGAACATTGGTTTTCATTGTTTATTGAATAAAAGGCCACGTACACTGTTTTTCTTTTTGTTCCCATGTTTGAATTTATCGCCCGATTTGCGTCAAACTTTAGGGGTAAGGTTAAAAATGATATTAAAGTTATAATACACTTCTCTTATTCATGTCGAAACTAATAGACCCTGAAGTACCTGCGTCTAAGTAGTTCCATATGAATAACACAAGTGTATTATGGGTTTAATGTTAGTTTTAACATTAGCCGTGAAGTTTGGCGCTAATCGGGAGATAAATTCAAGGGAATTGAAATTGGATTTAAATAATCTGAATTTTAGGCCATAATAAACTTAATAATCTTAACTTTATATTTGGTTCTGAATAATCTGAACTTTGGGCCCTTTGGATTTTAGTAGCACGCCACCGAGTTAAATTCAACTTAACTCGGTGGCGGCGGTAGCATGGCATACCTAAAATGCCCTGGCATATACCAACTTAATCATTAATAATTACTATTCATTACTAATATTAATTAATTGGTAATAATTTTCTTTTGCTTATTACTAGTATTCATTATTTATTACTCCCTTCGTCCCATATTAATTGACACTTTGACTAAATTTTGACCGTTAATTACTCACAAATTGCAAAGAGTTACAATATGAAATTAGCGTCACTAGAAAGATACTTAACTAAAAATTACAATGGATAAAATTTCATATTGTAACTCATTGTGATTTATAAGTAATTAACAGTCAAAATTTAGTCAAAATGTCAATTAATATGGGACGGAGGGAGTAATTATTAATTATTAGTTATTATCAATTATTTTAATTAATTACCATAACTAATACTATTTATAATTTTCTTTAGTTATATTAATATTTTGTTCCTGTATATTATTATTATTATTATTATTATTATTATTATTATTATTATTATTATTATTATTATTATGAAAGAAAAGGAATAACATATTTCCCCAACATTTTTTTGGGCACTTCTAATTGCCCATTTAGGAGGGATAACAAATTCTACGAGATTGAAATTTCATTCCAAAAGGTATTTTTCGGATAGAAAAAATAGGAATTACAACCTAATTCTTACATATTTAATTCATTTTATGCTCACCAAACATATCCTTAATGTAAAATGGATGGAGTAGTTAGAATTTTCAAAGTTTAACAGAAATTTAATTTAAAGTAATAGGTTAAATAAAATAAAATGGAGGGAGTAAATATGTAAAATCAAATGGCCTTGTTACATATTCCCTCGGTTTTTATTTATTTATCACCTAGGAAATTGAATAAAAATTTTGACCGTTAATATCTTAATTTGGAGAATGATTCATCATAAAAAAATGATGTTATTAAATTCGAAATAAAAAATATTATTAAAAAGTATAAAATTAAAATTTTTTTATAAAAATTTTATATTAGATGTTATTGATTAAAAATTGACATTAAAAATTGTAAATGATAGATAGAGATTAGTTTAAAAGAGACAGATTAGACAAGAGGATGGAATAGAAGAAGAAAAGACTAGTGCATGACAAATTCCACGTGAGAGTTGAACCACCTCCACTTCCCTTACCATCAGTGTTGTTTTCTTGATGAGATGGTCCAAAGCACTACCGCAAGTGTAGGCGTGATATTGCCTCCTGCTCCGGACCCTCTTCTTAAATACTTACCAAAATCCCTCTTTTTCCTTTTCTTTTTGAAAAATACGACTTTTAGTTAGTCAATACAATCAACTTTAAAGATTCAAAAGAAATTGACCAATTAACATTTTATTGGCCATGTTTGATTGTTTTCAAATGTTAATTTACACCGGATTTTGAAAGAAACGAAAAAACTATTTAGGCGGTCTAAGAATCACTGTTTTGTTAGCTGTTTTACTTTTGACTATTTTATTAGCTGTTTTTCTTATTTGTTTGTACTAGTTGATTTTGTAAGGAGTCCTTGGTAGTGTGGCTTGTCAAATTCATGGGTAAAAAAACAGTTGGGTAAAAGTTAATTTTTTAGTAATTTCTGATAACTTTTGGCAAATTTACACCAATATATCAAAATTATTTTTTTTTTGTTTTTTTAAGTTTGATATTTTTTGGTAAGTTTTGGTAAATTTAGGCAAAACTGGTAAATTTTGGTAAATTGGAGTTACCCATGAATTTGACAGGCCCTAATGGTTTGTAGTAAAACTTTTTTGCTTGGTTTCTAATTGTACCATTGGGTTTATTTCCAGTGTTTTATTGAACATTATGATTTGTTTTATTTATTGTTAAGTTTTCTCCTCCATATATTTAGAGTTTTTCTTTATATTTTTCTTTATTATAATTATAATTTATGCTATATATTAATAAATAAGTATGAAACTATATTTGTTAGATAAAAGTGTGTTAAACTTCTATTATTTATTTATCTATCATTAATCCTTCAGTTCTGAGTGGTTGATAAGAGTTAAGTATAGAGAGTTGTACTGATGCTACACTTATGTCGGGAGATATGATTCTCTGAAAGGTCAAAGAAATTATATGAACTGTCTAACTGGTATTGAGGTGAGCTGGAAGATGTTCCTAACATGACATGCGTTTAATTCTATAAATAAGACAAGGAGATAATTATATTTACCCTACCTGACATATGTGGTAATAATTTTTGCACACCCGACATTTGAGAAATAATTTTCACCCTACCTTACATTTAAGTGGTCGTAAATTTAAACCACCTAGGATATATTATAATGGTTTTTTGTGTGATTTTCCGGCAAGTATTAAAAAAATGAATAGGAAGTGACATCTTTACCCTTGCTATTAATTTATAATATTTTCAATTAAAAACAAAATTACCTATTTACCCTTATAGAAGACGACAGTGAGAAAAGTGGAGTGATATATTTCTTTTTTAGATTGACAGTCTTTTCCCCCTTTTCCCACACAAAACAATTGAAGGGTTAATATTGTCATTTCAATCGCAATCTTAAGGGCAGTTTGGTACTTTCACATAATTATATAGGGGTATTATTGTATTTTCATATCTTCACCGGAATTTGACACAAAAAAACACTTCCACTAAATGTCAGGTAGGGTGAAAATTATTTCTTAAATGTCGGGTGTGCAAAAATTATTACCACATATGTCAGGTAGGGTAAATGTAATTATCTCTAAGACAAGCATGACACGACTTTAGAAGCTGTGGCAGAAACTGTTAGGACTGTCAAGTTCGTTTTAGAACTGGGTGATGTTTCTAGCCTTGTGAGATAAATGGAGCCTTGTTGATAGGAGTCATCACTCAAGCAAAGGAACTGAAGCTCACTATGAATCCAAACATGAATTCCAGAAATATCTCCCTGTATGAAAGGTCATTAGTAAGATGGTATATGTGCGAGGTTCATTGCAAGTATCATGTACTAAACCCCTGTTGTAGTTATAGCATGATAGTCATGCATGGGTATCGAACACATTTCGGAATATTAACAAGTCAAATTTACATGAATTGTTCATGAATTATGACCTTGTTGATTCATCATTAAGAATAAGATTCCAAAATTTATATTAATTGTGGTTTAGAATTATGTAAATGTCCAAAAAGGTTAGCGAATTCAAAATGGGAAATTGGATGAGGTACAATTTCTGAAACCCCATTAGTGAACTTGATCACGCTAGTCTTGGTCGACAGTCGACCTAGTTCCTAATTGTATTATCACGTAGGAACAGTGATAATATCAACACAATTAGCATGTAGGATTGAGGTGATGATCAAGTTTCGTGATCATAGTGATGTGATGACATCATAAAACAATCACATGGATATTGTTGAGAGCAACTACCGAACTGACCCGCAGTGGGAGCTCTTTAAGTTGGGAATGTCATAAGAGCTCTCGCTACTCAAAATTCCTAAATCCTGAGTTCAGTACATAGACTACATGGTCTTTTGTGACTTTGGAGCGTGTTAAACGCCTTTCGTAACAGTAGGCTATAAAGGCAGTGTCTGGGTTACAGTTGGATTATGTGAGAATGTGTGTCTGAACAAGATGACATTGTCCTCCCTATTAGGGACAGTTGTCTCGTTGGCCACTTGGTGAGATTGGACTGAAAATACTTGGCCAAGCTCAATTGAATAAATAGTTGATCATATGTTTTTTCAAAGTCTAAACTTAGAGATCGAGGAACGTTCGGGTCTTACATAAGGATGACTCCAGCGTACCTTATCCGAACATGAGAAAGTAAGTGACAAGGGAATTCAAGGAATCGAACACTTATGGGACAAGTGGGAGATTTTTGGTAATGTCCCGATAATGTTTGATATACATAGAGTTTAAACCAATATAATATAGTGATTATATGTCTTGCTAGAGACCTCTATATTCGATAATTAAATATGTTTAATTACAACTATATTATTTGGTCCTACTGGGTCACACAAGTCAGTGCCCTGGAACAATGTATGTAACCTAAGTAATATCGTATTATGTTTAGAAATGTTGGAAACTGATTTATGTGAGAAATCAGTCCAACACGAACCGATTTGGTCTCAACACGGTCCGTGTTGGTGCCAACACGAACCGTGGTGTCCTGCCACGGACCGTGTTGTCTTTGGGCCGATATATTGGAATTTTTGGAGGCCAACACGGACCATGTTGGGCCTGAGAAATGCGTCGTTGCGTTAAGTCGACCATTAGGGTTTTTGCCCTCTCCCTAGGTTTTCTAAACACTATATAAAGAGGTCTCTGTGAGAGATTATTACACATCAATTGCCTGAGACTCTTAGAGAGATACCATGGTTATTACATGAGTTCCTCTCTCTTTTAGTTTGCAGTTCTTGTTTCCTGAAACATTCTCATATACCAAATACATAAATCTTAGATTGAGATTCGTCGATCGTCGATCTAGCAATCGGGTTCCCGAGTCTTTGCGTGGACCTTTCAGTAGAGGATTTCAGCATTGGAATCTAGAAGGTCAACCTCTTCATCAGTAGGATTAGCGATCAGGTATAACTACTAAAGCCTCTGCAATTGTTGTGATTAATTGTTTTATAATCTTATGAATATTCCGCCAATTAATCTGCATCTGTTTAGGAAATAGATAACCTAAAATCTAACAATTACTACACTGGAGAATTGACGGTCATTGCACTGTTCGAATCCAGCAAAACACATTGGTTAGACGAATTGAAATGCGTGATTTTGGTTACTTAACTTGATTAATTAATTTAATTTAATTAGATTATGGTCTACTTAGTGTTGGATTATTATAGTCTACCCCCCTTAAAAGAAGTTTCGTCCTGAAACTTTGGAATTGGTATCTTAGAGTACTGGAAATTACCTCAAATCAGATGAGGGTACCTGTTTCCCATATCCTCTTCAGTCTCCCACGTGGCTTCGGAAGAGGAATGATTGGCCCAAAGTATTTTCACCAAAGGAATATCTTTTGTACGTAAGTGTTTGATCTACCTATCCAAGATTTGTATGGGTACTTCTTCATAAGTCAGATTTTCTTCTACTATCAATGGTTCGGGCTCTATACATGGCTCGGGTCGGGGACATACTTCCGAATTTGAGAAACATGGAATACATCGTGAACATGTTCTAATCAGAAGGCAACACGAGCCAATAAGCCACCGGAATAATCTTCTCAATTATTTCATATGGCCCGATATACCGATGCAACAGCCCCAACTTTTGGGATATTACTTAGCAGTATTTTAATCCATTTAATCTTGATTTCGGAAGTGTATTTAAAAGCCGAGAACATTACGCCGCTTTCCCAAGAGAGGAAAAACAAGGCTTTTGCTATGTAAATGTCTCTAACAAAATATATATATTTCATATGAAAATTAAAAAAATTGTATAAACCGTCTAACTACAACGAAAATACGAAAACATGTGGTTCAACTATCTAGGTGAGCCAACTACTAATATTGAAACTAAAGTAACTAGGTGGCGGCCTGATATGCTATTTGAGTTATCCTTGCCACAAATCTGCCCAAAATGTCCCGCTAATTCCTAAAAACAAAACATTTGAAAACATAGAGAAAAATGAGGCGGAGCTCAATATATTCAACATTGTAATGTAAAAACATTTAAAAACAAATAATTTTATTGGGGCATGCCATACATTTTGAAATGCGGGAGGAGAGATTATACTCAAACATTTGTAGGTTATTATCTGAATGTGGAAATCTGCCCATAAAAATAGTAACAATATTATTCAAATAACGCGACATTGGTTAGAATACTTATACGATAAGTAGTAGACATTGGATAACACATAAATAGGGATGGCAATGGGGCGGGGAATCCCCGAACCCGCTGGGGCCCCGCCTCGCTCTGGGAAGAATCCCCACCCCCATTGGGGATGGAGACGGGGACAGGGACGATTTTTCAAAATTCGCTCGGGGACGAGGCGGGGATGGGGACAAGATTTTCCCATCCCCGTCCCCTTTTCCCCTGCGGGGAAAATTGCCCGTTCCTATCCCCGAATCCCCGTCCCCGAAAATTTTTAAATTACCAAATAATTAACCTTTATTTTAATTCAATATATATATATTAATAGCAAGGATAAAGTAGTAATTTTCGAATTTTAAGTCAGAAACCCTAACCTAAACTCGCTTCCCTTCTCCTCCATAATTCCATATTTTTTTTTCCGAATAACACTTGTTGATGTATCATTGTATTTTTTTCTGAATAATACTTAGTTGATGTATTATTGTTTGATTTTGATGTATTATTGTTTGATTTTGATGTATTATTGCTTGAGCAAGTTAAATACGTTGTATTTTGAACAGGTTAAAAACCAGGTCCGATTAAAAATCAGGTCCAATTAAAATTTAATTAGATTTTTGGTAACTTTAAAAAATCCCCGTTGGGGATGGGGAATCCGCGGGGATGGGGATGGGGCAAGAATCATTCCCCGAAGCGGGGATGGGGACGAGTTTTGAGAGTGGGGATGGGGGCGGGGATATACTCCCCCGTCCCCGATCCGCCCCGTTGCCATCCCTACACATAAATAAATTAAACACAATAAAGTTACTCATAAACAATAAACGATGGACAGTAAACAATATACAATGAGCATTGCGATAGGAGTTTAACAATGGATCTTGGTAGCCTACACCCCCTTCCGGCACTGTTTCCCTACGACACATGCACTGACGATCAACCCTCGATTAGGTAAACATTGGACCATGAAGATGCATGCACTCGAGCCGGTAAACCCGATTATTAAACTGAACATTAAACAATGTTAATGAACATTAACTATTGGATTTTCGAAAACGACAATGGGTGAGTCCACCCCATGGGTGGATCCTTGGGGGCGCCGGGGAGGGGGGGGAGGGAAGGGGCATGACCCAAACTATCAAATACAATGTCTATTATTAGTTTCAGCATTTGAGCAACATAAGTCTATTGTCATAATGGTATCTGCTTAGTGGGAAAGCTTTGTAGTTGCCTATTGTTGCTCGTTCAAATCCTACCAACTGCAAGATCCTTCACTTAAATAGATTGTAACATGCCAACTCAAGCTTAATGTGTTTTCCTCTTTTTCTTGTTCAAACTTAATTTTTAGAAAGCTTTTTATATTTTTCCATATATATTATTCTAAAGCAATTTAGTTGAATCATAAATATTTTCTTAAGAAAAATCTCAATTGTATGATAATTTTTCTCAATAAGAATAATTTATTTGTTTTCATGTTCCATTGATGACTAAACTTTGTTTTTATTTAATTATTTTACTTATCAAGCATTGTTTCTCCATCCTAAATTCAAAAATTAAATATAAGAGTTACATATTACGGCCCATGCTGATAAAATACTCTGGTTCCGCCCCTGAGTCCTCATATATTAGTCGTAACGATATTTGAAAATAATGAAAACAATAATTATTTCACTTTAATTAGAGTATTTTGAGTTTTTACATTTAAACAGTGTTGAAAGCTACAGTCATCGAAATATACCAGAGTTTGCAGATAAAATGAATAAATCTCCCACTTTGACTTGTGAAATCTGATTTTGTATAAGTATAAATAAATAGTAATAGTATTAATAAAGGGAGTAAATAAATGTAATTAAAATGTAAAAATCGGATAGGAGAGATTACCTAAAATTATAGTATTTGGGTTGATGAATTGGGCCCAAGAGAGAGAAAATTAGGCTAGGTTTAAAATAAAATAGGCTTCAAGCCTCTCTCTCTCTCCTCCCTTATGTCTGTTTCATGTGAAACAGAGAAATAGAGAAGGCAGAGGAGAAGGAGGTCGAGCAGAGGGGCTACGGCAGGCTGGGCGGCGAACGACGACGAGGGTGGTGGCGGTTCAGGAAGCGACAAACAAGGGGACCCCGACAGGGGTGCAAACAAGGGAGGCAACCGAGGTCTTTTTGGGCGGTTTGTGGCGGTGCTTATTGGAATTTTCCGGTGAGTTTTAAGCTTCTAAAGGTGAGTATAATCTCTAGTTGATGAATTATGGTTGTGGTATGGATTTTTGGTTGGATTTCGGAATGAGTAATGACTTGGGATTTGGAAATGGGTGTGGTGAGTTTGGGCGGATGGTGGCGGAAGTGAAGTTGGTTGGGTGGTTTTTGGTGGTTGAGATGGTGAGGTGTGGTGGTAATAATGGTGGTTCGAAAGTTTTGTAGTGGTGGAGATGGATGATGGTGATGATCGAAGAGGGAGGAAGAAGAAGGTGAAGTTGAGGATTTGAATGGGGTTCAAATTGGTTCTCATATCAATTTATAGAGTTTGGGAAATGTTGGCGAGTCATTAGAAGTCATTTGCTGTCAATTGGAGAAAGAACGAGGACTTCAATTTGCCATTGATTTTGACTTTGGATGCCATGAGAGGTGGAAAGAGAATGGAAAAATCAAAAGGGGTGGCTGGTTTGTTGTTTGGACGGTGGAGAAGAGAAGTAAAAGAAACAGTAAGAAATTGATTTTGATTGAAAAAGATATCTCCCATTTTCTCACTATATTAGAATAGATGGAATAAAACAAGTCAATGTATAAATTCGAGCAAGTACTATATTAAGTTACTTTATAAAATTTAGAAATCTAAATTCTATATAATTCATCATTAAAATTTACGAATATTAGAGTTAATATAAATAATTGGAAGAAAAGGGTTTGACTAATTAAATTAAATTAATTACGATAATTGAGAATGAAAGTTAAATTAGCAAAATAAATTATGCTTAAAAATACGGGTTGTTACAACCGAGGACTTAACTTTCCCTTGACGTTGAATCTCCGTACGCCCTTTGTCGGTGAAACCTTGAGAAACACCTTGTCTCCAACTTGAAACTCTAATGGTTTCCTTCTCTTGTCAGTGTAGCTCTCTTGTCTGCTCTGCGCTGTCTTGATATGTTGTTGGATATTCTTATCTTTCTCAGTATCTTGAATTAAATCAGGACCCACTATCAAGGTTTCATCTAACTCATTCCAACATAATGGGGTCTTGCATTTTCTGCCATAAAGTGCTCCAAAAGGCGCCATCTGAATGGTAGCTTGGTAACTATTGTTGTATGAAAATTTTACCGAAGGTAAAAATTCTTCTCAACTACCTTGAAAATCTAGGACACATGCCCTGAGCATATCCTCCACGATTTGGTTTACCCTTTCCGTTTGACCATCAGTCTCTGAGTGATAAGAGTTATTGAAATTGAGTTTAGTGCCGAAAGATTTCTGTAAGGCTACCCAAAATCGTGATTGAAATCTTGTATCACGGGCAGATATTATATCTTTAGGAATACCATGCAGTCTCACCACTTCTTTGATATAAATATTGGCTAGCTTATCCACTCTCCAACTCTTATTAATGGGAATAAAATGGGAAGATTTAGTCAGGCGGTCTACGACTGCCCAAATTGCATTTTTCTTAGTAACTGTCATGGGTAAGCTCATTATGAAGTCCATGGATGTTGAATCCCATTTCCAGATGGGTATCTCTAAGGGTCTCAATTCACCTGCTGGACATTTGTGCTCAATTTTCACTTTCTGGCAAGTAAGACACTTATCCACTAAGGTTGCTATGTCCTTTTTCAGGTTGGGCCACCAAAACTTCTCTCTCATATCCCGATACATTTTGGTACCTCCTGGATGCATAGAGTATGAGGTATTGTGTCCTTCATTCAAAAATTTTCCTCTTAAGCCCCCACTTTCGAGCACACATAATCGTTTTTGAAACCTTGGTGTTCCATCTTCTTGGATCGAGAAGCTAGGCATCTTCCCTTTTTCTACCCCTGAGCAAATATACATAATTTCGTCATCAGTCAGTTGCCTTGTTTTAATTTTTTCTAAAATAGATGGTTGCAATTGTAAAATAGCCAACCTTGATATCACATCCCCTTGATGTACTACCTCTATGCCGACCTTTTGTACTTCTCGTGCCAATTGAGGATGTGATATCAGGGGTCGTGCTATGTTGAGTCCTTCTACTCAATGCATTTGCCATTGAATTTGCCTTTCTTGGGTGGTATTGAATGGTTAAATCACAATCCTTCAAACGTTCCAGCCACCTACGCTGCCTTAAATTTAACTCTTTCTGAGTAAAAATATACTTGAGACTTTGGTTATCCGAAAATACCTTAGTTGGCACCCTATATAGATAATGTCTCCAAATCTTTATGGAAAGTACAACTGATGCTAACTCCAAATCATGAGTGGGATAATTTTATTCATAAGGTTTCAACTGCCTCGAAGCATATGCTATGACTTTATCATCCTGCATTAAAACACATCCTAACCCATGCTTAGATGCATCACTATAAATAATGTATTCTTTCCCTTCGACAGGTAGAGCTAAAACCGGGGCTGAGGTGAGTCTCTTCTTAAGCTCCTGGAAGGCTCCTACACACTTCTCGGTCCACTCAAACTTTGTTGTCATTTTCAGCAAATTGGTTAATAGAAGGGCAACTTTTGAAAAATTTTGAATAAATCGCCGATAATATCCAGCCATACCTAAGAAACTCCTTATTTCTGTAATGGTCGTCGGTCTAGACCAATTCATGACCGCAACTACCTTTTGTGGATCGACTTTGATTCCCTCTTTGGTTACTACATGTCCTAAAAATGCCACTTCTTCTAACCAAAATTCACACTTCTGTAGCTTTGTAAATAATTGGCGTTCCCTTAAAGTTTGTAGTACAATCCTTAGATGTTGCTTATGCTCTTCTTGATTCTTTGAGTAAACCAGAATATCATCAATAAATACGACCAAAATTTGTCTAGATACGACCTGAAGACTCGATTCATAAGATCCATGAATACTGTCGGTGTATTGGTAAGTCCGAAAGGCATAACTATAAACTCATAATGTCCCTATCAAGTCCTAAAGGCAGTCTTAGGTATATCCTCCAGTTTTGATCCTTAGTTGATGATATCCTGACCTCAAATCAATCTTCGAAAACACCCCAACTCCTTGCAACTGATCAAACAAATCATCGATTCGGGGAAGGGGGTAACACAACTCCAATGGATGATAGTCCGGGCCCAGCGAGTATTCCCGAAGCAAATACCCATTATGAGGTCAATCCATAACATGTGCTGGAACTTCGTGACTACCCATCCGATCGAGGCCTTGTCATCTTCGAGATAAAATCACAAAAGTTGTCTAGAGAGAGAAAGAGGAGAATGAAGTGAAAGTGCAATGGTAAAAATGACTCGGAAAGGAAGAAAATCGGGTGGGATATATAAGGGTCATAATCGCCTGGTTACGCCACGTGGTGACTACGCGCAGGACGCGTTAAACAAGTTGAGACCACGTGGACCACGTCTTCCCTAATCGTAACTTCTCGGTTACGCCTTAGAACTTCAAGAACTGTAACCGTCCGGTTACACTCCAGAAAAGCTTAAAATGCTCCTAGCCCCAGGTCAGCCCTCAAACCCTTTTATGAATATCCATGACTAAAATGTTGTTCTCATTTGTGTTATAGGACAATTCAAAAACACAAACTCCACTGACCTGAAAATAAAAATTAGACGGGAAGACAAATATGAAGGTCGTTGCTACCGAGTAGGCATACAGTTGGCAGACTTCACTGGCATAGTACGAAGACAATCAAAATCAGACTAGAAGACAAATTTGAAGGTCTGAATCATTGCTACCCAGCAGGTATACATTAGGCACACTTCACTAGCATAGTATGAAGACAATCAAAATCAGACTGGAAGACAAATTTGAAGGTCGAAATCGTTGCTACCCAGCAGGAATACATTAGGCACACTTCACTGGTGCAGTGTGAAGACAATCGAAATCAGACCAGAAGACAAATATGAAGATCAATCATTGATATTGAGCAAGCAAACGGTAGGCAGACTTTAGTGGCATAGTGTGAAGACAATCAAAATCAAAATGGGAGACAAATTTGAAGGTCGAAATCATTGATACCCAGCAGGCATGTGATGGGCAGACTTCAGTGGCATAGTGTGAAGAACACCTTTTAACCCAGCGTAGGATAGTCAGCTTCCAAGCGTTATCCAGACGTGAAGAAAAATCCAAGGGTCATATCCTGCAAAGCCATCATGACTACTTTGATCGTTATCTTAATCAGACTCGACCAAAGTGGGGGACTCTCAGTAGAGACTAGAATTTGTCCCAGTTCACAAATGTGTTTGTAATATTTTCTTTCTATTTTCGCTTTTCATTGCACCCTCCCTTGGAGCAAGTAATAGGCCAAAATCTTGAAAAACCCAAAAGGAAAACCCCATACATACAATCCAAACGCGTGCTTGGCGTAAGGAAAACTCAGACCGTAACCGCCAATTACGGATCGCTTCCAGAGGCAAGTGAAACATAGCTTAACCACCTGGTTGCGCTCATCTTCTAGAAACTAGTTCATAATCGCCAGGTTACGGCCAATCTTCTAGAAGTCACGAAATAAGTCAAGCTTCTAGAAGAATATCCTAACCGCCTGGTTACCCTATCTACGCGCCAAAGTCATCCCTAACCGCCTGGTGTGGATATTTTTTCTCGTCGTTCAGACTTCTAAACATCCGCGGGATGGGATGATGCTGGGGTTTACTTTAAAAACTCTTTAAGGATTATTCGCACATTTCATGAATAGTAATTGTAGATCACCTTCCTTTTACTATGTGCATTTCATGAATAATTAAACTATTCTTTAGGAGCGAACATCCACTTGTTCCAACTCTTTAGGATTAGTCCAATTTGTTCACAAAATGTTAGGCTTGGAAGAAGGTCATTTATGCAACCACTATTTAAAAATATACAAAATCACCTTAAAGTTGCATCGGTACATTGTAAAACCATGTTAAACACGGTTTAGGCAATCCCATTGTGTTTTGGTTTGAAAAGGAGTCACCACCCGACTTTTTTTAAGAAGAAAATCCCATTTAAAATCGAAAAGAAAACAAGAAAGACTCCGCCTACAAACCAAGAAGTTGATTCGGGGGTAAGGCTACGAACTTGAAAGGTAAAGACCTTTGAGTTCGCCTCTCACTTTAGGAAAGACTCCACTAAAATTTTGAAAAATGTGCTTTTAATAATATTTGGAAAGAAAGTATATTGAAACTTTACATGATTATTTTATTAACATGCAAAAGACTGAAAGAATTCACCTATATGTAGATTTTAGGAGGAGCCTTGCCTAGCCTTACTTAAACACTTGAGTTTCACCCTTGAAGAAGCTTATTTTGAAGCCTTGAATAGTCCCTTTGATTATTCCAAATCGAACCAAAGTTGAGGTAGGAAAAGAGTTGGGGAAAAGGTAGGAAAAAGGCTCTTTCTATGAGGTTTTTAGTGAAGGCTTTTAGGTTGTTTTAGGGGGTTTTTGAATTGTTTTTGTAGGACATAGGTTTAGGTTCAGGGATGTAGTAAAGAAATAGGGAAAGTAATGACAAGAATAGGGCAAGGATCAGGCGAGAAAGTATGAGAGATTAGAGGTTTAGAAGTGAAGGAAAGAATGAGTTGTTTAGGTGTAGGGAGGATAGAATGATGTAGTTGGTGTGAAGGTTATGGATGGTTTATGTAGGAGATGTGTTTAGGACTAAAGGAAGAGCAAAGGAATTGAGAGAATAGTGACAAGAATGATGTAGAGATTAAGAGGAGAAAGTAGTAGAATTGAGAGATTTGAAGTGAAAGAAAGAGTGGGGGTGTCCTCAACCTCGAGGTTTGGGGGGGTATTTATAGGCTTTAGGATGCTCAAGGGGGAATGTACATGCATGAACTCATTGGCATTGGATTCATCAAATTAATGGCTGATTAGACTATAGAGGGGGGAAGAACCATACACCTTTGGTAGACATTGGTGTGAACGATGAACCTGGGTGTGAACTTCTTTAATGGACGATCGGCCTCGGAGGGAGGGGAGGGATGAATCTGTCATCGTCCGTGTATCACGTGATTGACAACGGTGTGAACTCTTTTAATGGCCGATGGGACTTTAAGCTCATACATGCATGAACTTGAGCTTGGACGGCGATAAACAATAGAGTTGGCAATGAAATTCGAACCCGTGACCTTGCTGAAGGTCAATCGACCTTTAAGTATGCATGCATGGAATTTTTAGTTTCTTACATAAACTTTGTATGGCTTGCATGTTTTCGACATACCCATGTGCATGTAGGTGCATGACTAGGGTTTTGGTCCACTTTTACGTAGAAAATTGTGCATGCTTAGGTTAGGACTTTCGCTTGTGATATTGCATGCAGTTTTCCACGTAAACTTGTGCATATACAATGCATGCATGCAAGTCTTTTCGGCTTTGGATGCCCTTATTTACTTATTTTCTAACCAAAGTACATAAAAAGAAAGATAAATATTACACTAAAAGTGTACAAAAACTATGTTAAAACCCGATGTCTACAGATAGCCCCCACTTTGATTGAGTCCATATAGGACAAAAATCAAAGTAGTTCTAGGGACACCGGTTTGAGGATATCACTTTGGAATGCAAAGCCTGGGTGATGCTTGGAAGCTAAAGTCCTGCACTTGATTGTTGGTGATGATCTCGAGCAATTTGATGCCCTACTTGGTTGTTGGTGAATTTGTGCCATTTGTGGCTGATCTTAAGCGAGAATGACGCTCGATCTACTTGACTGAAGATGGGGTTGTGTCGTCAAAGGTTGATCTCAGGAAAGAATGATTCCCTACTTGACTTTTGATGGAGTTTTTTTTCCATAAAAGGCTGATATCAGGCGAGACGAGAGTGACACCCTTCTTGGAATTGTAGATGGATCTCAAAAGAGAATGACGCCCTACTCAGAATTGTGGTTTGATCTCAGGCGAGAATAACGCTCTACTTAGAATTATGGATTGATCACAGGCGAGAATGACGCTTTACTTGGAATTATGGATGGATCTCAGACGAGAATGACACCCTCATCGGAATTATGGATTTATCTCAAGTGAGAATGATGCCTTACTCGAAATTATGGATGATCTCAGGCGAGAATGACGCCCTACTTGGAATGATCGGATTTATGCTTGAAAGCTGATCTCAGGCGAGAATGACACCTTACTTGAAATGATGGAAGATCTTATGTGAGAATGACGCCTTAGGGTCCGCTTGGGAAGGGACTTAGAAAAGAGGGTAGGAGTTAATAAGAGTAAAGGAAGGTGAGGATATCAAAGTGTTTGCAAGGTTAAACTATTTACGCTTGCTTGGGAACTCAATTAAAAGAGTTCATAAGAGTAAGTATTTAATTGAAATATTTACCCTTTAATATTATGTGTAATACAATGACAAGACATTATACTCATACATTAGCTCTATACTCATTCTCTCTCTACCTCTCCCCCTCTCTCTACCTACTTTCCCTCTCTCTCTACCTACTCTCTCTCTCTCTCTCTCTCTCTCTCTAAACAACACTTTTCTCTCTCTATCCTCTTTCTTTCTCTCCACCCTCTCTATCTAGTTTTTCTCTCTCTACTCCCCTCCTCTCTCTCTACCTCTCTCTCATTAGAGAGAGAAAAAGAGATAGAGAGATGTATGTGTGTTAGAGAGAGAGAGAGAGAGAGAGATATATATATATATAGAAAAAGATGCAAGAGAGAGAGAGAGAGAGAGAGAGAGAGAGAGATGTGTGTGTGTGTGTGTGTGTGTGTGTGTGTGCGAAACAGAGATAGAGAGAGAGAGAGGAGGGGTGGGGGAGAGAGTGAGTTGGAGAGAGAGAGATGGATGTGTGTGTTATGATTCAATTAGGGCTAAGGGTAATATGGTTATTTTCTATTTTATGTATGTTATGATTTAATTAAACTTTACACCTTAAATTGGGGTGTAAGAAAAATAGGAGGTAAAGGAGGTAAATTGGGGGGGGGGGGGGTAATTAGTCTCACTCCCTTTTACTCTCCCTTACCCTCTCTCACTGCCTTCGCAAGCAGGGGTTATAAGTATCCTCCTTAACCGCTCCTAACACCCCCTTACCCTCATCCTAAGAAGAGTATAAGTGTTTTTTATCTTACCTGAAGTTTACGTAAATTATTACATACCCCACCTTTGTGAAATAATTTTTACCTTACCTCACATAAACTGTAAGTGATTTTTACCCTACTTGAGGTTTGTTGTAAGTGTTACTGCAACACTACAACATAACAAGTATGATGTATATTAGCTCACTAAGGACTTGAATTCAGCAAGCTTATAAACACCATATGAAATTAACACCACTTGTTTGGTATAGAAACCAAATCAGATTGATAATTCAAGCATAAAGGAATGAAAACAAATTAAATTAAATAGAACAAGTGTTTGGAATTCGATACAGCCACACCACGAATGAAAAACACAAGGGCAAGTACTCACAACTCTCATTGGTGACATACTCGCCTTCCAAAGAGAGATTGCAAGCTCTACATAACACCACTTGATTTGTTAAATCAAGATACTGGAGTAGAAATTTTGAGAGTTTTAGATACTCACAAAAAAAGGAAAGCTCTTGGTTGTTCTCTATTCTTCAAAGTCTTTGCAGCTGAAACTAATACAAGGGACATAAATACCCGGCTAGAAATGAAAGGCAGGAAGCAAGCACACCAGCAAGCACACCAAACAGTTGCACTAATTACAACAAGTGAGCTTTCCTAAGTATGAAGAAAGCTTCAATCTAGATTAAATAAGCTAAGCACACAATAATTGAACGTCTACAACTATTCATCATGGAGTTTTCGTCCAATCTGGTGGCAAAATGGACCAACCATAGCAAGGGAAATAGTACTTCCTAGCTCATTGGGCCTTCAAAACACTTAGCGCCATTTAGCTTACAACACCTCCTACTTGCTTTGCTTTATATTGATCCTATTCAGCTAGGCATATTCCTTGGCATCCGAATAAGAAGGAAAATTGAAATCAAGGAGAAAATACAACAATACGCTTTCTGAATTGCCGAAATTCTAAACAGATCGCATTTGATCTTACTAGCGTAGGGTCTGATTGCAAAGACTGTGCAGGATGCAAACTAACTCCAAATTGATTGATCTTGGACATTTTGGAAAGCTCATTCACCAATCTACAAAAGCCTCAAAGGGAAAAAGTGGAGGAGGAGTCTCAATTTTGAGATATTGACACAAATGACGTAGGTATCAAACAAGATGGACGGTATTTTAAGCTATAAGTGTTTTGCTTGAACTCGTTGCTGGGCATGTAGCTTACTTGCACCAAGTCGACTAATCTCTATCAAAATATAACTCATTTAAGAGCTAATCAAACCAGAACGTAGGTACCCTTGTTGGTTATTGTAAAATGCAAGACAACGTTTGGTTTTACTTGGTTCTTTCATTGGCTAAGTAACATCCTTGTGCCAATATGGTTCCAACACACCCTCCATGGACCTTGAATCCCAAGTGTGAGACTAAGGCATGATGAATCTACATCAAAGTATACGACGACTTAATAGAACGATCGATATCGTATTGGTCGCAAAAATTTTACGCGCGACTGATAGCTTATATAAGAAGCATTTAACTTGGAGTAGGGATAAATTTATCACTTTTTATTATTTTTTATAGTTAATAACTTAAATCATGAAGCGTATGAATTGAATTAATAACTAGCTATGTATGGGTAGATTCACATTTTGGTGGAGAACGACCTCGAAAGGGTTTAGGATTGATCTACCGTTTACCTGATCGACAATGGAGAGGGTAGTAATGGAGGAATGAGAGGTTGGGAAAAGTTTAATGGACCATAGAATGATGCAGACTGAGATTTCATTATAGATTTCTCCCTGTTTAGTTCCTAGGATGATATTTCATGGCATTCAAATGTCGTCTTAGATTCCGGACCAAAAAAAAATGTCGTCTTAGATTCTAGATCTTCAGTAAAGGCGGAAATTGAAGATTAAGATTTTCAGTAACACTTACTACTATAACAAGTTCAGTAAAAATCACTAACAACTATTGTGAGGTAGGGTAAAAATTATTTCACAAAGGTGGTGTGTGTAATATTATTACGACAAACCTCGGGTAGGATAAAAAACACTTAGAGCTTATGTTAGGTAAGGTAAAAATTATTTCACGAAGTTGGGATGTGTAAAATTTATTACAACAAATCTCAGGTAGAATAAATATAATTTACTCTATCATCACTAGTTATGTTTTATGCGGCACAAAATTCCATTGAATCAAAACTTTTGTTAGAGTTTGATACATAAGATGTTATTGGGGTTACTTTTGCATACCTACAAATATATTACACCCTCCGAAATTTCAAATTTTAAAAGGAATGTTAATTATTAAATAAATTGAAATTGGAGAAAAAAGTTTAGAATTATCTTTTTTCTGATTGGTTGTAGAACCTAAAATCGCCCTTCTTTCACCATTGATGGAACCCATAGACTTTCTTCTTCTTATTATTATTATTGTTGTTGTTGTTGTCATCATCATTATAGATTCCCCCTTTACATCAAATTTTTTAGAGATAATGTCATTATTGTCATAAATAATATCGAAATATTTTGTATTCAATTATAATAATTATGTGGATATAAGTATATGCTTGATAGATTTTTTTCCCCAAAATTATTCAACATGTATAATGGTGCGCTTGGTAGTTTATTTGAAAGATTTCTCTGAGTAATCATTTTTGAAAATTTTTTTTCCTCGTCCCCTCCTTGAGTGAAATAATGATTCCCATATTAAAACTTTCTCATCTATTATGGTCAACTAAACACGAAAAATTTTTCTAACCAAATTTTCGCTAACGGAAAATTATTTGCGATATAAATTGTTTAATGTTTTTTGAACGCTAATATATTGTATTGTAAGGATATTGGACAATAATGCACCAATAACTTTTCTTGGACACTAATATACTGAATTTTGGAGAGTGTTGGACAATAATGCATTTGAAACGATTTCGTCTGTAGCAGACTCAGTGGCGGTCCTACACGGTAGAAAAAAAAAATTAAAATTTTGACTAAACTTATGTCATGTTAGTAAAAGTGAATGAGTTGTATTATTATTATTATTTTAAAAATAACATTGTATTGCTCCACATTTGCCCTAAACGAATTGTGTTGTTTTTTTTTTAAAAAAACAAATAGAATTCATCTTTGCTTGTTTAGACATGCTTACATGGCATTCATTTTGTGAATATTTTAATATTTTTTTTTGCTCTTCAACCTTCCACGTAAGGCTGTCATTAAGTCAACCACTATCGAAATTTTTCAGATACATTATTGTGCAATACCCCAAAGTACTGTATGATATTTTCTAAAAAAACGGATTTTATGCATTATTGACCAATACCACAAAGTACATTTTTTAAAGGGAAATTGGATTCTAATAATATGAACTTTTGGCCATATCAGACTAAATAATATGAACTTTCGATTTGGTGAAAATAATACAAACTTTAACCCCATGTTGCTCCGAATAGTACGCCACCGAATTAAGTTGAAGTTAACTCGGTGGCTGTCTGACGTGGCGGCGGAGGGATATCCCAGTCAGCATTATTTGTCCACATAAGCCCTCTCTCTCTCTCTCTCTCTCTCTCTCTCTCTCTCTCTCTCTCTGAGCATCCAGATCCAGCCTGAAAGAAGCTTCTTTCCACATTCTTTCTTTCTTTCTTTCTCTCTCTAACACAAAAAACCAGGGAGAATTGTGAAAGCAAGACCCAATGAACTGGGTTAGAGAAAAGCAAATTAGAGTCCAAACCCATATATATTCACAATGAAAGTCCATACCTTGAGCTTCATATTGCTCATCATCGTATTACTCTCCTTATCTCCAGTTACAAATGCTCAGATATATTAAGTGCCCATAATTCTGGATTTTACAGACTCGACAGCATCAGAAGAATCCTCAACCAACCACTCTTCCTTGAGACTTCACCATCACCATCAAACTTCTTCTTCTTCTTCTTCTTCTTCTTCTTCTTCTTCTTCTTCTTCTCCTTCCTTCTGTGTTCATCTGGGAACCGTGTTTACCCAAATTGTACTCATCCATCTCCGATTCTTATAAACCCTAAAAACTACAAAAAAAAAAGTAGCCCCAAATTGATAGATGTAACCCATCTCTTTTTCTGTTATCCCCATCATCATCCATCTCCACGACACAAACCCTTTTTTGGGAAAGAAATTCAATCATACTGCGATTCAAGGACGTTTTGTGAGTGGTCAATTGGGGTTTCATTCATCATTCATGTTACTCAACTGGGTTCCTACTCAATTTCATGATTATACAGCATTGATTGATGCGATTTTTCAATCTCCAATTTCGAATCTTCCCTGAAACTGGGTTTCAATTCTCAGGTAATATTTCCCAGTTCACATAACCTTTCACTTTTCCACTATAATTTTGTGACGAGGGTTGACTTGTTCCACTAATTTTGATGCTAAGTTAAGTGTAGAACCCCGAAAAATCCAAAGATGTTGACCGTGACGTCGTTAGTAAATTAGGTTTGACTTCGTTATTTATTATTATTCGTTTGTGTTTACTTTTGCTAACACTTGAGCTCGTAGGATCGTGAGGGACTAACAAGGGTATACCGGTAATTTCGGAGGTTTAGTATTATTAGTTTTACTCTATTTATTATTAGTATTACTATTAATATTATTGTGTTATATGAATAATTATGTGAATATTATTTGCTATGTGAATACTATTAATATTATTATTATTATTATTATTATTATTATTATTACTATTATTATTATTAGTTTGTTTTTAGAAAAATCAGATTTTAGTGTTGGGTTGGGTTAGGATTAGGAGTAATACTAATTGGATCTTAATTATTGTGATTAGTATAAAAGCTAAGTTTTTCTCTCAAAACCCTAATCTCCTCTCAAACCAAACCCTACCCCTAGTCTCTCTCCCTCCCTGCTCTCCCTCTCTGCCGTCCACCACGACACCATCGCAGCCACCGCCGCACAGCCGCGCCGACCACCAGTCACCACCGCAACCACCTCTTCTCCTCTCTCTCCCGACCTCCCTTCTTTATCTTTCTTTTTCTCTCTTTCTCTCTCTGTTTCGCTCCCCCTTCTCACAGTCGCCGACAACCACCACCCGGACCACCGTAGACGCCGCCTCCGCCTCCTGCATGACCGTTTCTTCCGCCGGAGCCATCGCACGCCACCAGAACGCGCAAAGGGTCGAGGACTGTTGTTGCGCTGCTGCTGTTGTGCATTCGACCGCCTGACACCGACCACCACCGGTGACCCCACCGTTCGAACCTGCCACTGCTCCCACCAGCGCCGCCGACCACTGCCCCTGCCGTCGCTGTCGAACTCGCCGGAAAAACCGTGCCCTAAACCCTAACGTAAACCCTAATCTTGTTTCTTGAAACTTTATTCTTGTTTTTCTTTATTTTTTCTGTTGTAAGTATTAGTATTATTATTGTCCTTGTTTTAAATCTTGTAAATTGGGTAATTAAGGGTGTAATTTTTATTAAGTTGTTATTTGTAATTATTTGTTCTTGTGTTGTATTATTTATGTGTAATTTGTCTAAATTATTTTATGTAACTTTTATGTTTTAATTTGGTGCATTAGGGTTGTAATAGTTGTAGTAAGATTATTAATGTTAAATTGTTTGATATATTTTGTTTTCATGTGAAATCATGTTAGGGTTTTAGATAACACTATTATTGTATGCACGAATTTTTTTAAAGTTTAATTACCTAGATTAATTCTTGAATCGTTAGTTTAGTATTCACATGTTCTTTATTTCAATCATGCCTAAATTTATCGTGTTTAATAAGTTAGGTGATTGAATTACTAAAGTTCGATTCTTGTTTATTAATTTATGATTCTTGATTAAATCTTATTTAAAGAAATTGGTTGTTGGGATTCTTGATTAGTAGTTTAAATGTTTATATGTTCTTTATAGTTTATTCAAATGTTATTTAAGTTCTTTCTTGTTTATTGATTAAGAAATTCATGTTTTATACCCTTCCATGTTGTTATTATAAGACCTTGACATAGTTTATTGTAGAATTCATGTTAGGATAATGTTATTATTATTTCATGCATGCTTTTAGGGTTAGTGAAATTATTAAAGTGAATTCATGTTTTACAATTTGGTTTGATGGTAGGGAGTTTGATGTTTTGACCTTAGTTGGATTAACTTGACTACTTTGGACCTTAGTTACTGTTTTAAGCCAAATTAGGACCCCGGGAACGAATGGTGAAAGTTAGAACCGATTTTACAAATTAAATGGAAACCTGTAACGGGACAGTTTTGATGGGGTCTAAAGATCGGGTCACCACGATTAGTATAGTTGTCCTTTGATCAAACCCTTTGAACTGGAGGTTCCCTTAAATGTTAGCTTTCATAGGAATTTTACGGACCGGACTTTGGAATTTTATAAGTCGAGTTATACCCCGATTACCAGACCTAGGTCAGATCTGGACAATTTGGAAAGATGACGGTTTTTGAGGACCTTAAAGCGTGTGTTGGGTCTCAAGTTCAACTTAAGAGTTTTAATAGGCATCCCGAGGTTTCGGAAAAGTCCAAAAGCAGACCCATAGGATGTCGGGAAGTCAAGTTTCAACCCTTTTTGTGTGGATGCTATAATTTGTCTTGTTTATGTGAATTATCAATGAAGGTGTTGTTGATTGAAAAGGTTTATTTGATATTATTATGCGATTACTTGGAATGTGGTAGGTAATTTAAAGTGTAAATTCATGATTGATAGGAACCTATAGGGTTCCTAGGGGAGGGTTAGGTAGAAGGTAATTAATACTAACTTCGAAGGGCGCGTTTTGATTAGAATAATTATTCTATTTTAGGCCCGAGCTAATTCGCGTCGTTAGTGAGCTCAAGTGTGTTCGTTTTGCTGTGAAGTGAAGTTAACCAGGTAATATCTATGCTCTAATCCCCACCGGGATGCTCTTTAAATGTGTTTTAATGTTTTCTAAACTGTTTTGAGAATTGTATCCTGAAAGGGGACTTTATGTCAAAAATGTGGTCATCTGTTTTTGATATTTATTTGTGATTATTGATTTATGAGTTGAGAATTGAGATGGTCTTTTATTAGTGGTTTTATTATTGGTTTTGATAACCTAGGCTGGGTTTGACTAGAGAGTTGTGAGCTGAGTTTGAATAATATACTAATAACTCAAGTGAAACATTAAGCGGGTTTTATTTTGTTGATGCCTTTGGTAGGCGGTTACTTTGATGCCGTTGGTAGGCGATTATTGATACCTTTGGTAGGCGATTATTTATGCCTTTGGTAGGCGATTACTATATTTATGCCTTTGGTAGGCGATCACTATATTTATGCCTTTGGTAGGCGATTATCTTTGATGCCTTTGGTAGGCGAATGTTTTCATGCCTTTGGTAGGCGATGTTACTTTATGGGATTTGATATCCCGCCCGCATAATAAAATGAATGGGTTGGTGTTCGATTGTATATTTTGTGGTTTTATAAGTAAGGATGTCGAACTCGAGGATGAGTGTGAGGTTTGTCTAGGTTTTTGGCTTGTTAGAGGTTTTCAATTGCGGAAAACATTAAAGTATGAAAATTAAGCGATTAAACTATCCCTAATCATGATACTAAACATGACCATTAAAAAGAACACAATCAAACAAGTAATTACTACTATAAATGTAAGAAATCTATAAGCTTATCAAACGAACATTTAATAAAACTCTAACTACCACTAAGATCAAGGCAAGCAAGTAGCAATTAAATAGCAACTAATTAATCTAAACAAGATTAGAATGTAGTCCATACCCTTGATGACTAGTCAAAATCGATCTCCATTCTTCATTCTTCACCTTCGTTTGCAACTTTCCCCGAACAAAATAGAAAGTTGTGAATTAAGTTACTAAGGACCCTCAAATCTTCACTCTAAGTAAGATTTGTGGCCCTTAATCCCCCTTTTCACTAAAAGATTGATTGTTTGTGGCTAATCTAGGAACCTTCAATGGCAAACTTCAATGAAATCTAAGCATAAAGTAATGAAGACAAAGGGATGCTGAAAATTACTTGAAGAAAAGTTGATTACATTCAAAATCTCAAGAACTTGGAGAACAAGGCAAGAAGAAACCCTTAGAGAGAGAAAGTAAAAGCTTAATTAAGAAATCATTAAAACCACTAATTACAAACTAAAACTTCAGCTAATTGTGTCCTCAAAGGAGTCGCAGCTAAGGCTCTTATAATGACCTAAATTAGTTGCACAAAACGCAGCATCTCATTTCCAGCCTGTACGCAGAAAACAGATTTGGCTCGGGCGAGCCAGAATTCTGCTCGGGCGAGCAGGCATTCTGGTCGCGTGTTTCTTGTTCCTCGGCAACTTCTCCTCGGTAGCACAGCAGCTCAGCTCGGTCGAGCAGGGCCCTTGCTCGGGCGAGCTGACCCTCTGTTTCTTCATTGCCTTAGCCATATTTTTCGAACTTTCCGCGGTTGTTGTGCAGAAGCATGGCTCGGCCGAGCCAATATGTTGCTCGAGCGAGCCAGCTTTCTGTCTCTCCTCTTCTTGGCTCAAAATCAAACGGAAGATCTTGCTGTTTTTCCAGAAGTGTTGCTCGGGCGAGCCAACATGTTGGTCGGTCGAGCAACCCTTCTGCCTTCACTCTTGATTTGGTGAGTTTTTGCTCCGTTTTGGCTCCATTTTAGGTCACTTTCTTATTTTCCTACAAAACTACAAAAATCTCATAACTCGAATAAAATACGGGGTTAGAACATATAAAAACTCCCTAATAAAGAGAAGAATTCGGCTCGAAATGAGACCGAACAGTTGGGTTGAGGAAAACAGTAGTAAGGGTTAAACGGTTTATGAAAAGGTTTGACTTGTTCCCTCTCCCTCAAATGAATTGAAATGAACTTGAATTGTTTTTAACGTTAGGGGTAGACATTATTGAGATTTCCTCCTCATTTTTGAAATGTTTTGTTTTCAGGTGATGATCAATATGCTAGGGACGGGAATTAGAAGTGAGGACGACATGTCTAGAAGTCGTTAAATATGTTATGTTTCTTTTTGAAAGACTTGAAGTTAGTTTTGAGGTTTATTTCTGAGTATGAGTTGTTTGTTGGTTTGCCGTTGACAGACAGTTGTAGTTTTCCTTCTCGCCTTGTATTCCTTTGGGGATACCGCAGTGACGCCAAATAAGAGTTTGAGTCTTCCGCTAATTTTTGTCTGTTAACGTTAGTTTGACTTTGACTTTTTTTTATAATTGAATTTTTGGGGCGTTACAGTTACTTTTCCTTTTGTACTGATTTCTTGTTTCTGGGAAGAAGGTCCTTTAAGATTCCCATTTTCCCCTTTTTATTTTTAGGCACCGATTTTCAATCGGAAAGGAGAAATCTTTTTTCCCCTCTTTTTATTTGGGTTTTTTTTTGGGGGGGGGGGAGGGTGGGTTTCTGGAAATTGTGGGAGTGAATGAACTGTTCATGTAGACAAACTGAGATTTTTTTTTTCATTTTTCAGGGCATGGGTCATAAATCATGGTCGATTCTATTGTTCATTTGTGTTCTGAAAAGAGAGTATTTGGCATAGGCTGTTATTTCAATGAATGTCCTTCTAGGTTGGGGACAGTGTTTTCGACCATGGGAAGAAGGGGAGGTTTTGGGTTGGAAAGTGAGGAGGGAGAATGTGAGATTGTTAATGGTGATGAGAAATCTGGGTTGTGTATATTTTGAAGGGGCCGATTATACTCAAGGTTGGAAAGTGGAAGAGTTGCAGAAGAGAGAAGATAGAGAGAGAGAGAGAGAGAATATGTGAAGGAAGAAGAAGATTGTGAAGATGAAGAACAAGAAGGAATGAGTGTTCAACAATTCATTCATTCATTCATTCGATCTGAAAAGAAGGGAGCTAGAAATCTGGAAAAGAAGAAAGGGAGAATGAAAGAGAGAGAGAGAGGGCTTATGTAGACAAATAATGTTGACTGGGACATCCCTCCGCCGCCACGTCAGACCGCTACCGAGTTAAATTCTACCGAGTTAAGTTCAACTTAACTCGGTGACATATTATTCGGAGTAACATGGGGTCAAAGTTTGTATCATTTATCACAAGCGTTGGCAAAAATTCGTCCGACCCGAATATCCGAATTTGTCCGACCTGAATTAAACCGGGTTTGGTCATCAATTTTTTGTCCGAATTTTAAATTCGAACAATTCGTCACGTCCGATTCAAAAATCGCGTCGGGTTCGAGTTTGAGGGAAGAAATTTGGACGTCCGAATTTTGTGTCAAATTCGGGTTCGGACAAATTCGGATAGTGATCGGATACTAGAATTCGGACAAAATATTGGAATTATGTATATATTTAGTGTAAATTCGGGTTTGGTTATGTTCGGACAAATTCGGGTTCGGACGCATTTCGGACAATTCGGGTTCGGGTTCGGACACCAAAAAACGTCCTAATTTGAAATTCGGACAGGGTCCGGGTTTAGGGATTTTGTTCGAATGCCGAACCCGGTTTGACCTGAACCCGATTTTTCACCACCGCTATTTATCACCAAATCGAAAGTTCATATTATTTAGTCAAAAGGTTTTTTGAAACCTTTGGTTCGTATTATTAGAATCCAATTTTCCTTTTTTAAACTTCTTAAAAATAAAAATAGTTGAACTCGCGTGTATCGCACGTGACCATCCATAAAATTTAATTCTGAATTTCTGATCTCGTCTTGTTCAATTGCTCGCAGTTGAGAGCACTCTTCTTGCGCACCAGATCTGTGATTTACTCCTCTGATTCCGAATAAATTTCGACTCCTCTCCCATAATCAGATTTCAAAAAGCTATGATCTGATCCCATTTTCATCAGCTCACTCTTTGATTACAGCATTCACTCTTTTGGCTTCGTCACATAGCAGGTACACTTCTTTCTCTCTGTATTCCTTGCTTGATTATTTGCTTCATGGATTCAAAATGCCGATTATGCATTGATGGGATTTTGTTTTTCTCGATTTCCCCATGTGTTTTTGCTGTAATTGCTCAGATCTGGGCGGATTTGATGCTCAATTGATTGTTCTTGTGCTAGTGCATTGTCGTGATTAGGGTTTCATTATGGTATTTGATGATCTGACGTTTCTGTTGTTAGTATTTTGTTATGCATCGTGATCTTGCTTAAAAAGTAACTGAACGTGATGGTTCCATTGATAGTTGGAGAGTTAGTGAGCCTGATGAGGCCTTGGTTTTGATTTTGATATGTTGGGTTGTTGGCTTTGTTGTTGATGTTTCAGATCTTAGGGAAAGAAGGCCAAATCAATCATGGAGAAAACTTGCACACTGTTGGTCCACTTTGACAAGGGGACACCCGCATTAGCAAATGAGATCAAGGAGGCATTGGAGGGTAATGATGTGCTTGCAAAAGTAGAGGCAATGAAGAAGGCAATCATGCTTTTGTTGAATGGAGAGACACTGCCCCAATTGTTCATAACCATTGTACGGTATGTTTTACCGTCTGAAGATCACACAATTCAAAAGCTTTTGCTGCTTTACTTGGAAATTATTGATAAGACTGATTCCAAAGGCCGGGTGCTTCCTGAAATGATCTTGATTTGTCAAAACCTAAGGAATAATTTGCAACACCCCAATGAGTATATTCGTGGTGTGACACTTAGATTCCTTTGCCGCTTGAGTGAGACTGAGATCATTGAACCTTTGATCCCTTCTGTGTTGGGTAATTTAGAGCATAGACACTCATTTGTTAGAAGGAATGCCATACTTGCTGTAATGTCGATCTATAAGCTCCCACAAGGAGAGCAGCTTCTGGGTGATGCCCCTGAGACAATAGAGAAGGTTCTTTCAACAGAGCAAGATCCCTCGGCAAAGAGGAATGCATTCCTCATGCTGTTCACATGTGCCCAGGAAAGGGCTGTTAACTACCTGTTTACGCACATTGATCGGATCTTGGATTGGGGTGAACAGCTGCAGCTGGTGGTCTTGGAGTTGATTCGCAAGGTCTGTAGGACCAATAAGCATGAGAAGGGAAAGTATATTAAGATCATCATATCTTTACTATCTGCCCCTTCCACAGCTGTCATATATGAATGTGCGGGTACCCTTGTTTCTCTGTCATCAGCACCTACGGCTATTAGGGCAGCTGCTGATACTTACTGTAAGCTTTTGCAGTCTCAGAGTGATAACAATGTCAAGCTTATTGTGCTTGATCGGCTTCATGAGCTGAAGTCTTCTCATAAAGAGATTATGGTTGAGATGATCATGGACATCCTTCGTGCTCTTTCTAGTCCCAATCTTGATATTAGGAGGAAGACGCTAGATATTGCTCTTGAATTGATTACACCTAGGAATGTGGATGAAGTGGTTCTTATGTTGAAAAAGGAAGTTGTGAAGACCCAAAGTGGGGAGCTGGAGAAGAATGGAGAGTATCGGCAAATGCTTGTCCAAGCCATCCACACGTGTGCCATGAAATTCCCAGAGGTGGCTAGCACAGTTGTCCATGTGCTAATGGATTTCCTTGGTGACACCAATGTTGCCTCAGCTATTGATGTTGTTGTCTTTGTGCGGGAGATTATTGAGACTAACCCAAAACTGCGTGTTTCTATTATAACAAGACTCCTTGACACCTTCTACCAGATCCGTGCTGCTAGAGTATGTACATGTGCTCTATGGATTATTGGGGAGTATTGTCTCTCACTGTCTGAAGTTGAGAGTGGGATTGCAACTATTAAGCAATGCCTTGGAGATCTTCCATTTTACACTGTAACTGAGGAAGGAGATGCCCAAGAGGCTCCAAAAAGTAACCAGCCTGCAAGCGCTGCAACTGTTTCCTCAAGACGTCCAGTGGTCCTTGCAGATGGTACCTATGCCACTCAAAGTGCTGCCTTGGAAACTGCCATGTCCCCTCCTACCCTTGTTCAGGGATCACTGGCTTCTCAAGGGAATTTGAGATCCCTGCTTCTTTCCGGTGATTTCTTCCTGGGGGCTGTTGTAGCTTGCACCTTGACAAAGCTCATCTTGAGGTTGGAAGAGGTTCAGCCATCCAGGGTTGAAGTGAACAAAGCAACCACCCAGGCCTTATTATACATGGTATCCATGATTCAACTGGGACAGTCTTCTGTTCTTCCACACCCTATTGACAACGATGCTTATGATCGGATAATTTTGTGCATTAGACTTCTCTGCAATACCGGTGATAACAGTAGAAAGTTGTGGCTTCACTCGTGCAGAGAGAGCTTCGTTAAAATGCTTGCAGACAAGCAATTCCGTGAAACTGAGGAAAGGAAGGCAAAGGCTCAGGTTTCTCATGCACAACCTGATGATCTCATTGACTTCTACCATTTGAAGAGCAGGAAGGTTAGTGGTTGTTTGCTTTATTTATACTTGTATGATTTTTAGTTACTGTTACTTTGACCCTTTTTGTCCATATCTATAGTGCACAGAGTATGTCAATTTCATAATAAATATCAACTTAGTAACTTGCATAAGCGATCCTGCAAAGTTCCCTTTTGTATTATCTGTGTTTCAGTTTGGGCCTCTCTTGCAGGCATACCGCTGCAATGATTGTCCGGGTGATGTGCATTACTTATTTAGTTGACAGTTGATTGAATTTAATTGTCTGAGTATGCAGAGTCAATTCAATCCATCATCATGGTGTATCGGTAGCCTATTTTGATGCAACTGTGTCTAGATTATTCATCTGATAGTGCAGTATAGATATCCTGTGAACAAAGATTCTTTCTGATAATATCTGTCTGGTGTCTGTTCTTGTTTTTAATCCGATTATGTTTAGAACTATTTTTCTCATATAGCCAACAGGTTTTATTTTGGTAACTTGTTCCCTTTTTTTTTATTTTCCAAACCTATATCATCCAATTCAGTGCGCCCTTCCGAATCCATGATCTAGGATGCTCATTCCAGACTATAGTTTGCCTGGGATCTGAAATACCGTGAGTCAAGATCCAGTTTGACATTGTTACTGATCCTAGGTCAGCCTGGTTGATGATAGTTTTTGTAAAGGTAGAGCGATTGTCCATGGTGGACATGGACATCGGTTGGTGGGCTTCTCACCATACCTTCGACACTGCCGGCATCATGATTGGTTCCAAATGAGACCTTTGACTTTAGACTTTAGAGCCAGTAGTGACAATCAGGTGGAGGGATAGAAAGAGAGAAAAGGGGGGGGGGGGTGATGGAGATTCGCCTTGCCTTGGTCTCACATTTGGAGACCCAAGGTTCATGGAGAATGATGGAGATTAGCCCAACTCGCCCAATCCACCAAAGGAGGTCCAATTCATACACATGGAAGTGGAAAAGGCCCTAGAAGAAGGATCCATTAAGGAGGCCCAACGGCCAACTCGTGTACTTTGCTCCATATCTCAAGATGACGTCCAATCTAGCTAAAGGAAGCCCAAATTCGCGTGCAAGAGACGACCATCCTAGTCGGATTAGGAGTATTTTTGTTTTCCTTATTAGTAGCTAAGTTTGTTATAGTATTTTTCTTTATTAGTAGCTAAGTTTGTTAGAAGGCATAATGCCAAGTATTGTCTAGTAGCTTAGGCGTCAAGTTAGAAGAGTTTAGAAGGGGAGAATCCTAGTAGGATTCAATCCTAGTCTTGGATGCCGATTTTGTCTAATCCCATCAGGATTAGGAAAGTCAAAGGGAATCCTAGAAGGATTCATCCTTAGGTTGCTTAGGCGCCAATCTTCGTAGTTCTAGAAGGATTAGGTTTTATTCTAGTATAAATAAGGGAAGCTTGTAACGCTTAAACACACACTTTTTGGCAATGAATACAATCAAGCTTTCGCTTACCTTGAAAGTTTCGTACAACCCTCGTTCCTTTTCTACTATTGTATCTTGAATTGGCTATTCAAGTGGTGAGGTAGAGCTTCTTCCTATACTTAGAAGGTGTTTCTGTAAGTAAGTAGAAGAGCAAGAAGCCCTAGGGATTCAACTTGTGGTGTTTCTGTATCAAGTTCAATTCCCTTGAACTATCCAAGTTATCTATCTTTATTGAGATACCCTACAAAACCCTAGGCTTACGTAATCCCTACCTACTTTTAGATTGGTTGCACGTCACTCCCTTGATGTGTAATTGATCAAAACCCTAGCTTTGCATCAGTTATAGATCCCGCCGGGGGGGGGGGGGGGTTAGGATTTGTAAGATGGAATGAACAGTTTGCTAATAGCTATTAATTTAACTGTACGTGTTGTGCGAGACGTAAATTTTTGAGGTGGTGTTTTATGAATATAAGAGTGACTAATGTTTTTTTTGGGTGACTGATAAAACCCATTCCTTGATAATTTTTTTTTGATACCCTTGATAAATTATAAGTCACATATTCACATTGTATTAAAAAGTCATTCTAGTATGCCTTATTTATCATAGCAAAACCTCCAATAGGCCCTAAAATTGGTCTTTCTCACCATAACTCTTAGGTAAGACAGTCTCACCGTAGAATTTATGTAAATTTAATTATGGGATGGAGCATGAAGATGAGAGTAATGACTGGGTAATTGGAAAAGTAAGAGAAGAGATGAGCGAGAACCTACAAGGTGAGTTAATTTGGGGGAATGGGAAAGCATGCAAAAAAGCTTGGAGAATTGGGATAAATGGGTTAGTTATGACTTGTCAGAGACCGAGGGTTGGGGGATAGGAAGGGCAGTTTTGGTATCATGCATAATTTAACTTATGATATAATTTCTTTAATTTGTTTATTTACATAATACTCTGGAATTTGGCATCTATTTTCTGTTAGCGTCCCCCTTTATTTTATTTTATTTTTCTGGAAAGCAATTAGCCAGAACAAGAGTGGGCAGAATTTTGTCTGACTCAGATACTTGAATTTGTTCAACCCGTGAAAAAACCGGCTACGGTAATGGATTTTTGGTGTGAATGTCAATAATGATTTAATAGAAAATTCAGACACAATATTCCCCGTATTTCTGTTGTAGGGGCTCGATTATGACCCGAATATACGTTGTTCGGCCTGTCCAACATGGTCCAACCCAAAAATCTGGGTAATGGTCATTAATTTCTCAACCAGATTTTGCCATTCACCGATTTAATTGATCCAAGTTTGAGCCGAACCGGATTCATTCCAGGATCCTTGAATAAGCGTATATTTTGATCCCAAATTTGACCCAAAATAACTGTCTCTCTCACTGGCCTCCTTTCTCTCCTTTCATGCGCACACCCATTTTAGTCTTTGTCTCTCTCATACACACTCTCTTTTTTGCGCACCCATTTTAATCTTCCTCGTGCACTTGCAAGTACCTGTTTAAATCTCTCTCATTCACAGATTTTTCTCTTTTTTTTTTTTGGCAGACGTATTAATCTCTCTCTCTCTCTCTCTCGATTTCTCTCTTACCCACCCATTCTCTCCATCTCTCTCTCTCTCTCTCTCTCTCTCTCTCTCTCTCTCTCTCTCTCAAATCAGGTCGGATGATCCACAAAAAAGGAAGCTTGATATTCGCAAGTCCCCATACAAATTTAATTTTTTTTCCATGACTTTTTCCTTGAATCAGACAGGGGATAAATTGAATGGAAAGTCAATTTTTTCCTTTTAAGGTTTTACTTAAACCAAACAAAGGGAAAAAAGATTACTTTGCCCTTATTTTCTTTCCTCCTAATTTTTTTTTTCCTGCAGCCCAAACACACCCTTATTGTCTCTGTTCCGTTTTTGGCAGTCAGCTGTCTAGTTTTGTTCACACATGCTGTAATTAATACATGCTGATGATTTTTTTTTTGTATAGGGCACTTGCATTTATTAACGTGTATAAGTTTCCAGGGAATGAGCCAGCTGGAATTGGAAGATGAGGTCCAAGATGATCTGAAGCGTGCTACTGGAGAATTCACTAAGGATAATGATGACGCTAACAAACTCAACCGTATTCTTCAGCTCACAGGGTTCAGTGACCCTGTTTATGCTGAAGCTTATGTAACAGTTCATCATTATGACATTGTTCTTGATGTCACTGTTATCAATAGAACCAAAGAAACCCTCCAAAACCTATGCTTAGAGTTGGCAACCATGGGTGACCTTAAATTGGTTGAGCGTCCACAGAATTACACCCTGGCACCAGAGTCGAGCAAGCAAATTAGAGCCAACATTAAGGTCTCTTCAACCGAAACAGGAGTTATATTTGGAAACATAGTCTATGAGACCTCCAATGTTCTTGAGCGCAATGTTGTTGTCCTCAACGACATTCACATTGACATAATGGACTACATCTCTCCCGCAACTTGTGCTGATGTTGCATTCCGAACTATGTGGGCTGAGTTCGAATGGGAAAACAAGGTATGTATAGGCCTTTCGATATTGTTAGAATCAGTTTTTCATTCTCTTAACAAAATTCGGTCTTGTTGAGGTGGTTCAATGTGCTTACTGAACGATCTAAAAAGGGTACATATATATCCAGCTTGCTGTGTTGCTCAGCTGGTTGGATGTTCTGTCCCCTCACCTCCCCCTGCCCCCCTCCTTTTGGTTTGGGGGAGGGGGGGGGGGGGGATTTACTATCTATAAGGTGAACAAACAGCTAATGATTCATATTTGTTAGTGACTTTTGGCTTATTAAAGATGCATTAGTGTGGGATGTTTGTTCGTTGATCCATTACTCATAATAGTCCTCATTCAGGCTTTCTTATGTCAAAAATTTCTCGGGTATTGGTCAAAGTTATAAGGCTGATTACTGTTATGCTCAATGCTACCAAAATAGATTCGTGTGGGTATCTGTTGGTTATGCGTACGTGTTGAATGGTTGTTTGTTCGTAACTGTAGTCTGTGTTTAAGTTTTATTTCAGCTTTTCTCTTCATTCTGATTCTGGATGTGTCCTGCTCATTGTTCCAAGAGTCTATAAAATAATGAATGACATGGTTCTTTTGCTGTAGGTTGCTGTAAACACTGTAATTCAAGATGAGAAGGAATTCCTGGATCACATCATCAAGTCCACAAACATGAAATGTCTCACGCCACCGTAAGTTTCACTAACCCTGTAATTTCGCTCTATTCAAGTATCGAATTCTTTCCCCTTACATCCCTGACTATCTCCTTGGCTCAATTTCCATGCGAATCATTGATCAGATCGGCGCTGGAAGGGGAGTGCGGGTTCCTTGCAGCCAACTTGTATGCTAAAAGTGTGTTTGGGGAGGATGCTTTGGTCAATGTTAGTGTGGAGAAGCAATCCGATGGGAAGCTCAGTGGATACATCAGAATAAGGAGCAAAACACAGGGCATTGCACTCAGTCTCGGGGACAAGATCACTCTCAAGCAGAAGGGAGCTGTTGCTTGATCAAATCCTTTTTTTTTCTTTTTTTTTTTGGGTGTAACGAAAATTTAAGAGTTTCCCTGGTAGAGCTTCAAATCATTTGTTGTGGTCATGTTGGAACCAGCATGATCCCCTCCCCTTTACATCCTCTGTCTGTATTCCATGTTTATTTTTCAAGTTTTGGGTTCCTTATCCTTAGAGTTCATATTTTTCTGTTTAGATTTGGTTGAACAGACGGTATTCATGTCTTAACTATTGGTATGCACCTCCCATTCTATTGTTGTGTTCTGGCTAAGGAATACGTTGTACAATTTCAACTTGTCATCCGGAGGCTATCTCAGCTTCTTTGGGGTTAACTGAATGTCAGTAACAAGATTCAAGAGCAAGAACAAGTCTTGCCAAATTACCTTTAGCCTTTGGTATGGTGTGGGGTGATTGCTTAGACCGTGGTCATGAATCATTGTAACTAGGGATGGCAATGGGTAGGGTCTGGGGCGGGTCCAACTGAACTCGGACCCGTCAATTTTTTTTGGACCCAGACCCGCCCCAAGACCCGGTGGGTCCCAAAAAGTTGGACCCAGACCCGGATTTGCCGGGTCCACGGGTCCTTATTGGGTCCAACACTCTTATGTATTTTTTTATTAAATTTATCAATTTTTCAGGTAAATTTTATATGTACGCAATTGTATAATAATAACTATTCTATTAAAATACACAAATTTTCAACACAATAAAAATATCTAGTTCATTGTACAAGGCAATGAGCAAGATTCAACATAAAAACATTACAAAAATCATGCACACATCAACTCTAAGAATGCAACTATACAACTTAAAATGCACAAAAAAAAATCACGAAGTTCATGGTTATCGCACTATACAATTCTAAGGCCCTGTTCGGCAAAATTAGTGTTTTAGGTAGCGGATAGAGGTTTATGTAGCGGATAGCGGTTTAAGTAGCGGATAGCGGATGACTGTTCAAATGAAAATTGTGTTCGGTAAATTTAGCGGTTGAATTAACAGATTATAGTGAATTGACATAGAAGGACATGAATAATTTTGAAAGATAAAATTTTCAAAGGGTATTTTTTGACCGAAAAATATGAAACGCTATACTCCAAACGCTAAACGTTAACTTTATTAGCGTTTCACAAAACGCTACTCAAAACGCTAAACGCTATTCAAAACACTAGCTTACCAAACACTAATATTTACGCAATTAGAGTTTTGACTTGGTCAAAACGCTAAACGCTACCCCAAACGCTACTGCCGAACGCAGCCTAAGAATATAAATACACTAAGGTTTTCATTTTATATGTATATATAGGAAAATTAGATTCTAATAATTCATACTTTTGCCAATTGGACAATAATAATCCTTACTTTCATTTTCGTTCTTCTTCACCCAGATTCCCCCACGCACCCAGATTGCTCATCCTCTTCTTCTATCTCTTCACCTTCACCTTCCTCTTCCTCTTCCTCTTCACCCTCCTCAACCACCATCATCAACACCACCAACCCTCAAAACAGAGCAAGTCCATGCTATGTTTTGGCCCCCGCCAGTTCTCTCTCTCTCTCTCTCTCTCTGGGTGGGGGGAGAGAGAGAGAGAGAGAGAGGAGAATTGGCGGGGGCCAAAACAGAGCAAGGGCTTGCTCTGTTTTGAGGGTTGGTGGTGTTAATGATGGTGGTTGAGGAGGGTGAAGAGGAAGAGGAAGGTGATGGTGAAGAGAGAGAAGAAGAGGATGAGCTATCTGGGTGCGTGGGGGAATCTGGGTGAAGAAGAACGAGAGAGAAAAGAGAGAGAGAGAGAGGAGAACTGGAAAGGGAAAAAGAAGAGAGAGAAAGAAGGGAAAAAGGAGAACAATAATTTTCAAGTTGGACTAAAAAAAAGGGAAAAGCTTTGTCATGTATTTTATTAGTGACGTGACAATAAAATTAGAAGTCAACCTAGTCAAACACATGGACAATGTGCCATGTCAGAAAACCACCGAGTCACCACCATTCAACTCGGCGGCGTTCCACTCAAACCCAATTTTATTTTTTTTGGACCACCAGAATACAAAGTGAAAGTAGGGATTATTATTGTCCAATTGGCAAAAGTAGGGATTATTAGAATCCAATTTTTCTAATATCGGAAGAACATTAAGAAATTCCATTAACAAAATGGATACATGAAACCTGGGCATACCCGGGGGGTCTACAATAAGATCAGACCCAAGATCCACCATATTGTTCAACTAAATTAACTCAAAACAGAATACTTAAACACAAGCCTAATAAAGCTTCAACAAGATATCATTTTTGATAAACAAACATAAATCTCCTGGAGGGCGACAAACATTTTGCTGCATTCTTCTATTTCTTTCCGACCAAACATGATAGATGATCGAGGATAGAATCAAATGATTTTCCTTCTTCTTGAAACCTGCATTACTCCAATCCGACGAATCTCAATCTTTCCAATTCCACATATCACCATCTTGGGAATTCCAAATTAATTGTACATTTGATTCAACCTGTTTCTCACATAAGAAACATCTATTGGCTAATTGTGCTTCAAACTTTTGCAAACGGTCCTGTGTTAGAAGTCTCCTGTTGATAGCTAGCCAAGAAATGAAGGAGCTCTTAGGGATTCTAGGATTACACCAAATTAGATTGTGCCAATGGACTTTTTGGGAGCGATTTTTGAGAAAATCATAACCCAATTTAATAGTATAATTCTTTCCTTCCCGTATGACCTTTTGGAAAAGAGGAAGTAAATAATCACGAACCTTTAGTAGCCTTCTCCAATACTAGCTAGAATTCTGTCCAACAGCACAATCCAAAATAGATTTCCTCTTGATATAAATGTGATGAACCCACTTAATCCATAATGCCTCCTTATGACTCCATAGCTGCCATACAAGCTTTCCCAGGGCTGTTGTATTCCACGCGGCTGCATCACGAATGTTAAGTCCTCCTTCACTTTTATAAAGGCCACAAGAATCCCAAGAAATAGGTGGAGCTCTCGTGTCAGAACCCCAAAGAAATCTCCGACATAGCTGAATAATAGAATCAATAACATTCTTGGGGAGAATGAAAATCTGAGCCCAATATGTGCGAAGAGACACTATTTACCAATTCAGTTCTTCCTGCGAAAGTAAGTTTCCTAACAGCCCATCCACTAATCCGACTAGACATTTTTTCAATAAGAATACGACAATCATGTCTATTCAAACGGAAAGGCTTAATAGGAACTCCCAGATACTTGAAAGGAAGAGTGACCTCCTCAAAATCAATGTTCTCCATAATAATTTGTTTCTCTTATGCAGAAACATTTGCAAAAATAGCTTCTGACTTTCTTTTGTTTGGATGCAAACCAGACACCAACGAGAAATGTTCCACAGCCCCATATAAAATTTCAATACTCTTTAAATCTCCATAGCAAAACATAAGTAAGTCGTCAGCAAAGCATAGATGGGTGAGCTTGAGAGGTTTACAGAATTCATGATACCTGAAATCTTGAGACAATGTAGCATTCTTCAAGGTTCTGTCCAGGTGATCCATCACAAGGACAAAAAGAAGTGGAGATATAAGGTTTCCTTGTCGAAGTCCACGACCACTACGAAAATGTCCAAAAGATGTACCATTAAAGCCCACTGAGAAACTTGCTGAAGAAATACATGTCATAACTCGAGATACAAATTCCATCGGGAAATTTAGAGCCAACAACAAGTTCTTTATAAATACCCAATCAACCATATCGTAAGCTTTTTGAATATCGACCTTCAAAAGGCAACTAGGTTTCACCCCTTTGCGATTATAGAATCTCATAAGATCTTCTGCAATCAATATATTATGGAGAATAGATCGGCCTTCCACAAAAGCAGCTTAAGACAAATCAATCACCTCACCTAAGACCTCCTGTAACCGATTACATAGCAGCTTGGTGATTGTCTTGTAAATAATGTTACAACAAGCTATAGGTCTCAGATCACCCACACATTCAGGGCTATTCACTTTGGGTATCAAAGTTAAAAGAGTAGCATTCACCTCCCACAATAACTTTCCATGTATAAAAAAATTTTGAATAGCCTAAATTACCTCCGGACCAACAATATGCCAAGTTGCCTTAAAGAATGAAGCATTGAAACTATCCAGAACCAGACTTTTGTTGCCATCCATAGAGAAGATAACATCTTTAATTTCAGCAGCTGTAACAGTTTTGAGGAGTTTGCTGTGATGAGAAAACTCCAATCTCTTCCCCCTTAAAATCACTTCGAAATTTACTTTACCTAAGCATGGCTTCTTTTGCAAAGAAACTTTCAAAACGTCCACCCAAAAAGCTTCCAACTTCTTCTGTTTCAGATGAGACAATACCAGAATTGTCAGATAAAGAAACAATTTTATTATGATATTGTCTAACTTTGAGCATAGAATAGAAGAAAGCTGTGTTTTGATCACCCTTCTTGATCCAATCAGCCTTAGATCTCTGCCTCATCAACTTCATAGCTGCCTCCAGAGAATGATAGTAATTTTGTTTAGCCAAATTAGCATTGTTCAATATACTAACATTATCAGGGTTCTGTATGAACAATTCCTGAGCAGCTATCGTACTTTCAAAATCCTGCTGAGATTTGCTATAAATATTCCCAAAAGAAGTTCTATGCAAGGCAAATAAAGGACACTTGAACAATTTCAGTTTGGAGACAAGAGAAAACATAGGAGACCCTTGGATTCTTTCCTTCCAAATATCAGCAACAATTGGAAGAAATTGCGGAGAATCGATCCTCATATTGCAAAATTTAAATCTTCTCTTATAAGGGATAACTTTGGAATCCAAGTTAACAATAAGAGAAGAATGATCTGAAATGCCATGAGGTAAAACCACATAATGTATAGAATCAAAATGAATCAGACCCTCTGGATTAATTAATACTCGATCAATGCAAGAGAAGATTCTCTTATTATGCCAAGTATAACGGATACCCGAGTGTTTCACCTCACTAAGTTGATTTTCACAAATTGACGAAAATCCAATATCCCCTCGGAAATTATTGGATTACCACCAACCCTATGATCAAAATTTAGAACCTGGTTGAAATCCCTAGCTATCACCCACGGCTCAATACATGAAGCAGCAATAAAAGATAAATTCTCCCATAATTCTTTTCTTTTGCCAATATCATTATCTCCATATATATATATATATATATATATATATATATATATACATATATATGTATATATATATATATATATATATATATATATATATATATATATGTATATGTATATGTGTAACGCCCCGGAAATTCAATTATAGAAAAGTCAAAGTCAAACTAACGTTAACAGACAAAACTTAGCGGAAGACTTCAAATTTAGTTTGGGCGTCACTGCCGTATCCCCGAAGGAACACAAGGCGAGAAAGGAAAACACAACTGTCTGCTAACGGTAACTACTAACAATTCAAAACAAAACTTTAAGACATCATAACGAAAACAATATAAAAAGATTAAAGGACTTCTAGACTCGTCGTCCTCACTTCTAATTCCCGTCCCCAACATTTAGATCTTCACCTGAAAACAAAACATTTCAAAAAAAATGAGGGGGAAATCTCAATAATGTCTACCCCTAACGTTTAAAACAGTTTAAGTTCATTTCAATTCATTTTGGGGAGAGGGATCAAATGAAACGTTTTACAAACCTTTAATCCCATACTGTTTCCTCAACCCATCCAATCCATATTTTAAGTTGCGGGCGGGATATCAAATCCCATAAAGAACATTGCCTACAAAAGGCATCAAACAACTATCCTATATCAGGGATGAAACCCTGATCTCCTGGCACATAACCCATACAAGCATCGAATCCTGGTCTCAGGGTTATCACCCGCATAAACATTAGCCTCTCAAAGGCATCAAACAGTCGCCCACCAAAGGCTTCATAACATCTATCCTATATCAGGGATGAAACCCTGATCTCCTGGCACATAACCCATACAGGCATCGAATCCTGGTCTCAGGGTTATCACCCGCAAAAACATTAGCCTGTCAAAGGCATCAAATCAACAACCCGCTTAATGTTTCCACTTTGAATTATTAATTCATTATTCAAACTCATCTCACAACTCTCAAGTCAAACCCAACCCAGGTTATCAAAACGAGTATCAAAACTACTTATAAAAGACCATCACAATTTCCTCAACTCATAAATCAAAGCACAAACAAATACAAACAGTTATCCAAAACAGATGGTCATATTTCCACAAAAGTCCCCTTTCGGGATGCAATTATCAAAACAGATTAGAAAACATTTAAACACATTTAAAGAGCATCCCAGTGGGGATTAGAGCATAGACAATTACCTGAATAACGTCACAGTACAGCAATAAGGAGAACACACTTGAGCTCGCTATCGTCACGCACTAACTCGGGCCTAGAATAAGAATAATTATCTAATCAAAACGCGTTCTAACGAAGTTAGTATTAACTATCAACTACCTAACCCATCCCCTAGGAACACTTAGGTCCCTATCATTTATGAAATTACACTTACCACCTCCAAGAAAACACATAACAAGATCACACATTATTTTCACTCAACAATTCTCTATAAATAAAAGCAAACAGAGGACAGATTATAACGTTCACATAAAACGGGTCACAACTCGACTTCCCGACATCCTATGGGTCTGGTTCTGGACTTTTCGGAAACCTCAGGATGGCTACTAAAACTTCTATGTTGATGACCAAGCCCATATCAGTCCTGAAGGACTCTAAAAATACCCATCTTCCCAATTGGTCCAGTTCTGATAGGTTCTGGTAAAACGGTTATAACTCGGGCTATACAAGTCAAACGTTCGATCCGTAAAATTCCTATGGTTCCTAACATCTAAGGAAACCTCCAGCTTAAAGGGCTCGATCAAAAGGTAACTACACTAGCCGTGGTGACTCGATCTTTAGACACTAACGAAACTGTCCCGATAACAATTATTAACTAATTTGTTATTTCGGTTCTAACCTTTACCAAAAGGTCTTGGGGTTCTAATTTGGACTTAAAACGATACTTAGGGTCTAAGATATGAAGTCCAACTTAACTTAGGTCCAACAATTAAACTTGTAGTATTAAACCTAATTTAGAAAACATGAAAGACACTTTAATAAATTTTAATCCATCCTAAAGTCATAAAAGAAATAAAATTACCTAAAACATAAATTACTTGACCAAGATTTTAAAGATTAAAACATGGATTATTTACAAGTAAGTTATAACAAAAAGAAACAAGAATTTCAAGAAACATTGAAGGTGGTTAAACATACGGTCTTCTTTAATCAAGAAACAAGAAAGAATTTAAGGAACATGCAATTGTAACCTAACCAAAACAAGAACTCTAATTTATTTTCAAGAACCAAGATTTATTCAAGGATTACTAACAAGGATTGAACTTTTAATAATTAAAACAAACCCAATCTTTTTAACAAGAATTTAACCTAGGGTTTTAACTTCCAATTTCGTGCATACAATAATATTGTGGTCTAAAACATAACATAATTTATAAGTTAAAGATACAATAAACGATTCAACCCTAACCGATTCAACTATTACAACCCTAATACTAATTAAAATTACATACATAAAATTACACATAATAATTAACAATTTACACATAATTACAACAAGAATAATGATTACAAATAATTTCCCCTAATTACAAAATTACAGAAATTATAATCATAAAAATTATAACACTACAAATATATATAAATCAGGTTTTTGAAATTAAAACAAGAAAAGAAAAGGAAAAAGAAAAGGAAAAAGAAAGATATAACAAACAGAATATCAGTTATGGTTAGGGTTAGGGTTTTACGCAGAGGGTTAGGGCACGGCTGGGGGGGTGCGACGGCGACTGGGTGGACGGAGGTCGGGGATGTCGGTGTCGTCGAGGGCGGGCGCGTCGGAGTCGGCGGCGAGGAGATGCAATGGTGGTCGGGACTGCGTCGATCAAACAGCAGCAGCAGGTCGGTGTTCGGAAGGCCTGGACGGTGCGACGGCGGTTGCAGTGGCGTCGACTGGTGGTTGCGACGGCGGTAGCGACTGGCGTTGACGACGGCAGGGTCGTCGGTGGTGGTAGCCGTCGGTTTCAGAGAGAGAGGGAGAGTCAGATCAAGAGAGAGAAAGAGAAGAGAAAGAGACAGAGAGAGGGTTGCGGTGGCTGCCGGTGGCGTCATTTGGCCCGGGCGTGGTTCTTGCGGCCGTCGGTGTGGGCGATTCTTTGGGCGAGAGGGAGAGAGAGAGGAGAGGTGTGTAGGGTTTTTGAGAGGTATTAGGGTTTGGTATGGGTTTAGGGAGGTTTTTATACCAAAACACAATTAGGCCCACTAATCTAATCTACTCCTAATCCAACCCATTTAAAACAATAAAAAAAAACTGATTTTTCTAAAAACCCAATAATACTAATAATAGTAATAATAATATTAATACTAATAATCATATAATCACATAGCAAATAATATTCACGTAATTAATCACATAGTAATATTAACCAGCGGAATTACTATTCTACCCTTGTTTGCCCCTCAACGGTCCTACGAGCTCAAGCGTTAGCATAAATAAACACATTACGAACAACAGTAAATAATGAAGTCAAACCTATTTTATTAACGACGTCACGGTCAACATCTTTGGATTTTTCGGGGTTTTACAATATGTATATGTATATGTATATGTATATATATGTATATATATATATGTGTGTGTATATATATATATATATATATATATATATATATATATATATATATATATATATATATATATATGACGGGTCCATGGGTAGGGTCCACACCTAGACTCGGACCCGCCAATTTTTTTTATTGGACCTAGACCCACGCCAAGACCTAGCACTGGCAAAAATTCGTCCGACCCGAATATCCGAATTTGTCCGACCCGAATTAAACCGGGTTTGATCATCAATTTTTTGTCCGAATTTCAAATTCGGACAATCAATCCGGTCATGTCCGAATCAAAAATCGGGTCGGGTTCGGGTTTGGGGGAAGAAATTCAGACGACCGAATTTTGTGTCAAATTCGGGTTCCGACAAATACGGACAGTGTCCGAATACTAGAATTCGGACAAAATATTGAAATTATGTATATATTTAGTGTAAATTCGGGTTTTGTTATATTCAGACAAATCCGGGTTCGGACAAATTCGAACAATTCGGATTCGGGTTCGAACACCAAAAAGTGTCCGAATTCGAAATTCGGACAGGGTCCATGTTTGGGGATTTTGTCCGAATGTCCGAATTGTCCGAACCCGGTTTGACCCGAACCCGATTTTTTGCCACCGCTACCAAGACCCAATGGGTTCAATTTTTTTTTTTGGACTCAGACCCGCTTAAATGGGGCGGGTCCGTGCGGGTCTGGGGTGGGTCTAGGACCCATTACCATCCCTAATTGTAACTAGATTCGTGCTAGATTTAAGGTGTTTACGGTGTTGAAGCTTGAGTTTGAGACTCTTGCTTTCTCCATATCTTTGGAGGATAGAGCCTCAAATGTTGTTTGCTTGGGTTTAATGAATAGGGCTTACGAAATTCTAGCTGTGCTGAAAGAGTTGAGTTAAATGAGGTGTTATTAACCCCTTACCCATCACATAATCATCAGCATGCATGTGAAGGGTTTGTTGCAATTGAAAGAGTACTTGAACAAAAATGCTACTCAACTTTCCATTTTAATAAAAATTTCAAAATTATTTTTTTTGAACTTGATATATATATATATATATATATATATATATATATATATATATATATATATATATATATATGTTCTTGTTGATTTAATACGATTTTGTTTTGAACTTGATTTACACATGATATACATTCCATTTGAACATGATGTTCATCATCTAATAACATGATGTTCATTCTCTTATAACGTGATGTTCATCACCATATACTACGATGTTCGTTTCTCTTATGGACATCAAGTTCAAAACAAATTTGCATTGTATTAAACTCAACGAGGACAATATGTTTGAACTAAATGGGCATCAATAGTGACAAGGACAATATGTTTGAACTCCCTTCTCACCATTGATGCCCATTTAGTTCAAACATATTGTCCTTGTTGACTTTAATACAATGCAAATTTGTAAATAAACATCGCGTTATAAAAGAATGAGCATCATGTTATTAGATGATGAACATCATGTTCAAACGAAATGTATATCATGTGTAAATCAAGTTGAAAACAAATTTACATCGTATTAAATTAACAAGGACATGATGTTTGAACTAAATGGGCATCAATGGTGACAAGGACAATATGTTTGACAAGGACGATGTTCATTCTCTCATCATTTTCATCATTTTCATCAGGTTCATTGTGATCATTCTTCAGATTAATGTTCTCACCTTGATGTTCAAACCAAATGGACATCGTGGGTAACCGTAATAGACATCATGTCCAAATGGAATGTATATCATGTGTAAATCAAATAGACATCAAGTGCAAAACAAACTTGCGTCGTATTAAATCAACAAGGACATGATGTTCGAACTAAATGAGCATCAAGTTCTGACCAAGTGATCATTAAGTTCTGATCTCTATCTCCAACCCAGAAAAACGTTTTGTCCTTCAATAATCATGATCAAGTGATTTAATAATCATCATGATCATCGTGTTCATCATGATCCTCATGTTTATCATGATCATCATGTTCATCAAGTTCACTGTGATCAAGTGGTCATCACGATCATCCTGTTCATCATGATCATCATGTTCATCAGTTTCACTGTGATCAATTCTTGAAATTAATGTTCTCATCATGATCATCATGTTCAACCAAGAAAAATCATCATGATTATCATGTTCGACCTAGAAAAGTCATCATGATCATCATGATCATCAAGTGAAAGATGCCAGCTGATGGTGAAAAGATTGGAACACATGCTGGTTGAGTTTTGAAACTTGGAATGAATTTAATGCCAACCACTAGGGATGGGCATTGGGTTGGGGGCTCTATGGGTTGTAAGGGTCAAGACCTGATTTTAAGGGTCAAAGCCCGTTCAAAAATTAAAAAGGGTCGGGCCATTCCTGGGTCAGCACAATTAGGGTCAAATCAGGGTCACTCGCGGGTCAGTATAGGGTCACCAAAATTAGGGTTTAAGGCTAAAGTTTCAAAACTTCTCTTCTCTTGGTTCTCTCACCAGACGACTCACATTCTCCCTCCCTTCTCAATTTCGCTGACGTTGTCTCCTCTCTCACCGTCGCTCGTCACGGTCGACCCTGTCTCCATTCGTCGCCGTCGCCGCCACCATCGCAATCGCCGTCGCCGTCGACTCTGTCTCCACTCGCCGTCGCCGGTGAAGCCTTCATTATTATTTCTTGCCATCGCTGGTAAACCAACGCCATCGCCTCAAAACTTTACTTCATTTTGCCCAACTTTGAAGTGCTTTTCTTTGGTTGGAAGACCAAAAAAGCAAAGAATTTCAAGTTTTGAACCCCCCATCAGTCATCCCTCAAAAACTTTACTAAGTACTATCTGGGAATTGGGATTCTTTCTTTCTTGAACCCCCACCATTTTAAAGAGGATGAGTAAGCTTGGTTTGTTCAAGAAACTAAAGCTAAACCCAGTTGAGCTTTACTAAGTCCTCTGTTCTCTCTTTTACTTCGATTATGGTGGTGTGGTGGTCATGTCTGGGAGTGTGAGGGTCTCTCCATGGTGGTCTTATTGCTGCTGCTCAAAATGAGAAGTTGGGAGTTGCTGAAGAGAGTGTTGATGGGGATGAATGCGATTATTCGGATGGGAAATTTCTTCAACCCATTGCATATAAATCCAATTTTGATGAAATTTTGATGGACCAATTGGAAATTTTGGTCACTTCCAGAATGTAATTTTGATGGGTAAGCTTGTTTTGTTCATGAAATTTTGATGGGGATGAATGTAATTTTGGTCACTTATGCTGAAAATTTCTTGATGCTGGTTTGATTTGATACATCTGAAAATTTTGGCAAGTCACTGCGAGATAGAGTTATTCAAATGAATCAAGGAGTAGTGATTGATGTAAATTTATAGATCAATTCTTTCTCACTCCTCATAATATTCCAATCATAATATGAAAATGGGCGGGTCATGGACAGGTCAGGGTCAGCTGGCCCATGACCCGACCCTGCTCCTTGTCTCAAAAGTGTTGACCTGACCCTAGTCCATAATAGTAAAGGGTCGGCCCAACCCAGCCCAACCCAGCCCAACCCAGCCCATTGCCCAGCTCTACCAACCACGCTTGCACACACCCCAACGTTTATTATTATTATTACTAGGCTTTAATCCGTGCGATGCATGGAGCGAACTCAATTAGCTACTTTTGAAATTTTATAGAAGTCATGGATAAACCAAATGAAATATTAATGAAATTGTTACATGGAAAACATCATGATAAATTGTTCCCACAAAACACGTAATTCAGCAATAGAAAGTTTCCTACAATGTGAATGAACGTCGACCACGGCGAGTTGCATGATGCATCATCCTTCCTTACGTTGACCTGGAATTTTAAATTATCGTATAAGTAGTAGTAAAATTTTATGAAACAAACTATGATTGAATAGTTAAATAAAATTATCCGGATTGAAAATAAAAAAATTACTTTAGAAAAAAAAATATAATTTCTATTTTTTTAATTTTAAAATAATTACTGTTATTTGCACCAAAATAATTTAATTCAGAGTCCAAAGCAGTCAAGAATTAGTGATACTTTCTATTTTTTTAATTTTAAAATTATCCGGATTGAAAATAAAAAAATTAAAATAGAAAAAAAAATATAATTTTCTACGTTGTGATTGGCTAATTCCTTTACAGTCACTCCCGTGGCTCTATTTCGTGGGACCCACAATGATTTCTATTAGAATATATTGATTTGTATTAGAATATATAGATTATTATTATTATTATTATTATTATTATTATTATTATTATTATTATTATTATTATTATTATTATAGGCAACACCAAAATAATTACTGTTATTTGTACCAAAATAATTTAATTTAGAGTCCAAAGCAGTCAAGGATTAGTGATACTTTCTGGTTTTTTAAATTTTAAAATAAAATCCGGATTGAGAATAAAAAAATTGAAAATAGAAACAAAAAAAATATAATTTTCTACATTGTGATTGACCAATCCCCCTAAAATCACTATCCTGTCTCTATTTCATGGGACCCACAATGATTTCTATTATAATATATAGAATATAGATTATTATTATTATTATTATTGTTATTGTTATTATTATTATTATTATTATTATTATTATTATTATTATTATTATTACTACTACTACTACTACTACTACTACTATTACTAGGCCTCAACCCGTGCGATGCACAGAGCGAAATCAGCAAACTATGTGTAAAAGTCATGGATAAACCAAACGAAATATTAATGAAATTGTTACATGGAAAACATCATGATAAATTGTTCCGACAAAACATGTAATTCAGCAATAGAAAGTTTCCTAAAATGTGAATGAACGTCGACCATGGCGAGTTGCATGATGCATCATCTTTCCTTACGTTGACCTGAAATTTTAAATTATGTGTATGAGTAGTAGTAAAATTTTATGAAACAAACTATGATTGAATAGTTAAATACAGTGAATGCAATCAAAGAAGACTTAAACTGGTTTTTAAATCTATATAATAATGACATGTAACTTACCTTAAAGATGATAACTTGAGAGTATGGAGTGTGAATGGTAATCAATTATGTCAAATATGATAATGTAAACTGAATCTGCAGAATTCAAAGTTTTTGAATACGTCAACAACAATGAATGCAATCGAAGAAGACCTAAATAGGTTTGAAAATCTATATAATAGTGACGTATGACTCGCCTAATCGAAGATAACTTGAATGTATGAACTACGAATGGTACTCAATTAAGGCGAATATGTTGAAGTACGACAATTATGATGTTGATTGCTTGGAATAGTAGATGAAAAGGGTTTAATCCCTAACAGATGTATTGGATTTATATGTTTTCAAAAAGTTATGAATGTAATTGACCTAGCTGATTATGTTGGTAATGGAAGAGTTGTAAACTTAGGCGGAGTCCAAAGCAGTCAGGGATTAGTTATGTTGGTTATGGAAGAATTGTAAACTTAGTCGGAGTCCAAAGCAGTCAGGGATTATTGATACTTTTTTTAAATTTTAAAATAAAATACGGATTGTAAATAGAAAAAAAATAAAATTTTCTACGTTGAGATTGGCCAATTCCCCTACAATCAATCCCGTGACTCTATTTCGTTGGACCCACAATGATTTTTATTATAATATATTATTATTATTATTATTATTATTATTATTATTATTATTATATAGATTATTATTATTATTCTTATTATTATTCTAGGCAACACCAAAATTATTACTGTTATTTGCACCAAAATAAATTAATTCAGAGTCCAAATCAGTCAAGAATTAGTGATACTTTCTGGTTTTTTCAACTTTAAAATTATCCGGATTGAAAATAAAAAAATTAAAATAGAAAAAAAATATAATTTTCTACGTTGTGATTGGCCAATTCCCCTACAGTCACTCCTATGGCTTTATTTCGTGGGACCCACAATGATTTCTTTTTTTTTTTTTTTTTGCACAAGAAAACAGGTTATAGTTTACAAGATTGAGGGCAGGATCCCTCGCAATCACATACTAAGTACTGTGTCTACAAGACTTCTGTACTTTTTCCTAGATTTTGCTGCCAGAAGGACCTTATTCATTACATCATTTTTCACTAAATTTACTATCACCTGAGGAGTAGCATTGCGAAATTTGTGGACTCGGTTGTTTTTTTCAGTCCAGATATGGTAGACATATGCTGTGAGGAGAGCGCAATTCAGATGAGTTTCTTTATTAGGTTTTCGGAGTTCGCTCAGATGGTGTTTCCATTCCTGGGTGGTTGATAGATTACCAAGTTCCCAATGTCTCATAGCCTGCCTCACCTCCTTCCCAAAAGCGCACCCAATAAAAAGGTGGTCGATAGTTTCAGTCTCCAAATCACAGTAGGGGCAAAGCGAATTACCATTAGGTTGCCAACGCATTGTTCTAGCTCTTACATGTAGTTTTCCGTGTAAAAGGACCCAAGTGACGAAGGAATGGCGAGGGATTGAAAGTGGATTCCAAATGATTGAAGCCCATTCTACCTCATTCATAATTCCGAGGCTCCATATGTATCCCTCTGTTGCATTGTAATCCCCATTCCAGCGCCATCGGTACCCAGGATCACAACCCCATTTGAAATATTCTTTAACAAGGCAAAGATGCTTGAAGTAGGTGCAGACGTCATAAGGGGGTTGATAGTTCCACCAGGATGAGCCTCGAATGTATTTGGCATGAATCCATTTGACCCATAAGTTAACCTCTTTTCTCTGAATCGCCCAAACCAGTCGGGCAATGTTGCCATTTATAATATATATAGATATGGAACAGTTGGAAACGTTATCAAAGTCCAAAGTCGTATGTGCTTTGTAATAGTTTTTTTTAAATTCTAAAATAAAATTAAATTTAAAACAGTTATGGAACTGTTCGGTTGTAATTTTTGTGGTTTTATAAGTAAGGATTGTCGATCTCAGGGATGGGTGTGAGGCTTGATTAAAGGTAGTCGGTTTGTGGAAATGGGGTTTTCTCACAATGCGGAAAGTGGTAAATTATGTAAAGGAAAGCAATAAATTAATCTAGACATGATAATAATTAAGAAAGCAATAAAAGGAGAGCAATAAAGAAAACACTTAAGGATGAAATCAATTAAAAGACATGAATGAAAACAATGAATGAACAACAAAATTGGGAACAAGAAATTATACCTTCGATGACCAAAATCTTCTAAACTTCAATCTACCTTTGCAATTTCCCCCGAACAAACAAGAAATTGTGGATTGGATTACCAATGATCTCCCAAATTCTCACTAGGAAGTAGAATTGGAATTCCTTGACCCTCCTCCCCACTAAAAGATGGATTTGACGTGGCTAACCCTAAAAAGCTTTGAAATCAAGTCAACAATGGAGATTAGAGAGAGAGAGAGAAGAGAGAAGAGAGAGAAAGCTTTGTAAAACTTCAATGGAAACTTGCTTGAATTGAGAAAGCTTGAGAAAGTTTGAATGCAAATGCTAGAAATTAATGAAAGCTTGAAGAACAATGAAGAACAATTGAAAACTTGAAGAACAATTAAGAGAGATTAAAGCAAATAAAGGAAAGCAATTAAATCTAATTCTACTCCTAAACTACCTAGGCTAATTGATAATTTAGATTAATACAAGTGGGTATTTATAGAAGAAGGAAAAATACAACCCAAAACCCTAGGACAAATCGCAGCACGCGCGTCTGCAGACAGAGTGGCTCGGGCGAGCCACCCTCTGGCTCAGGCGAGCAAGCGTTCTGGCTGGTGTTTTTGTTGCCCCAGAAGCCTGGCTCGGGCGAGCCAGCAGATGGCTCGGGCGAGCAAGCGTTTTGGGCAGTTTTTCCCTGCCGACTTCAAACGCGCATAACTTCTTCATCCAAACTCCGTTTTAGGCTCGTAAGATATCGATGGAAAGCTCTCGATGTGTACTTTAAGCTCCCAAAATTTCAGACCTATCGGAGTTGTAACGAAGGAGTTATGACCCAAAGGGTGAAGGCACACGTATTTCAAACCTTTGAGTTTGTACCGTTCCCCTGTTTTGCGCCAATCTTGATATGGAATTTCCGACTTCGGTTTCGACTCAGCTCTCGGCTCGGGTTGACTTGGTTTGACTCGGGAAATAGCTCGGGATTCCCTAAAAACCTTCAATTAAGCCCAAACTTCTTCTAACTCCTTATTTTCCTACAAAACACCAAATCATTATATCTAATATATAAATAGGGGTTAAAACAAGCAAATATACCCTATAAAAGAGAAGAAATTCAGCTCGAAACGAGGCCGAACAGGAACAACTGTAATTGGTGTCAGAGTCCCAAGCAGCTTCGGTTTATAATAAAATCCGGTTGAAAATAAAATCAAAAATTATTAAAAATTGGGTCATTTTTTTCTTAATTGTGATTGGTTGAGACTCCTTGAAACGCTCTCGTTGCAGTATTTGCTGGGTCCCACATAGATTGTCATTATAAGTATATAGATTACTATTTTTTTCCACTCTGGCTCACGTGAGGGAGGCTCAATTAAAAAGAGTAAATGTTTTTTTTAGGCCATTGATCTATAATCCAAGGGTTATTAGACACCCTTCTCACATTCTCACCCAAACTCCCTTCTCACCCTATCTATTCCATACACACACACACACACACACACACACACACACACACACACACACACACACACATATATAGGAAAATCGGATTCTAATAATCCGTACTTTCACCATTTGTATAGCAACAATCCCTACTTTTATTTTGGATTTTAATGGTCCATAAAAAAATAAAATTGGATTGTAGTGGTATCGAATTCACTTCCAGATTCTTTATATATATTTATTAAAATTCCTACCCTATATTGTTTTTGTTTTCTTCGTACGGTCTCCAAAAAGATAATGAAGTGTAGTTACTACAATAATTTTTAAATTATTTTTTTGAGACACCAAGCAATTATTATGATTTTTTAAAAGGAATTAAAGTGAAAATATCATAAAAAAATCGTAAAAGAAATTGGAAAAGAATGGGAGAAATGCAGTAAATTCATGAAAAATCGTGCCAAAGTGTTATCCTAAGTTTTGAGTTAAATGCAACATAAAATATAGGATATTTAGGATATACTCTCGATGATATCCCTCTACAATCCAATTTTTTTTTTTTTTTGGACAACCAAACTCCAAATTCATAGTAGGGTTATTGTTGTCCAATTCGTGAAAGTAGGAATTATTAGAATACAATTTTCCTATGTGTATATATATATATATATATATATATATATATATATATATATATAGAGCTGGCTAATAGGTCAGGTCAAGTCGGGTTCGTGTTCGTGTTCGTATCAAACTTAAACGGGTTCGAAATCCTTTGACCGGAACCTAACCCATTTATTAAACAAGTTGAAAATTGAAACCGTTTACCGGTTTAAATTTTACACGGGTTGACCTTATTTTGACCTATTTACCCATTTAAGTAAACGTGTTACAATAAAGTTACCAATATATATCCATTTAACCATTAACTTATTTATACAAGACAACTCATTGTGGGATCGAAAGAATAACATGTTAGACTCAACAATTTGCATGGTAATATAATTCGAGTTATATATACGGAGACGTCTTTTAATTCATAATCAAATATAAATATAAGTTAAAATAATAAGTCTTACGTATATTTCAAAGAGTATTAACTGTAACTTTGATGTATAATGGGATCAAAGAGATCTCATTACACATAGAATTCAGGATCTTTATGAACAAAGATAAGAATCTTCTTCTCTAAGTTCTAAAGAATCAACTAAACTCAAAGAAATATGATGGAAACGAAACAAAGAATGGAATTCGTTTACCAAAAGATGATGATGGACAAATGGTTGATGAACGATTGTTGAATGCTTGATGAATGTTTGATGATTGAATGGTTGAATGAACGAATGGATGAACGAAAAGAATGATATTGGCGTTGAAGGCTCCACGAGGATACAGACACACCACCTCAAAGAACTCTTCAATTCTACCTTTCACCACCAAGGGATGCTAACCCAAGGCTAGAAGTAGAGATATATTCGAAACTCCCTCAAGAGAAACGAAAAGAACTAGCACAAAAGCTAGACAGAAAACAACATCATGTGTTTACTTTGTATTTGATATTATTGAATTGAATGAGATTACAAGGCACCCAAGGGGTCTCTTTATAGCAAATGAGGACCCTTTAGGCGTGCACAACATCAAGAAATACATGGGATCTAGCTTACATCATCCTATACAAGTGTGACATCATAAAGAAA